>CM041018.1:600000-1200000 GCA_022984855.1 Dimocarpus longan
TAGGAGGTTCTTTGTAGCGTGTTGCGATGGCAAGGGAGGCACCATTCTTGTCCGTAGATTCACTAAATGAGTCAACAAAGACGGCTTCTCGTGACCACCACCATGATTGGCTCTAAAAGCAACCATTGTTGACTTCCAAATAAAAGCTGAAACCGTCTCAACACGTGTAGGACATTTCATACCACCAGCAGTACTATCTGCCTTGAGAGCTGCTATAGCTGAGGCCTCAAACACAAACCTCCTTGTCACACACTTCCCCATTTTGAAAAAAGAACCCCACATGGCCATAGTTGAGTCTCGAAGCCACAAGTCGTTGGTGGGGAAGAGAGAGTTCGCAACAAATAAGCTTGGTTGTATCACTTCACCGCCGCGGGCAGTGGCCGTCCACGCCTTGAGGAAACTGCTCAGGGCGGCTCCGTCGAGGATCTTGTGTGATATACACAACCCTATAGCAATACCACCACACTCGAACACGTTAACTTGAATGTTGGTCACGTAACCAGACTCATTTAACATGGGCTCGCATGGAAGGAATTTATGCACCAAAAGAACATCAGGTCGAGTCAAGAAGTCATCAAGGCAACAACTGACTCGTGTCTCTACATAGTAAGCTCCTTCGTCGTTGCATTCAATGGAGAGGTCGTCCTTGATCGTCCCTGCAAGAGGGTAAAAACTAGTCAAGGTGTTAGACAAAGATGTTTTCAACATGGACAGTCTTTTGTGGGTGGTTTCAACATGGTTTGTGAAGTCATTTTTGGAGTAGAAGAGAACCATTGGTGCATATGGAGATGGAATAAGCTGATCCAGAAGTGAAAGCTTGAAGATTTTGAGGTGTTGTGGGGTTGGTGATGATGGTTTTATGTGTTCTATGGAAAGTATTTTCACTTCCGTTTTCATTTTTTGCTTTCTTGTGTTTCAAATTTTGATGCAGTGTAACTTGGTGGAGACTCAATTTATATGTGAGGAACTACCGTCTACTACCATATCTTGATAACAGGGAGTATTTAGTGGTCAATAATTTAGACTCGAATCGTTATTAAAAAAAAAAAAAAAAAAATTATATGTGAGAAACGTCAAAGTTTCACCATGAAGTTGGAACTATTGCCAAAGCTTAACATGTAGATAAGATTCTTCTTTTCCATTGAAAACGAAGTTTGTTTCGTATTTGCATTGGCGTATTAGGAGTAGTAGTCACTTTCTAACTCCACTTTTGGTTTATCTAGAGAGCATTAGTGACCAAATTAATCAAGTTGACCAAAGTTTCAACATATGAACAAGTAGATAATCTAGCTCAAAACTTTAAAAATTTGAATCAAGTTGGGATTTATATTCAATTTTTTACATTCATTTAGAATAAAAGTTAAGATGTATTTAATTAACTTCGGAAATCTTTCATATAGCAAGTGGATTGTTTTTATACTAAGATATTGATAAAATAATAATATTTTTATATAAGTTGATTCAGTAATATGTCTTTCGTATTTATATCCCTAAAATTATGAGTTCGAATAATATTATTCTTTCCAAATTTTTGAATTAATTAAAATAATAATAATAAAAACCCATAACCTTATTAATGCTAAAATTTTTCATATATTTATCTCACTTTTTAAAGTAACGATTGGACTTCTATAATGTTGAGTTAGTGTATATATCACCGTAAAAGATGTCGTATTGGCACCAATATCAAAATTTATCTATAGAAGATTTCAATCTAAAAGGCTCTTTTAATTCTAAAAAAATTGACACGCATGATAAGTGTGTCTGTTAAAGAATCAATATCATACTAATTTAACCAATAATGCACAATGACTATGACAATGACAAGTTGGATTTTATCGTTTATTTGACAATAGTTACATGATCAATGGCATCAAACATTGCCGACGCAACACTAGCACTACCACCACCAACACCACCATTGGGAAATAATGCAATGCAGAGATTGATTGATCTAATCTTACTGGGAAGTGGCGTTTTCTATCAAGAGAAGTTCTGATGGTGACTCTTTTTATAATATCATTTACTGTCACTCTCGAACGGTCACATATATGTGAAGCTCTATGCTTTGGACATTTATTGGTTGTTTTACAACAAATGGTGCCGCCTTCCTCGTCCAAACCATCAAGCTCTAATATTTGCTGCCATATTGTCTCCTGGTTACATCAAAGACAAAGCATCTAATTGTTTCTTGTCATTTTTTTTTTTTTTTTTCTGTTTTGTCTGGCGATTATAGCATGGCATATCTACCAGGAAAGATGCTCCAGTCTCGATAGGATCGTATTGTTTTGACCGTATTTTGGTAATCAGTATCATAATTTTATTTGACAAATGTATAAATGATATGTTATTAATTTGAGACATTAGTTGATATTGATGTTGCAATTTCAAGGAGACGGTTGTCTATCATCAAATTAAAAAGTAATGGAGGAATGGCGGTTTGCTTTGGTGGTAAAAGCAAAGGCCACACACAAGCTAGCCAAGGTTGTAGGTTCAATCCCATCAAGTTCCACTTTGTGGGCAATTTTCTCCCATCTGGTGTAGGTTACTTCCTCATGAAATGTGAGTTGCTCCCTCTTATTTTTAGAAGCCGATTTCTGGATTGCGCTTCAGAGTTATATTATAGTTAATCCCCATATTACCTTGAGTAACGTATTAGTACTCAATATATATATATAAAGTAATGAAAACTATAACGATAAAAATTAGTCTCATATAGGCCCAATTGATGGAAAGGAATGAAAGCCCAAGATAGAAGCCCAAGTGATGGGACAAAGAGTCTATCAGGTCCAAGTAAAGCCTAACACCTAGAAACCCATGGCGTAGTGCACCGTTCACAAGCTTATGACCTCTTTAGTAAGTGTGGATTGCATTAAAGAATGGATTTCAAAGCTGGTAACACTTGGATTCAATAGAGGCAATCGGTTTGAAGAAACGATCGTTACATTAAACGTAGAAGCGACATCAAATGGGAATGGATCCCTTAATCCTAGTTGTCTTAATTCTCACCCAACGATCCACTCCCCATCTATCAAAGGAGAGCAATCGAAAGCACAAAAGATCCAACTTTTTGCACCATATTGTTACTCCGTTGAAATATTTACAGATGCTCAACTGAGGTCACTTGATATACTGACGCTTCACAATCAACTGGGAACCATTTCAAGTCCTAAACCGCAACCACACACCATCTAGCATCATCTTACAATCTCAGCAAAACATAATCCTTCAATGTCGTACGATATAATTGCAACCGTAAGTTATATATTCTCTTTACTACTATTCTCTTACATTAAATTATAATTAAGTGTCAGAGTGTTTTTGGTCAGCATCATCCTAGTGTCAAGTAACTCGCTTTGTTTATTCGACTCTTATGCAGATTAACTAGGTTCCTTAAAGCTAATCGTGAGTCATACACCTACATCAATATCAGTAGATCCCAACCCTTCACAAAAGCCACACGTCCAAATCATAGAAACATTTTCGTTTTGGTTAAACAAGAGGGAGGTCGTTTTCAAGGGATAATTAGCATATGCTTGGAGCTTCGTAGCTATAGCTCATCATAGTTGTATGTATAGGGTACAGGGGCAGACCTAATGTAGGGTTAGCTGGGGCACGTGCCCCCCCTGAAATTCTATAAATTTTAATTAAGTTTATGGTGCTAATGAATTCATAAACTATTGAAATGCATTGATGGTTGAGACCGTGCACCTTCTTTAACTACTTTAGGGTTCGAATGCCTGTAAACGCATTAATTTTTGACCCTTTTTTTTTATAACATTTCCTCCCCACTTTTTTATAATATCTTCTTTTCAACCCTCCCTTTTTATACATATTTATTTTTCAGCCCCTCCTTTGCATATTTACTTTTTACATTGTATATATATTTACTGTTCAACCCCTCCTTTACACATTTACCTTTTTATATATTTTATTAAGATTATCTATTTAAATTAATAATTTTTTTTGAGTAAATAATAAATTTACGTAGTTTATATTATTTTTTATTTTTATTTATTTTAATGATTTTGTTATAATTTATATTTACTTTGCTTTAATATATATATTTAATTTTATTTAAACTATATTATTTTATCGAATTTTACTTTAAAAATATAAATATATTTGTATGAATATCGATGCTAATATTACTTTATTCATGTGCCCTCCCTAAATAAATTTTTTGGGTCCGCCATTGATAGGGTACGTAGTTCTCTATTTTGACTTCCAAACTATTTTTTAATATCATCAAACATTTAATCTGAATTGTGCTGAACTTCAAAGACTTTATAAGTGTGACAAAATTTATGTATTTTATCGATCACAAGCTTCATTTGTGTTACTTTAAAAGCTTGGATAAATTTATTAATCAGATTATGGTATGTAGGACTAGAGTGCATATGCAGGAGATATATCAAGAAATCTTGATCTCCAAATACCTGTTAAACAGAGCTGATGAGAAAATTATGGGTTTTTTTATTTTTGAAACAAGCAAATTATAATTTTATTTTCTCAAGTAATAGCTGATTTGAAAATTTTGTTGAGCTTTGGAATCACTTGTGTATCCTGATGCAAAGACAACAATGTCTGTAGCTCAAGGAGCTCTCTGCTCTACTATTTTGTCTCTGTCATTTGAGTTAGATGAACTAATAACATGCATGAAGAAATTTGTTTTAAGGAAGCTATGGCCCGGAAGAATATTATAGATATATTTCTTCAGTGGATATTCAAAGCTGAAATCAGCAACATAAAGTCAAGTCACCAATTAAATTTTTATTAATAATAAAAACTAGTTGAATAAATTTGATCGTATGTCACTGAAACCTGAAAGGTTACATAAATTATAGCTCATGACAAGCAATAGAATATGAACCATATATCTTGTTACTATCCATTAGAACAGAACAGACTTATTGGTGCTAAATAGGAACCTATATTTTCTTTCAAGCTCTAATCATAAATTAAACAAAAACTAAATCAATATATTTAGGCTGAATTACATATACTACCTACAACAGAAAAGAATAATTTATTCTTGCAATTGATTGAGAAATATATCATTCAGTCACAGCTACAAATATTAATTGTACAACTACAATTACAGGCAATCAAATAATAATACCAACTAATAGAAACCGATTCACAATTTGCTGGTTCTGGCTTTCGAAAGGCTTCCCATGGCCTCGGCCTTCTCCCTTAGAACAAATTTTTGTGTCTTTCCAGTTGAAGTCTTCGGCAAATCCTCAAAAACAACTGTGCGAGGAGCCATATAGTGGGGTAAGTGATTGCGGCAAAACTTAATAAGTTCCTCAGCACTGATATTATATCCATCCTTCAACTTCACGAATGCACAAGGTGTTTCTCCCCAGTGATTGTCAGGTCTTCCAACAACAGCAGCATCAAACACAGATGGATGCCTAAAAATAACAGATTCCACTTCGATTGTGCTGATATTTTCTCCCCCAGAAATAATGATGTCCTTTGATCGGTCCTTTAGTTCAATATAACCATCAGGGTGTTTCACCCCCAAATCCCCGCTGTGAAACCATCCTCCTTTGAATGAGTCCTGTGTTGCTTCCATATCTTTCAAGTATCCATTCATCACAGTGTTTCCTCTGAACATGACCTCACCAATTGTCTTTGCATCTGATGGCACACTCTTCATGGTTACAGGATCTCTAACATCAACTTCCTCCATGCCAAGATGGTGCAACCCTTGACGGGCCTTGATCTTTGCCTGTGCATCTCGAGGCAATGCATTCCATTCTGGTTTCCAACTGCATACTGTCCCAGGTCCATAGGTCTCTGTCAAACCATATGAGTGAGTCACTATAAATCCTAGTTCTTCCATCTTGAAAAGTACTTGAGAAGCAGGTGGGGCAGCTCCTGTCATTACTTTCACCTTCCCTGGAAGTGGCCTTTGTTCACTCGGTGGTGCATTTATTATCATGTTCAAAACTGTAGGTGCACCACCGAAGTGAGTCACATTGTACTGAGCAATATTATTAAATATCGCTTTTGCGGTGACACTCTTTAGGCAGACATTTGTACCACCTAGAGCAGCCATTCCCCATGTGAGGCACCATCCATTGCAGTGAAACATGGGGACGCACCATAGATATGTAGGCATTGAACCCATCTCACATAGAAGAACGGTAGCCAGGGCATTCAGATAGGCACCTCTATGACTATAAATGACACCTTTCGGGCTAGAAGTGGTGCCAGAAGTATAGTTTAGTGAGATAGGATCACATTCATCATTTGGTCGTAAAACTTCAAAATCTAATTTTCCCGAATCTAAAAAACTCTCATATTCCAAGTTCTCAAAATTTGTAACCGATTTACCAACTGTGGGAGCCGGATGACCACACTCTAGGATCAAGATTAGACGGGGCAAGTTGGTTACAGTATTGGATAGAATTTCAAATGCTCCCTGAATAACGGGCAGGAACTGATAGTCTACAAAAACAACTTTGGCTTCCGAATGTTTAAACAAGACTGCCACCATGGCCGAATCATGACGAATATTAAGCGTACAAAGAACCGCCCCAGCCATTGGAACAGCAAAATGTAGCTCATACATTGCAGGAACATTAGGTACCAATGTAGCAACCTACTCAAATGCATAACACAAATTACATGTTTAATCAAAAATCAAGTGTTTACTCAAAAGACTATAAATCCACCAAAAACCAAGAAAGTAAATATCAATATAATGCTCCATATATCCCCTATTTTCCATATTTTAAGATAACCCACATCGAAAATATCTCCACAAACAAACACAGACAACACACAAACAACTGGTTAGATCAAACATTTAAGTGTTTAGTCAAAAGACTAACAAGGAAGAAAATATCGAAACAATATTCCATATATCGCTAATATGTGACAATTTTCATATTTTAGTAGTGGATACCAAAAATAATTCTAAATATTCTCGATATATATTTTCACCGAAATTAATATTTACTAACTATGTATATACGATTATCTTCAACATGCCCAATCCATATTCTATAAAAGGAAACAATTAATATAACATCTTTTCATGACATTTTCTATCTATATATCTTCAATATACCCAATTTATTTTCCATAAAAAGAAACAAATATAGCAACTTTTCACCACATTTTCACTTGAATTTTTTGTAAACAGTTTCCAGGAGCACCAATCCAAAAAAGTCTAATTATAGAAAGAAGAAGAAAGAAAGACTTGCCACGTCTCCGCGGGAAACTCCCAGGTGGGCAAGAGCAGAGGCGAGTTTGATGCACCTCCGACGAGTCTGCTGCCACGTGTACTTGACGTCGTCACCATAGACAACGGAGAGATTGTCCCTGTAAGCGATCGCTGCGCGGTCCAAGAAGGTGATGGGAGTCAGAGGAACATAGTTGGCAGAGCACCGGACCGTACCCTCCATTACTCGACGTTGAATTGGGAGCAAAAGATTGGAATAAAGATAGAGATTTTGTGATAGAATTTTCATTTTTTTTTGGATTTTACTGTTAGATAATCAGTCACGGTCACAACATGACGTCGTTGGCGTGTCTCATGTCAACCAGCTGCATGTATTTTGTTTTTTCGTTTTTTTAGGAAGAAAACTAGTTTCGTGTTTTTTTTTTTTTTAAATGTAAATCTAGTTTCTTTTTTTTTTTCTCACTTCAAAACTAGTCTCATGTTTCCCAAAAATAAATAAATAAACAAACTAGTTTCATATTTTGATGGTAACGGCTAACGAGAATCATCCAACCATGTTGCTGACTTTCCGTGGAGGTTTGACGTGTGTTTTATTTATTGGCAATTTAAATATTTTTCATAAAAAGGTTATACTATTTTCATCCTAAAATTTTAAAAGTTTAAATTTTATTATTATTAAAAAATTTAAGGTGTGAGTAGTTTGTTCTGAATCTAATCCTCTATCCTACTATTAAAAAAAAAAAAAAACCATTTTTAGTGGTTTATACAGTATGTCTTTTAATTTTATTTTTTCACATTTAGAGAAATTATTGATATAATCTAGATAATTAGTAAATGTTTGTAACTTTGAAAATCCAATTTCGTGAGGACAATTGAAAAATATGTTGTCGCTCTCTTAGGCTTAAGTGATATGTATATTCTTTTTCATGTTTTTGACGAGAGATTCATGTATTATTATACATATTTTATGGATATGTGATGATTTTTTTTTAACTGATGTAAAAATAAATATTTAAATAGTATATATAATATTTAATTTTAAACGAGAGCTGCCTAATTAGCTTTAACTAATTGTGGTACACGCCCAAGAATTTATAATAGTGATAATTATGGTAGTAATTGGAGGTTGTCGGTCTTCTTTTTAAAGAATTAAAAAATAATGTTTCTATATATATACATATATATATATAAATAATATATACGTATACATTTTGAAATCATGTTTCTATGTGTATTAAAAAGGTAACTATGCTGCCAATTTACCACTATCATTTTTATTCTACAGGTATATAGCAACATATCTTATTGTGGAGATTATGCAACCTTAATTATAGATTATTAGAAATAGAATTGAATATTTTGCATGTTGTTAGCACTATACATAGTACTATTATTTTACATTTTCCTTTTTAAAGGAAAGGATAAATGTATTAAAGCCCAGATAAAATACAAAAGAGGCTGGTGTCTAGTCAAGTCTTCTCCAAGTTGGAGTACAAAGCCTTTCTTGAGTGTGCGAGCAACCTCATTTCCTTTTATGGGGATGTGGTTGCATAAACAATTGCCAAGTTATTTACAAAGATCAATGATATCTAAAATAATACAACTCGCATCATTAAGTCTAAGAGAACTAGAAGAAACACATGATGCTACGTTGTAAGCGTCCACCTCTATTGCCTAAAGTTTTAGGTTTAGAGACTTTGCCAGCAAAAGTCCTTCACGCAAGGTAAGGAGTTTTCCTACCTCTACGGAGAAGTTGCCAAAAGAGATTTTTGCAAAAGCTCTACCAATCTAGCTATTTGAGTCCTGAATTTCAATGCTTTGTAGTTACAACTTACATCTTTTATTTTAACAAAAAAATTTGTACATGTTATGTATATTTTTCAATCTCCTCAAATGGGCTGGTAAAAGCCCAAAGATTGACTCAATAGACCAGACCTAATGGAATGCAGACCCTTAGATCACAAGACAATGAGCTCGCAGACAAGTTTCCATTATGTCAAGTGCTCAGCTCGCGACCTCAGCTTGTGCAGACAAACTATCAGGTCGTTGTTCTTAATCAGCACTGTCTAACGAGCCCCAGCTCATCTAGAACAAGGACGAGCTAGCCCAGAACAGAGCTAGCTCGTGAAGTAGCATGACGTGCATACATAATCTTTTTCAGAATGGTAGCAGCATGATTTACGGAAATCTCAACTACCAAGTCTGAAGATAATACCGAATCCCGAAAATTATATGCATAATCTTTAGAAATGTAATCACTAATAAATTATTTTCTATTTGTATACTAACAATAGCGTTCTCTCTTCTATATAAATAGAGGATGAAATCACTTGTAAAAGGTATTGGACTTTTTGGGCTGGTCTTTGTCTCTTTCACCAGAAAACAATTAATAATAGTGACTATCTTCCTAACCTAGAGAAGACATTATGGATGTAGGCTTTTTTATGACCAAATCACGTAAAATCTCGCCTCTTGTTCTTCCTCTCTATCTCCTCTCTCTTTTTTCTGCTTGGTTTTGTGATTATTTGCAGTTCTGGGCTTGTGAAACTAAGTTGATCAATATTTGACATCAATAGTATTAAACGATCTTAGACTCTACATGAGACAAAATGATGCATACATACACAATTGAGATTAAAAAAAAAACCGCAATAAATACAAAGTTATTCACCTAATCAATGACTTAGTAGATACTTTATATCTATTGTTTGTAGTGGATAATTTTCTTTTCTTTTTTTTTTAAAAAGAAAAAAAGAAAAAAATGCGATGCTACTTAAGAATAGAATGCCAAATAGCGAATAATAATAATTCCTTAGACATACTCATATGCAGTAGGAGTTGTTAAATATCGATTTTGTTTTTTGAAAACATAAAAGATGAGTTGTGAGTTTTCTTTTGATAAAAATTGTTCTCTCTCCGATTATGAGTGCAAACCCCTATTCTTGATGTTTCACTCTCTAGTATTAGAAGTTAGAATATGGTAACAGAAATATTAGAGCAATGAATAATGGCTTTGTAAGCAATGTTAAATATCAATAAAACTTATGAAAAGTGTTGAATACTAATAACGAAGTAAATGTCACAAAGGTTAAAACGGTCAGTCCGTAAACAAGAGATAAATAATTAAGTGGCAAATTTGTAAAATCTTATTGTAAGATGTTAAATATATGAGTTTATGAAAAATTTTACTAAAAGACTTAAAAGACCAAGTGAAATCCATTAGAGAAATAAGTGATTAAAGGGCATTATAGTAAATTCTTGATATTAAAACACTATATATATGTGAGTGTGGTGTGATAGTCACCCACACTTAGTAAAAATCAAAGCAAAAATTGAGAAGAAAACAAGAGGTAGTGGACGGCAATTGAGGGAAGGAAGAGATGGTCTTTTACATTAATTCTCCAAGCTCCAAATCAAGTTTCTTAGTTAATCCCCAAGCAAAAACATCAACCCTAAGCAAAAACTAAGGTGAGATATCATCATCTTTCTCAAGTTTGATGATAGTTAGATGTGTTGATATGTTGGATGAATGGGTGGTTGTTTTGTTGAGTTATTGACAGGATTTTGAGTCTATTTGAAGTTTTATTCATGAATAACTAAGAAAAGAGGTTGTTTGAATGAAACCATGTGAGAAATAGGAAATTGAGGTGTATGTAGATAAAACCCTAAGTGATGAGTTAGGCATGAAATAAGTAAATTAATAGTAGTTATGATGTTTGTTAAAATACCTAAGAGAGTAAGTTAAGGAAAATATTAAAAATTTAGTGAAGTGAAATGTCATGTGGATATGTGTAGGTCATGGTTACTATGGTAGACATATGAGCTCTTTGAGTTTTCATGCTTATGAGTTTGATTTCATGCCTATTATAGTTTAGGAAATCACATGGGACACTAGTTTTACAAAAGAGATGAAAAGATTAGTATATGTTAGTGTGGTTGTGTGTCTCACGACCATGAAGGTTTGTATAATACCTTTGTGCTTTGAACCATTTGGACTATAATTCATGCATAATAGAGTCTAGAAAAGCATATGGTAATGTTAGCTTTGAAGAAAAGAAATTAGATTGCATTATTTATAAATTTTGACTTGATGAAAGGTAATAGGGTATGTATGTGTTTTGTTGGTGTTTATGGCATATTTAGAGTCCTAAAAACATGCATGAATGAGTAGGAATCAAGGTAATTAATATGGATTCATATGGGTACATAATGGCATACAATCTAGTAAAAATTAAAATAATAGTAGAATAAGAAAATAGGTAATTGAAAGGGCTATAAGAACCTGCACTATTTGGGCTTATTTGGGATTGTTTTAGAGCTCAAAACATGTCTAAATGTCATAATAAACCATAGAAATTTGAAGAGAAAAATTTGAATAAAAATTTAGTAAATTATGGCCTAAATGGTGTACCTATGTAGTCGTAAAGATGAGTTGAGACTGAAAATACATTCTTTGATGCATGAAATAAATGTATTCGATCATAATTAAATAAAAGAATCCTAGATACGAAAGAAATGACATCATTATATGAGTGATGCAAAAATATACATAAAAAAGTGTCCAAAAATAGGTATTTTTCATAGATTTCACTCTTTGATACTTAAAATTTTTCGAAATCATTTTACGAGCGACCTAAGTGAGAGATAGTGAGACGATTCAAGTGAAAATGGAACGAAGAAAATCGTCGGGTTGGTCCCTAGCATAGGTTCGGGTTTAGGGGGTCAAAAACGGTGATTTTTCGTTTTAAGTTTCTCTCAACCAATTCAATTATACCAAAGTATTCCTAGGTGAAAATAAATAGAGTTCGTAGAAAGAAACCGAAATTTTAGAATTTCGGTCGAGTTAAAACCTAGATGGGAAGGTTGTAGGAAAAAAAGTTTTTAATAGGAAACCGTTATTTAAAAGTTTCGAATAGTTTGATTGAGCAAAGTTTTTTAGTAAGATTGTGTTATGTAGGTAACGAGCAGGCTAGCGGAGCATAAGAGGATCGGTGACGAGTATAGCTCGCTTGGTGAGGTAAGTGTCTTATCATTTACAATTATTTCAATTCCTAATTTAAATTAGGAGCTATGTAATTAAATAATTTCAAAAACGATTTTTAATTTCAAATCTGAGTTTTAAGTACATGATCCCTTTATAGGATTCAAAGGAGAAGGAATCAAAAACTAAATAGTTTCAAGATATTTGAATTGAGGAAAATTTTAAGAGTTTAAAATTTAAATGTTTTGTGCTTTCGCACTCAATAGAAACAGTTCGAAACCCATGTATATACCCTTGATTCATATGAGATTTAGCACTACGTGGCGATGTAGATAATTTCATCCGTAGTCGCTCAATTTTTCAGAGTATCTAGTGTTATATGTATGATATAGAAAAATTTCGTACATGGTTGTTGAG
Source organism: Dimocarpus longan (assembly GCA_022984855.1). Classification (NCBI taxonomy): domain Eukaryota; kingdom Viridiplantae; phylum Streptophyta; class Magnoliopsida; order Sapindales; family Sapindaceae; genus Dimocarpus; species Dimocarpus longan. The sequence goes on from CM041018.1 coordinate 612,597, forward strand.
ATATAAAGAGATTTATAGCGATATGTTACGATGCAGCAAATTTCGCTCGTAGTCGTCCAGAGTTATAACACTACAATTACGATGCAGAAAATTCCGTATTGTAGTTACTTAGATTTGAGATTGTTTCACACTACGTTTGTGATGTAGTAAGTTACGCATCGTAGTGGTCGAAACACCTTACTAGCTTCATGTTTGGCGTCAGTTGAAAATCACCATGTGATGGTTCGAGAACTTTAGGGGTGTATATGGAGTTTTTAGAAAGAAAAATTTTAAGAATAAAAAACTTTTAATGTTTAAATAAGTTTATGAATTGTAATATTACTCTATGATTATATTGCCTCTTTGTTGCACTAATGTATTTACTTGTTGTGTAGCTGGTATATTATTTTAGGAGTTGTTAGAAGTGATTGGGTGCTTGGGAAGATCATCATTTTACATAAGTGGACGTCGAGTAAATGTGTTAAATAAACATCCACACATTTTGATGTTGTAAATAATATAATCATAATGATTGCATGATTTGAATTATGGATATGTCAATAATTGTAAACCGATATGATAATGTGCATATATATATATTTCGTAACACTTGCACATAATACACATCCCGCACATGAATGTCGTTAGTTGAAATTGCATTGTAAAATATGATCTAAATGTATGTTTGTGGAAATGTGTATTTGTGAAATAAATGAGAAAATGCATGTTTGGGTTTCAAAGAAGTTGGGTGGTGATTTAAAATAGTTTGAAGTGTGTTTTTTTTTTAGAGGTAAATTTTAAAAATGTTAAAAATATAGCTGTTATGTTATCAAAATTTTCTTAAATTTGTTTTAAATTCGAATTCGAATAATTTACACAAATCCAACTATTTAAAAAAAAAAAAAAAAGAAGGAATTTAAATTGAAGTAAAGCAAATAAACGGACAAGATTAAAGGGATTCACTCCGCGGATCTCGTCTACCCAACGAGTAGGGTTACGACAAGTTCGTTAAAGTGTCCGGCGAAACCCTCCAGATATGAGATAAAGAGAATCTGGTTCGAGTCTTATCAATAAGAGTAGTCATTTATATCGTACTATTGACGATTTATTTCAACATATCCCAAATATTATTTGACTTATAAGGTGTCTGTTTAAGCAAAAAAAAAAAAGAAAAGAAAGAGTGCCTGTTTAAAATTTCAGATTGTATATTTTGAGTTAGAATTATATAGATTTCGCCAAATATTTGACTCACTAGCGAGTGACATCAATTAATTTTGTAAATGTAGAACTAGATTGGACCGGTTTTGGGCCATGATGAGAAGACTCACAAGCAATGATGATTGAAAGAAATAAAAAGAGAGGAGGGCCCATGTCATTTGTGTACCACCTAGAGCCATAACATTGGAACCCCTCCCATTTTTTACATGCACCGCACATCATAATTTCTTTTTACAAATTTTTTATTTATCCTACAATAATCTCATAAATTATATCTCAAGTTTAGATAATATCTTCTTGATTTTATCCTTAATTTTGATAAGTCACTGTTGTTTCCTTCTATTTTGATATTTAGTGATATATTATAATAGTTGTAAATTTAAATATAGTTATAAATCTTTTTAGTAAATTTTTGATAAATAGTAAACGACCAGAAAAAAAAATTATAACATAGGTTGGACATACAAAATAAGAATATTGTCAAAATTACCACTCCAAAGTTATATTTACTCACCTATTAAACTTTTATTTAGAAAATTCATTCAATAATTACTAGACAATTCTATAAAGGGACATAAAGATAAGGAGAAATTAAAGGTAGGATTTTATTAGAAAGGAAAAAAAAAATCCAGCGATTTTATGGTAATTAATCATACGTTATAAAAACCTAATAAATATAAATCAATCCAAACCGTCCGATCAAAAATATGACCGTTGGAGACGCTCCTCATCCGACGTGTGAAAATTCAAACAACATCTCTGTCTCCCAATACAACCACACAGAAAAAAGCACACAGTTGCAGAAGAAACAAAAAGAAGCAAAGCATAAAAGACACCAAGATCGAGACCAAGAGAGAATCAGAGAAAAAGAAACCCATCTACAATTCAAACAAACAAGCAACGAGTATGTTTTGCTTTTTTATTTTACTATGTTTTTCGATTAGATTTTTAGTCAAGAAAACTATTGTATGCTGAGTCTTTGAATCTCTCTGTTTGTTCTAGTTTTATATATTTTTTTTCCTGCAAATCAGATATGTCTAAGATGAGATCCGATCGCAAACCTCCACTTGCCAAATCCCCGGTTCGTGTCCGGCCTCGTCGGGCTGTTGGATCGAATTCAAATGCCATTCAAACCCCTCCAGGTAAAATTTAAATTTATGTTAATGATATTCTTTATTTTGATGTCAAAAATAAAAAGTATTGTAGGTAGTATTGATATTTACTTTGTTGATGTTGTTATGTCAGGTTCTTTAGCGAAATCCCAGAAACCAATCCGTTGCTGGGATGTTGAGGGGACAGATCTTAGACCTGAGTACCGATCAATTTCTTGCGAGTTACAGGCTCTAGCAAAGATGGTTCAAGAGGAATTCGGAGAAGCTAATAATGCTGATAAAGCTGGAATGGGTGGTGGTAGCTTGAGTGCTGATTCGAGCCCTGTCTCGATATTCGAGAGGGGGAGGTTTTATGAGGAGTACTCGGCGAGGAGGAACGAGAGGCTGAAGAGGAAGAAGAGCGAGACTGGTGGTGGGGATTTTGCGAAGACACCGTATGGTCTTGGTGTGACGGTGGAGGCCTCGAAGAAGAGAGACTCGTCCAGGAAGCTTGAGAGCTTGAGGAAGTCCGTCAGTGCTGCCTATTCTGTGGAGAGGAGTGAACCTAGGTACATGCTGAGGAGCATGAGCAAGAAGCCTCCTTTGCCTCTCAATTCGACGGCTGTGATTGGCGGCGAAAGGAGGATCCCAGCTCGTAGAGCCAGAAAGATATGAGATGATGACTTCTTCTTGTTATGTTTTTTGGTCGGTTTTAGGATTTTGATGGATGGATAAAAAAACTCTGCTATTTTCATTGTCTTGTAGATATTCTGGTTATGTTCATTGTCAGATGACCAAATCTTGATTGGTTGTTTGGTGATGTTATATGACTTGCTCTTATCTTGACCACACCATCAAGTGTGGTTTTCTTCACATTAGCATTAACAGAATTCGATTCAGTGAATGAACGGGGGATTTTTCATCCTTTACCATCCAAACGCATATTGGCATTCAATCAGTTTATTGACCAAAGCTTGATTCGCATTCAATCAAAAAATATTGTCAAATTTTCAAAAATTGCAACCATATTTTGGATATTTACTTCCTGTCTGAATGTACAAGCGTGTTTTACAAGCGGATACCCATTCTCACGAGAAGAAAGATGTTGCAAGTAAAAGCATTGAGATTTTCTTGTACACAAAACTATATATGTGGAAAAACTTAGTTAGCTCTATAAACATTTTCATCACAATACAGTTAATCTAAAGAATGTCAAGAGTCTATTGGCAATTTTCATGAGAAGAAAGACGTTGCAGGTAAAAAGCATTGAGATTTTCATGTACACAAAAGTACATTTGTAGAAAAACTTAGCTCTATAAACATTTCATCACAATACAGTCAATCTAAAGAATGTCGACTCTATTGGCAATTTTCATGAGAAGAAAGATGTCACAAGTAAAAAGCACTCAGATTTTCTTGTACAGAAAACGACATAAGCGGAAAAACTTTGTTAGCTCTATCAACATTTTCATCAGTATATAGTCAATCCAAAGAATGTCGAGTCTATTGGCTGTATGACAAAATTTGCTGCCAGAATTCAGAGACTTAAAAACGAAAAGCCAACTGAGAAGATAGTCTACATTTGTTGACAGCAAGAAAAATCATCATATGACTTCTGCTGCAAGAGATAGAAATCATGTAGTGACCAAAAGATATGCGAGGCCTTTCAGATATTCGACAATTTCGGATCCTCCAAGCTTTGAACTTCCAAACACTCTGTCAACAAAAGTAATTGGAACCTGTGGAGAATGTACAGATTGATAGCAATTTAGAGGCTTAAAAAAACACTACATACATGCCTTCATATCAAGACTACAATGCAATTTGAGCACAATAAAATGACTAACTTCTCAAATAAGCAAAGACTACAACAAATGATTCATGGACAGACAGCTGATCAATCGAATACTATACATAATGTTACCTCTTCAATGTGATAGCCTTTTCTTGAAGCACGAACAATCATCTCCATTTGAAAGACATATCCCTTACTCACACAGGAACTGATGACATCTTCAAGAACTGATTTTTTATAGAGCCTTCAACAACCAAGAAATGTCAATTCTAAAATTGTTGATGTGTGAATGCTGAATAGTTTAGTACATAAAAGTCATTAATTTACCGGAAAGATCCAGTAAGGTCTGATACACCAGGCCATAAAAGTGTTTGTGCAAGAACATTGGCTCCTCTACTTGTTAATTTGCGCATCAGATTCCACCCATGCACACCGCCCCCTCTAACATATCGGGTTCCAGTAACTATACTTGCACCAGTCTCCAACTGTTTCCTAATAAACACATTGCATAAGAACACCAAAAGGTTCCAAGTGATTAGGAACCCTCAGTCATGATATGAGCAATAAAAGAGAAATAGCCAAGAAAATATCTTACTTGATGAAGCCCGGTAAGTACTTTGGCTGCAAAACAAAACTGAATGAATCAGAGGGATAAACCGGATAGCACACAGGAAGATATTGAAATGAATGTTAAGAGGAAAGCAGGTTATTTAAAATTTATATATCTTTTTAAGGTGATAATGTGTGGATGTTCTACCGTGAGAACTGAGAACCGTATCTAATATATATTTTTTAAAATGATTATAAAAGTAATATCTTCTCACTGAATTGTAGTACATAAAAACCATGGGTTAAATTCCAAGCGGTGCCCAACATGTGAAAAAGGCAGAAAGGACATCAGCAATAATGGTTATCTAGAAGCCCTCCTAAGTGACTAATAATCATTTTCCACGGCAAATTTTTAACATCAGATGATCACATATTCATATCCATCCCCCAGATGCACTTACATGGTGAGATAGATCAGCATCCATAATCACAACGAAATTGCCAGATGCATGCTTCAAACCATGAATGTAAGCTGTTCCTGAAATTGAAAACATGATATCAAGAGCCAGTTTCTTGTCACTATTAAACCAAAACTCTCAATAAGATACCTAACCCAAGCTTCTTCGCTCTTGGTCTCAACAACTGCCCCGTGAAACAGACAAAAGTAGGGAAACAACATTAAATTCAATTCGACCACCCACTAGAAAATCAACTCCAAATCCAAATCCAACATTAGATCTTAAAATTTTCTTACAATGCGATCTTCTCCATATGCTTGTTGCAATTGCTTTACAACATCCTGAGTACCATCAGGACTGCCATCATCCACAACAATCACTTCAAAATCAACATCCCTAAATAAATCACAAAACAAGAGGTGTCACAAATACCCTAAAACCCTTATATACATGGCGATACCATACATAATAAACATACCATCTACAAGAAAATTCTGATAAAAAATGAATAACAATTTAAAATCTTAAAAGCTCATGTCCAAAATCCCAAAACAATATATAACCTGCTTTTTAAATCAACCCACATTTTCATAAAAAAACATGATGGAAAGTCCCTAGCGAATGAAATCACATCACACGATCGCAAAGTCCTCAAATTTCTTATTAGCTTCAATTCTTTCATAAAAAAAAAAAAAAAAATAGCGAAAAGTCCCTACCGAATCAAATCACATCACACGATCGCAAAGTCCTCAAATTTCTTATTAGCTTCAATTCTTTCGTAAAAAAACATAATGAAAAGTCCCTAGCAAATCAAATCACATCACAGAATGGCAAAGTCCTCAAATTTCTTGTTAGAAAATCACATCACACTTTCATAAAGTCGTCAAATTTCTTATTAGCTTCAATTCTTTCATAAAAAACATAATGAAAATTCCGTAGTGAATCAAATCACATCACCTGATCGCAAAGTCCTCAAATTTCTTATTACCTTCAATTCTTTCACAAAAAAACATAATGAAAACTTCCTAGCGATTAGCGAATCAAATCACATCACACTATTGCAAAGTCCTCAAATTTCTTATTAGCTTCAATTCACAAAATGCCATAAATAGTCATATATTATTTCACTCAAACATAGACACCACTGAATCATCAATAGCAAGCGATTCCAAATGCAGTTAAAAACAAAATCTCTACGTTTCTCAAGACCAAAAAGCCAGAAATTTTGCTTCTCTAAGATTCCAGAATCAATCTATTGATCAAATAACTACAATACAAGGAATTTCAAACATGTAAACAGTCTCCACAACTAATAAAAACGATAAAATTTGAGCTAGAAATGCTATTCTGCTCCTCCGATCAATACTAATTTCAACTAAAACCAAAAAAGAAAAATTTAAAATTTCTGTACCGGAGATGCTTGAAGATGAGATAGATGATGAGTGAAATGTTGAGTCGCTCGTTGTAGGTTGGAACGATTATACTGTACTTGTTCTTGTCTTCCATGATATTCAATCTTCACAAAACCCTAGAAAATGTAATCGATTTTGAAAGCTTCTTTCCTTCGAATCGACGTAGACGACAAAGTCCGACCGAATCGGATCCGGTTCTTGCCTTGTTGACTTAGCTTTGTTTGTGTGATTTTTCAGCTGAAAGCCAGCACTTCTTGTTGGGCCGGGCTTGGCCGGAGTTGATGGATTTCCAATGTGGACCTGGGCTTCCGAGATTTTATTATTATTTTTTTTTTTGAGAAAGTTACTAATATATTGTCAAGGTCGGAGATCAATATAGTTAAAACTCTAAGAGAAATAAGAAGGTGAAACTTATTATTAATACTATTGGTACTCGAACCAGACTCTCAATTTGATGAGAGCAAAGTCAGATGGGAGTGACATCACTGCGCCACTCCACTTATGAGTAGATTCTATGCTTCTTATAATTACAAATTTATTCTTAAAAAATTTATTATTCATAATTATTACTGTTTTTCATAATAACTATTTACATGATAATCTGGCAATTAAAGGATTGTTGGAACTTATTAGGATTAAACACTGATATGCAACTGAAAATAAGTGTAAATAGGAAGTTTCCAAACGTTTTAACCATAAGTGAAATAGCTCAAATCTAAGGTGGTTTCTTGACTTCTTATTTTGATATGATATTGTTGTTTTCCAAAAGCATGAAGCAAAATCTAACGTAATCCTGCCAATAACACACAAGAAACCGTAGACCATACAAATTAAAATACAGATTGGATATGTTTGAGGTTAGTGTTCCTAAAATCAACATTAAAATATAACACTTTGTTAACTTACTAATTGGATAAAGTTACTTATCACTAACAAGTCTTAGATTGATTATAAAGATAATTATTAAAGAATATTTAAGAATTGTTATTAATAAATAACCTTACCTGATTAGTAAAGTAATCAAACCCTGAAATATAAAGTGAGATCTAAGTTAGAATGGATAAGGATACTGTTTGTTTAATCTGTTGTGATAGTCAAGATGTCACATTGCTTATGATGCAAAGGAGTGTCCTAGTCGTGAGCTTAGTCTTTACAGTTGCGGATGCTATTGTCCTAAATTTATCGATGTATAATCTCAGTTTCAAGAATCTAGTAACTTCTTGGAAATGTCGAGGATGATGCATCACAAGAATGCTTCTGGAAGAACAGCACTTGCCCGATAACAAACTCTTATTGGTAATTACATGAGCAAATTACAGGCGCAAAGGATTGATCCGTGGAATTTCTTTAAAAGAAAAAGAAAAACACATGCTCGAAACTGAGTCTTGCCCATAAACATAATACAGGAGGGCGATACACCTTATGCAGATTGCTCCAGAATTTACACCCGCAAAGAAACTCCCGCGATCAATCCTCCTCATTATTTACATAGTTATACATATCTGCCGGGCTTTGATCAAGGGTAAAAGTTCAGTCATCCCCTGTCACGATCTCCTCTTCTTCCACTTCATCCGCTGTCCTGTTCTGTTTCTTCGACTTCATGTCGTGCCCTGTTCTCCTTCTCTTCCACTTGTTGATCTTCTGGATCTGCTGTGTCTTTCAGCTTACTTTCTATGACATTTTTTTCAACATCGTCTACAAAAGCTGTTTCTTCAAGATTTTCTAGCTTAGCTGCAGCATCAGCTACTAATGCCTTGTTGTCATTAATTGATTCACTATTGTTGTGTTCTTGGCTTTCCTCCACTCTATAGTAAACCTGTTAAATTTTGATAACAAATTTAGTTTTGGTATGCTGAAATGCTACTTCATTGTGTTGGTATGCATAAGAGAACTGGAAGAATTTGAAGGGAAGACTATACCACACATGTGCGAGCTGGTGAAAGTACTTTGAATGAGTTAGGCCGATTATTGAAATTTGTTTCAGGCACTCCTGGCATTCCTTCTGGAGAAGTGAAATGATCTGCATCATGACCAACCTGCCAGAAGTACAATTGAATTTGTCATATACTGAAAAGGGTTTTCAGGTAAAGGGGAGCAAATCATTCGATCAAATTTATATCTACAAACCCATCAAATCAGTATTTCTTCTACCATGGTCAATTCCAAAGGAAGAACACAGGTTATGAGTCGTGTTTAGTAATGCACTGAGTTTTTTCAACATGCAATGATCGATTGACATTAATTATTTTGTTACTGCATAAAATCAATAATAGAAACCTAGTTATTTATTAATGCTAAAGCAGTTTTCCTTATTTTAGGTTACTCCAACAACAGGAATGCATGCACACAGTTATACAAGGGGTTCCTTACCCTTCCATGCCCGCCAAATTCCCAAGCATCACTATCCAGTACAACTCTATACTTTCCTGGCAAGTCACACCCAACTTTATACCTGTAAGTTTCAGATCATAAGTCACTGAGTTGAAAAAGGAAGAAATTTAATAGAAAAACAGATTTATTATCATAGTCCAAGCCTTCTCCAAACTGTTTTAATTTCTGTTGCACAGATTGCATGCACTCAATCACGCTAACAATAGAAATACAAAAAGCTCTTGCATAATGGAAAATATGAATACCCATCATATGTGTTCTCCGGATGAAAATTGAAGACAAAGACCAGATCTCCACGCTCAAAAACAATGACCTGTAATGTGTAACAATTAATTATGTTCTTCAGTAAACTGGGGATCGCTACTCAAGAATATTCTTCACAAGCTGTGTAAACAGTGGTATAATTGCAACCTACTTTAAGTTTTAACTTCTCATATTAGAATTGATGAGCAATATACCTTTCAATTAAATTACAGCCAGAATAGAAGTACATCATATAGCAGCATCTTTACCTTGTCTTCTTCATTTGTGCTGCTTACAATCTGCTTTGTTGATGCAAGGAATTGAAACTTCTCATCAAGCATGTTCATTGCTCTATCAAATGCATTCATGAACTGAAAAAAATTCCAAAGCACAAAGAAAAAGAGGATTTAAAATTTTTGCACTAGGAGGAAAATGATATCAAGCATGAAGAATTGGATAACAATACACCATCCTAGAAATTAAGGATGTATCAGTAGCATTCTAGTGTCTTGATGCAGCATCATCAATAAACTTGTTAGCAAGTGGTCCATTTATACATTGTCAGGGAGCTAAAACTAAATTAGTGAAAAGGATATCTCAAACCTTATATCTTAGATGATCAGTATCCACCAAGTTCCACTGGCGTCTGCATTTCTCATAACTCCACTCATTGCCTTCTCTTGGGAAGTCAATCCACTCAGGATGGCCAAACTATAATTATCACAAATGAAAAATAACTTGAACTTGAGAAACTAATCCGTGGTTGTTACATGAAGAAGCCCATTGCAAATCAGTGCTGTGCTTTAGAGGAAAATGTCTTGGACAAAATGCAGCCACTAACTTCTAATGTTTCAATGTTCAGGTTAAAAAGGCTTGTGATTATTGGTTAAAAAAATTGGTTATGGACTTTACTGATGTATTTGATTTATATATTGCAATATATGGTTCAGTGCCCGTTGACTGACAAAAAAAGACCCACCTGCTCTGAGCCAAAAGTTCTCATCCTTTTGAAAGCTTTGAATTTTGTTAGGGCTATATAATTGAAATCTTGATGAACATCAGCATGTCATATTATATAGGCACAGAAAACCTAGGTTGGACTGTGCAAAGACTCCTAGAGTTTAGCTGGTCAAATTCAGGCAGTCGCTTACCTCATTTCCCATGAAGTTAAGATAACCTTCGCCTCCCAAGGCCATGGTAATGAAATGTATCATCTGCAAAAAGAAAAAAGATATAGTGAGAAACAAAAGAAAGAGATGACAGCATTTAAGAGTAAACCTAACAAATAAAAATTCTGCAGTCAATCTTATAATGGATTTAATATGTAAAAGAGTGTTGCAAGCAAGTATCTTAAAATTTTCAGTAAGATAGGCTGAATGTAAGTTAGGGACCAGCCACATATGCATCTTTGTAGGAGAACTACTATTCACAGTATAGACCATCAGCCAGCTAGATTATGAGAGAAACAATATGCGAAACAGGATACCTTGTGAAGAGCTATTCCTCGCTCAACCGTAGGAGAAGCTTCTGTTAAACTAGACATATTAGAATACATCTCCTTATCCATCAAGAGAAATGCAACAGTTTTGTCACCTACAATGGCCTGCACAAATAGAGCAACGCAAACGCAACTTAAGAAAGAAAGAGTAATATTAACAATGGCTAAATTAAAAAGAGTGGAAAAAACAGAAGCAATGACGGGCAAAGGAAATATATTATGATAAAGATTCTGAAAGTCTTTTCTTGTTCCCAATTGGCGACCTTTGTTTAAGACTTCCAATTAGACCCACCCAAAAGTAATTAAATAAAGGAACATTTTGAAAGAAAAGAAATATTTCTTGCCTGGTCATGACTTTCGGCATAAGCCACACACTTCTCAGTGTATCTCCTATTTGTCAAACTCCACGTTATTTCCTTCATTGACCATTCTTCATCTTTCTTGTTCTTCAAATAGTCAATCCACTGGTCAGGGATGGCCATTGCCAAACGATAGTCAAAACCAATTCCCCCCATAAAGACAGGCAAACCAAGTCCAGGCATACCAGAAACATCTTCAGCAATTACAGTGGCATCCGGCAAGATATTGTGAACCAGACAATTTGCCAGCATCAAATAAACAACAGCATCAACATCTGTTGCATCGTTGAAATACTCACTATAATTCCCGGTAAAAGCCATGTTGATCCCATGGTGATGATACAACATAGAAGTTACTCCATCCAATCGAAACCCATCAAATTTGTATTCCTCAAGCCACCACCTCAAGTTGGACAGAAGGAAACGAAGCACTTCCCAGTTGGCATAGTTGAAGAGCCTACTATCCCATAATGTATGGTAACCTTGTTCTCCAGTGTGAAAATACGAGTCTTGCGAGCCTTGGCCAACATCAAAGCCATTAAGGCCATCAGTCACATTGTTACTCGCATGGCTGTGGACAACATCCATCAAGACCCTTAGACCTAAGCTATGGGCTGTATCAATTAGATACTTAAGGTCCTCAGGTGATCCAGATCTGCTACTTACAGCAAAAAAGTTTGTAACATGATAGCCAAATGATGCATAATAAGAATGCTCCATCACAGCCATCAATTGGATTGTATTGTAGTTATTTGCTCGAATACGAGGCAAAACATTGTCAGCAAATTCTCTATATGAACTCACACGGGGTTCAGAGCTACTCATTCCAACATGAGCCTCATATATACGCGGGGCCTGGGGTTTTGGAGGTCGAGGGTACTTAAACTCATACCTGCATGATCGATGAAAAGGATGGGTCAGCAAATTACTTGTACTTATAATAAAAATTTGAAGAGAATGAACAATGTGATGATAACATTAGAAGAAGATCTGAGAGGGTGAAATCCAGGCCAAGCGGAAGTCGCGAGTTGCATCCCGTGTTGTAACTCGCGACCATTCACCCGAGAGGATAACGACTTGCGTAGCAAGTTGCATACCGCGTTATAACTCGCGACCGTTCACCTAAGACGAATGCAACTTGCGTCGCTAAATGCAAGTCGCAACAAAAAGGCTGATACGGGCTGATTTGCAGAATTTATTCAGGTTTCTTTTTAATTTTTGATATTATTTCTGTTTTAAGCTAGACTTTATTTTCCTTAAGTAATTTATTATTGTTTCCTTTATTATTAAACATTATTTATTTTTTAGAGCTTTTTTCCAAAAAAGGATTTTGTCCTCTAAAGAAATTAGGAGACTAGTTTAACTATAAATAGAAGTTTAATCTTAGGGTTTGTATTCTATTGTTATCTTTTTGAAAAAAATAATAAAAGCTTACAAGTTTACGAGGCTAAGTTCTTGTTCTTTCTTTCGGATTTTGTAAGTATTCCTACTTAGAATTGTTCGGGCTAGGCTGCTAGGGTTAGGTCAATTTTGTGATCTAATTCTAGAGGATCAATCAGCTTAATTGTGGGCTGGTTGGTTTGTTTTTAACCTAACATGTGACGTAAGTCAGGGCGATTAAGGCTTGTTGTTGGATCTCTAACTAGGTCCTCAACATAATGACCTCTATTTTCTAATTAACTAGAAGAAAAATGTAGCAAGATTCACATGCTAAGCAATGTTGAAGTATAGTTACAAAAGAACCTGCACTAAAATTGCACAAAAGGTTCTACAACTAACTAAAACATGAAATGAACATTTTAGACCATGTATCGCATAGCAATATAAGCTTTCAATTTTTTTTCTCATCTGCCTAAAGAATTCACTTATTGGTACCTTTCTGAAGGTGGTGGTTCCCAGTACACACCATCATATGGTGCGGCAAATCTTGTAGGGTCCACAGTGGCATACTTTATCCAAGCAGGAATTCGATCAACCCAAAATCCATTACCATGCTTGAATCGGAACTTGACTCGTGAATTGTGAGGAATGGCTGAATTTCCACCAGAGTCAGGAATCTTAATACTCCAGACACCAAATTGATTCTTTTCCATCATGTGGTTGGTACCATCCCATCCATTGAAGTCCCCAATAAGTTGTGCTTCCCTATATTATGATAGGTAAATCCTACTTAAACAACTAACATATGGTATGACTAAAGATGTGAATAAATTTATATTTCAACGAATTGTAATAACAATAATGACTTACTGGGCTGCAGGGGCCCACTCTCTGTAGACAATGCCGTCGCCTTCTCTGTTAAATCCAAATTTGAAATAACCTACAACACAGAGGAAGCATGTAAGAATTTATGCTGAAAATACTATTTGATCAGATTACAAAGAAAGATAAAAGATAAAGAAAAAATAAAAATAAAAATAGAGGCCATAAAGCACCTAATATACACCCAGAAGAAATGAACACGGTAACAATATAGTTTTTTGGAAAACAGAAACCATTCAATGAGATAGAATAAAGTCACATTGTCAATTTTCAAGAACAGTTGTCTCAAATGGAATCCCATATGAGATGTATCAGTTAATTACGCTTTCGCATGCAAATGTATATTGTTTTAAGTATTTACCACAATATGTTCCAGAATGAGTTGCAGGGGAAACCTAGGGGTAGTATAGATGATATAAATAATACCTTTTGCAAATTCCTCAATACTTCCTTCATATTTTTCAAGAAGCTTTTTCTGCTCTACATACTTCCTCACTCTATGTTTGAAATGATCTTTAAATGGTGCCAAGCCTGGATCTGTGCTCAAGATTCCAATATTTTCTGCATCATCCTCTTCGCTTACCATGGTTGAGTTGTCATCAGTGAGGATAGCTGAGATTGGGGAACTACGCTTCACCTGCAAAAGTAACGGAAATAGGATCAAACAAAAGCACCACTTACAACTTACTGGTACGGGATATACTAGTGATTGATATATCTCAATGAGAGAATAGTGAGCAAATGGGGAAAATTCTTCTACTTCTGTAGTTTAGAACCACTAATATTCATTATATACTATTTTACAGCTAAAGGAACAATAAAAAGGACAAAAAGAACCAAAGAAATGGATATCTAGATGTGACATACAAGATGAATCTATAAATCACCATGTCTTCTTGTTTAGAATGAAATCAACCAGTCTTGATTGAAGTTCAATCACAAACCAACCCACCGACAACGTTAGAAGCTCAATCAAAAAAACCATTTACAAATTACAAGTACGTTTGACAGTGAAACATATAATTGGCTCCCAAATATAGGTGACATATACTGATGAATCTTCTGCCAATAAATAATTTACAAATTAGAAATATCTGACACTCTTGTTCAATTATAGAATTATAGAATTGTTACACATACCCTTTGGTTTACCGGGAACCTTGACGAGAATCTGTGATACCTAACAAGTTTCTGAGATCCACATGGTACTACTTTAGTCGGTAGCTGTTTAGTACACTGGTTGGTTCTTGCAGCCTGTTAAAAAATATTATAAAAGCAATCCATAAAATATAAACCATCAGTAAACTATACGAAAATTATTCTAATAAACTAAAACAGCCAATAATGATTCTCTACTCCATCTTTATACTCCAAAAAAGTTACGATAAGAAAACTTACAACAAGTATGACGTTATCAACATCACAATTCATTCAAATCTGACTACAACTTGTAACCTCAAACAAAAATAAATTCATACAACAGTATTCAATTCAAAACACGCGAAAATAACATTAAAAACCAAAACACAATTAAGATTCAATTCAAAACACACGAGAATTAGTAGTAATCAGATTTACTAACAATAAAAACCAAAACACACTCATTTCAGCAGAAAAATCAAACACTGATGATCACTAGAACTGATTCAAAATTATCAAAGTCATTTTAACTACTAAACACAAACCAGCAACAACTTCCAAATACGAAAAATGTCGCACGAAATCGAAGTTGCTTTTTTCAAATTTTTATTCACCTTCGTGCAGTTTCTGCTTGAAGAAAGCGAAAACGCACCAGCACGAGAAGTCGATACGAGACTTGAAGAAGAACAACTCAACATCATCATCTTCTTCTCCGATTATTCACTTCATTTGCAGTGAGAAACCAAAGCTTGCTTTGATTGAGTTGGGGTGACAAGTAGCAATGAAGCGCGAATTGTGCGAGGACACATATACACACCATTTGCTTACGGTGTTCGTCCAGAATCACGATAAATCTCGGCCGTTGGATCGAAATCGGACCCACCTATGCAAAATCGTTATTGCTGTGATGTCGTTAACTTATCTTTCACTTTTTTTTTTTATTTTCCTTTTTTGTTTGTTTCTTTTGTTGAATGATAATGATTTGATTGCTGTCAAAGGCAACGATGAAGGAAAGCAAAGCATATATACCCCACGTGACTTATCGGTGGCCGTCCAAAAGTTTTCATAATTTGTTTAATTTTAATAAAATCCCGCTTACAGTTTAATCAGGGTGGGCCTATTACCACCAAAATAAACTTACTTGTTACACCCTTTTAAATAAAATATTTTATTATTATTGCATTCTCACATATTTACTTGCCAATGCTATGACAGGATTCTCAACTTCAACAAAGGAATGAGGGCTTTCAGACGTTGGAAGATAACATATAGCATTAAAGGCTTCTTCAAGAGTCATGAGTGCAATGTTTTCACCGGTGCTAAAACTAACTTTCACGTCATTGTTCACTTCTGATTTTGACATTTCATCACCAATTTTCACTTTATTATCATCTTCTGGTTTTAGAGTTTTCATGGAAATTTTTTACTTGCATTTTCTGGTTTTGATGTTTCTATTGGGACAGTTTGTGATGGACCCTCATCAGTACCAGTCTTACTTTCTGATGTTTCAGAAACATCGTTAGGGGCCACATTAACATCATGAGTTGGAGCAAGATCTATAGTTTCTTTGGAATTGGCATCTTCCTCATCATTACGATTAAGAATAACATCCTCGATTGGCATTTGAACAAAGTGCAATATGCATTGAGCTTTTGTTTCCGTGGCCACATGCTCTGCATTCTCAATCAAGTTTTCTTTATAAAGTTCTTCGAGAAGGAGAAGGGTTTCTTGATCTATCCAATTCCCACCATTGATACTTGCAGCTTCAGCCTGTACGATGAGAATAAAACCAGATGATGACATGCTAGAGCCAAACTTCCCATGAATAAAATCAGATGATGTAGCCAAAAATGTATTGAGTGGCGATAGAACCACGTTGGAGGATCGTTTTGGTATTTTAAAGGGTTTAGGAAGTGAAAATTTAATTTTAACTTTTTAATATGGTTAAAAAGTAATTGAGTGTAGCAAGAAATTATTTGGGGACGATAAAGCCACTCGTTTAATTAACGTGTTTCGATTTATATTATTTACTATTATCGGTCATCACTCATCAAATGATTGTTTTATTGCAAATTTAACTACACAAGTAAAACCCTAAGTCAAGCGTAGCAACCTTTTTAGTTTTATTACAAATTTACCCTATGTTGTTAGTAAGATTTCATTCTGTTTGACAATAAACAGTATCAAAATAAAACGACGAAAATGTCCTTAGTATTTATGTTGACACAATTAACTGAATAAAATAATAAAAAACAAAATAAAATTTTTTTATTCAAAAACAAATTAAGAAAAAAAATTAATACGATCTCCTATTAATTTGAGAAAAAAAATAAAAATTAAATAAAAGAATAAACCACGTTCATCCCTAAAATATACCACCATCCCTATCAAAACTCTTATCGCCTTTCTTCGCCACGCCACTCTTATCTCCTCTCCTCTCCCCTCTTCTCTGCACCATGCTCATTTCTTCTCCTCTCCGCTCTACTCTCTCTTCTCCCTATAGGTGCTTCCTTCCATTTCTTTTCCTTCTCTCTCCTCTCCTTTCCTCTTCTTTCTTCGCTCTATCACTCTCTTTTCCCTTATCATTTGGTTTCATTGTCAAACCCAGATGAACCTTCATTTGGTTCTCATTGACGAACCCAGATGAAGGTCCATCTGTGTTCTGATCTACTATCCCAGATAAAGGTTCATCTGGGTTCGTCGATGATTTTAAGATTGATTTACCTTTTTTTTTTTTTTTTCAATTTGGTCAACAATTTTGATTTCAGTGATGATGTTGGGTTTGATGGTTTTGTGAGAGATTGATTATGTTGAGTTTGATTGATGATGTTAGGAGTTTGATTGATGAGGGTTGATGATGTTTGAGGCCAATTTTTAGGTTTACAGAAGTGGAGTGATGATGTTGGAGGTTGATTAATAATGGTTTATGCTTCTTAAAGCCACTTTTTGGGATTCCAGGCATTGATTAATGATGTTGTGTAACACCTCTTACCCCGATTTCCCATCAGATCGAAATTCGAGGTGAAGGGCGTTACGTTTCGAACTGAAAATTCATTTCTTCATTTATTTGAAAATTTTTCTATTAGAAGAAATGGAATCACCACTAAAAGTTTTACGATATTTAAAAACTAAACTTTAATATTATTTTTTCATTTATAATTTTTCGAAAATCCAACAGAGTTTCCTCTGTTTTTTGAAAAACCTAAAATTTAACCTGTAAAGAAAATAATAACACTTCTATAAAATTTAATTCTCAACTTCAATTCGAACCTCCCGTCTGATTTCAAAAATCACTTCAACACGCAAATAATTAGAATCACAATTTAATCAAAATTCAAAGTATACATAATTTACAAATATTTTAAAACTTTAATACAAATTGTACTTGACAGACGTTTAAATTTAAAAACTTATACACATATATGGTGGTACCCATGCAAATATACACACATGATACAGAATGAATATTACTCAAAATTTTATGACGGGATGTGACTCGTAGAGTATCTGCAGGGATTTCGTCTTCGTCTCGGCAACAAGCCCAATTCAATTACCTGAGCGTGGTAAATCCAACGCGCTAAGTATTTCTACTTAGTGGGTGTACACTTAATTTAAATATCATGCAACTTCAATTTCTCATAATAAAATCTCAAGAAAACTTTTCAACAATAATTGAAAGTTCAGAATAAAACACAAGTCATAAAGTGCATAAAATATTGGTTCAACTACGACTTCATAAAATTTGGTTTTTCTCAATTTCAACTAAACATCATATAACACATTAATAATTTATTGACTGATAAATAAATATAAACATAAACTTTGTTTTGACGAGATTTTGAAATAATTTTCAACCAGTATTTTTCGTTACTAAGCTTCATAATTGCATTAATTTACTAATAAATACACATACAAAATATATACAGTTTATTATTAAACATATCAATTATATTTGTAAAAATTCTATTACATATAACTATGAAAACACTTTACTATTTATTATACACATTAATTACATAATAATCATTTTTCATATTTCTATATATATATATATATATATATTTTAAGATAACACAATTTCATTACATCATCCTTAATTCTCGAAATAATAGTCGTCAATTAATATTTCATAATATTTCAAACTATCATCATTTTCGCTAATGATCTAAGTTACTAAAAATTCTAAATGCAAAACATATAAATAAGTTATATCTATTGATAATTTACATCTTTTCTCAATTAATATTTTTAACGCCATTTTTAAACTTCCGTTTGAATATTACTAATCAAACGCTTTATCATAATTACACAGACAAAATCAATGAGTAATTTCTTTCCAACTTTTAATTAACTTATTTTTATCAATTCTTTTTCATTTTCTCAAAACTCACTTTCTAAATCCGGATTTCATAATTTCTCAAATATTTATAATAAAATATAATAAGTTTCATTTTAATATTCTTAAGACGATAATTAAATTCAAATTTTTCAATAATCACATCAAATAAAATACACAAACCATCAGTTTTTCAAAGTAACTTCTATCAAACATATTTCAATATAAACTTTAATTACATAAACTTTTCTGAAACCTATTATTAAACACATTTACACAATTATTCTTTCAACTCAATTTTTATATCATAATCATCATTATATTTCTGAAATAGCACATTATCATCAAATAGAACCCAAAACACAATATACGAATTTCAACGATATATTCGTAATGCATTAACTGATCATTTAAAAATTTTAACCAATCGTTAAATTCACGGCATTATATCAATTAATAACTAAAATGTCAAACTCATCATGTCAAATTTTACTTGTCATATCTAATTACGCTAATGCCCTTTCTCTCATATCATTTTCCTTTATAACATATCTCACACACTTTACTTTATCAAAGAACATCTATCAAATATATTTGCGATTCTATCATTTTTCTTTAATTAGAGTCCTTTGTAAAATTCTATCACGATACCATGGATTGGTAACGGGTTTACTGGTATCAGCCAGACTAAACGGCAACCTCGGCAACGGCCGCTCGGTGTTTATCCACCGGGTTGCATATCACAATCTGTTTCCGTTTCAGGACCGGGCACTCGATGCCTCTCAAAGTCCGTCATACAACGTCTATAAGCAATCATAACGGTGCAGTACTGCTAAAAATCACCATATTGGCTAGCTAACTACCAATCCCCACCTACCGGTGATTAGATTTAAGCGGGTCCTTATAATTTATTTATTAGTCACCAAAAATCTTCACATATATATATATATATATATTTATATATATACATACAACTTTTATCTTTTAACAAAAATTTCATTTAACACCAACAAACACAATTTCATCCATGATTTTTCTCATATTTGGAAATTATCAATATAAACGATATAAAACACAAATATATATTCAATTAATTCATCAATTCTTTTTCAAATGTTCATACCTTTATTCCGATATATATATATATTCGGTCAAGGTACTCAACTTATTCATTTCTTTTTCGTTTCATTTCATTTTCTTTTTCGTTTACATTCAGAAATCAGTCAAATCATTTTTAAACAATCTTTCAGAACAATTTATCCAAAAAATTCCACGCACTTCAAAACCCAACAAAATTTAAATCTCATATATATATGAATACTTATTTAAATCGATTATTCAAATGTCTTTGTGTCATTTTTCATGGCTACTGTAAATGACTATTTTGCTCCTAATTTCAGAGTTAAATTTTTAATAAAACCCTTTTTCTTTTTCTTTACCACAAATTAGTTTCAAGAGATTAATTTTATCTATCTAATTTTATTACTATTATTTATTTATTTCTTTTCAATTCGATTTATTTATTTATTTATTTTTAACACATCGATCATTCAAACATCACTCAAATAATATACAGATGATATACAAATGACAAAATTACCCCTAGAGCACACTACACATCAATTTCGTCCATAGGGTATATTATTCCTGAAATTATTTTTTAAATCCGTTTTTCATCAAACAAACTCATCCATGAGCATACAATTAATATCCAATTAACATTTAAAGCCATTTAACATCTCAAATAAACAACAGAAATAACTGTCAGGAGGTTTTATATATTTGATTCAAACTAATAAAATCAAAAGTCTCAAAATAAGTGTACACCAACCTATTTGGGCTTTCCAATAGCTTTCCACGCACTCAATGGGAGGTTTTCGTGCCTCTCTAACCTCCCATAAATCCTCACACAATCAAACCCTCGCCTAGGGTTCAAAAATACACAAAAATCAACAGATAAATCAAAATAACGAAATCAAAAGCAAAAACAACTACAAAATCATGCTTATTGATGTATGAGAACATCCCTAATTAAAATTTAATACAAAATAATCAAATAAAATCAAATTACCTCTTTTTAGCTCTCTTGAAAATCCGAAAATCAACTTGCAAATAAATGGGTTTTGGTGATTTTGGAAGCTTGAATGGGTAGGTGATGAAAAGAAGATGAAATTTAAGAGATTTAATAGGTAAACAAAATAAAAAAAATTGAAGAGCAGAGGAGAGGAACGCGGGCAGAACAGAGTCGGTGATGAAGCTGCAGCAGAAATGAAAAATCTGGGCAAAATGGATTTTTAAAGGCACAAATTTCTCATATTTACAAAACTGCCCCAAAATTTTTGTTATTTACAAATCGACCCCAAACGTTTTATTTTCTACACTTACACCCTTACTCATATACTAACATCCCATTTGACACTTTTGACGCCTCACACTTCCACTAACTTATTCAAATTTATTCATAACCTTATTTTATCCACAAATACATAATTTATTTTAATGAAAAATAATAATCATAATAATAATACTAATCATAATCATAATAATAATTATATAATAAATCATTTATTTTAACTCAAAAATTCTTTCCTACTATACAATCTAATTACACTAACCTCACCTTCTCACTTTGCTACTTATTTTATTTAAACTCGAAAATAATTCTTTACGGGGCAAAAACGTTTTCAAAAATATTAAATTGTACTTATTCACGATCAAAATATTTTATAAAATTACTTATGAAATCAACGAATATAAATCGGACGGAAATAATTATCGGGGCGTTACATGTTGGGAGGTCGATTGATGATGGTTGATGATGTTTGGCGGCCATTTTTTGGGTTTTTAGGAGAAATCTAGGTTTCCATGCGATTGGAAACCTAGTCTGAAAACTTAGAGTTTTCAGGTTTTCAGTGAGAATAAAAATGGGAGAGAGAGAGAAGGGGGAAGAAGAGAAAGAAAGGGAGAGAAAAGAATGTGGAAGATGATTGATGATTTTGAACTGGTAGAAGATTGATGATTGAATATGATTGATGATTTTGAACTGGAAGAAGATTGACGTGGGAGAAGATTTATGATTGAATGTTTAATTTTTATTTTATTTTATTTTTATTTAGTATATATTTTTTAAATTGATCTCCACGACCCATCTTAAAATGGATGGCATAGATGTAATTAATTTATTTATTTATTTTATTTTAAAAGAAAAATTAAAAAATAATATCAAAAAATAATTTTACCCCTCAGACAATTAATTCTAACTGGATCCACTAACAGTAGGAGGTAAATTGCAATAAAAGTTAAAATGTTGCTCCGCTTGAATTAAGGTTTCAATTAGTAGCTAAATTATAATCTGCTCTTTTTGAATAAATAACCCTTTTAAAATTTAGTTTCAAATTTAAATGAAAACACTTGATAAGAAGGATTTTAACTAAATTTAAATTTAAGATGATTTTGACATCAATAAAGGTTTTTTTTTTAATTTAAATTTATTTAAAAAAAAAATTCAAGTTCAAGATGGTTTTCATAAATATGGCTTCTGATAATAGATACATGGAGGGTTTTATAATTACAGAATTTTATTCAATCTAAAATTTATGGTAGTTTAATGAATTTTTTTCTTTAATGATAGATTTTAATGGAATTCATAAATTTTATAGACTTTTATTGATTTTGTTAGAAATCATTAAAAAAATCCAATGAAATTTTCAGGACAATGGTAAGATTTATTATAAATTTTTTTCTTTATAAAAATCACTTTAAAACTCATCCAAATCTATTTGTTAAATGAAATATGTGAAATCAATGTTTTTTAAATATATCGAGTTTTCATTGGATTTTATATAAATTTGAATTAAATACATTTAAATTTAGTTGGATTCTATATAAATCTGGATTAAATACACCTAAATTTCAAAGAATGCATTCAAACTTTTAAAAAGTTTTTAATTATAATGAATTTTAGATTGAATACATATCCTTAAATTTTGTAGGATTTGGATTCTTCTTCACCTAAACTTTTTCTAATAATTGACTTATAAACACTAACAGCCGGAATATGATTGTTATTCACTCTTGTTTTATTAAGAATAAACTATATGTTTTAAAAAAGTTTAAAACTAAGTTTAAACGAGGAGACATTTCAAATCAAATTTCCAAAAAGTTGACTTATAAGCGCTAACAACTAGAATATGATTGTTATTCACTCTCTTTTTATTAAGAATCAACTATATATTTTTAAAAAGTTTAAAATTAAGTTTAAATGAGGAGACAATTCAAATAAAATTTCTAAAACTATTAGATGATGTTGGCATATTATAAGGAGATTTTACCTAAATTTAAAGCCAAAGTGTTGTTTTTATCATTGATAAAACTTCGGTGAGATTTGGCAAATCTCCCTTTAGACAATAAACACCTTGTTCGGGAATTTTTTGGGGTGAATCGAATCTAAACAACGACAAAAAGAGAATAAGCAATTTTGATCTTTACATTAGAAATGAAAGAAACGAAAATATCACCTATAAAAGAAAGTATAAAACTGGGATAATCCCAACCTCCCCTTGTTGTTTAAAGTAATTGCTAATTATTCCTTATAGTTTCTCAAAATCTCATTTTATCCCTTTTATTAACTGTGTTAATGAGAAATGGATTTTAACCATCACAATACCCGAAAAGACCAAACTGTCCCTCAATTAAAAATTAAAAAAATTAAAAATTTTTAAGCAATAAAATTAAAATATATATATAAAAGAGAGGAGATCCAATCTCCAGATTGAATCTTCACCGTCCATCAACTTTAATGGATAGTGGAGATCCAATCTATCTTTACCGTATTGTATCCTTGTGTTCTTCTTAGCTTGAAGAACAATATCATCATCCATCAACCAATTCAGATAACTTCACTCATTTTCATTCAACCATCCATTCAACTAAATCGTCATCAACAGCAAACATCATCATCAACAAACCTCCCAATACTGTAATAACAACATCAAACACAATAACAACATAAAAAATAAAAATAAAAATAAAAAAACAACTTTCTAGGTTTCTAGCGCCAGAAACCCAGAAATCTCTGGTTTTAAGCATTGGAAACCTAAAGATTTATAGGTTTTCGGCACGAAAACTCAAAAATATCTGGGTTTTAAGGGTAAAAAATCTAGAGATTTTTACAAAAACCTATAAATCATTGGATCTTCGATGCTGAAAACCTAAAAATCCTTGGGTTTTCAACGCCGAAAATCTGAAGATTTTTGGATTTTCCCATCGAAAATCTAGAAATCCTTAGGTTTCCAGGGTTGAAAACCCAAAAATCCTTAGGTTTCTAGTGTCAAAACCTAGAGATCTATAAGTTTATAACAAAACCCATTTTAGGTCTCCGTCGATGGAAATCCTTCATAGATGGAGACCATTGCTGAGAGAAGAAGAAGAGAGAGAGAAGGCGAATAAGAAGAAGAGAAAGAGGAGAAAAAGAAGAGAGAGTCCATCCACCGTTGAGAGAAAAAGAAGCATTAGAGAGAGAAGAAGAAGAAAAAGAAGAGAAGAGAGATAGGCCCTGTTTGGCATAGCTTTTGGAGGGCCCAAAAGCTCTTCTAAAGCCCAAAAGTGGCTTTGTAAATTGTTTGGGTGAAAATTGAAAAATGGCTTTTGATACCTGGAAGCTCTTTCAATGGAAGCTGGCTCCAGTAGCTTTGTGGAAAAGGGCTTCCATGAGTAACACGGGAAGCTGTTTTCATTTAAATGAATTTTTCATAATTCCCATTTTAACCTTAATGGAATGAACAACAAATCAAAAATGTCTTCCATATCCCATTTGAACATTTTTCTCTCAACTCCAGCCGGAGAGATTGGATCTCCATCGGTGCCTCTCTCTTCTCATTCTTCTCTTATTTTTCTTCATCTTCTTCACCGATCGACATCCCTCTCTCTCTCTCTCTTCTCCTTCTTCTCTTTCTTCTCTTCTTTTTCTTCATCTTCATCTTCTCATTCTCTTGCCCAGATACCCAGATCGACGTCTGGGTATCAGGCGTCTGGGTTTCGATCGAAACCCAGACGTCGATCTGAGTTTCCATTTGGAAACCCAGATCGACGTCAGATCGAAACCCAGATCGACGTCTGGGTTTCGAAACCCAGACGTCGATCTGGGTTTCGAAACCCAGACGTCGATCTGGGTTTCGAGATCGAAACCCAGACGTCTCCTTAGTACCGGGCCTGGAAACCCAGATGTCGATCTGGGTTTCCAACCCAGACAGTCGCCCGTCCGCCGTCGATCGGAATGCTTCTCCTGGTTCAGTTCGACGATGACGACAGTGGAGACTCAGTTGGTCTCCATCGGGGAATCTAGACCCGTTTGGGTCTGCAGAACGTGTAATGTGGTTGATAATGGATTTTTTAATTTTTGATAGAGTTGTTTTTGTGATGTTTTTTTTGTGATGGATTAGGTAAGATTGATTGATGATGATGAATGGTGAGGTTGATGAAGAAGATGATGGATTGGGTAAGGTTGATGAAGAAGGGTGAAGACTGTTTTTTCTTTTTTTCTTTTTATTTTTTGAAGATTGAAGATCTGGGTTTAAAACCCAGATCTTCAACCTCTGCAAACCATGTTTTTTGTATTAATTTTTTTTTTTCAATTGTTCAATTGTTTTTTGTAACCAAGGATGATCTTCAATTGTTTTCTTGAACCTGGGTAAGGTTGATGAAGAAGGTGATGGATTGTCCCAGGTTTCTTCATTTGATGATGACGATGGATGGTGCTAGGAAGATGAACTAGATCGATTTAAAATAAAAAGGGTAAAATTGTCATATTATAATTTATAAAGTTTTAAAATGTTTCAACCAAACAATCCTAAAAGCTCTTCTGGATTTAAAAGCTCTTTTGAAAAATATAATCCAAACAGCAACTTAAAAGTTTTAATTTTTACTTCTCTTCTTCTACTGTCAAAAGCCAAAAGTAAAAGTTATCCCAAACGAGCCCATAGAAAAAGCCAAAGAGAAAAGAGAGAGTGAAAAGTACATAGAAAGAATATATTTAAGTATTAAGTTTTATTATTATTATTATTATTATTTTGGATTATACCCACTGTCCATCAATATGATGACGGTGAACAAAATTTTTAAAAAATTTATTAATATTTTTAAATTTTTAAATTTTTTTAGTAGTTTTTATTACCATTATTTATTTCAGAGATGAACAATGAAAATATTTTTTCAATTTTTTTAAATATTAAATTATTATTTTATTAAATATTAATAGTTTTTATATTATATTTTGTTTGACAGTTTTGTCGTTCCACATAATGGTCAATCGTTAATTGTTAACGTTCAAATTGACGATAGGGTTTTTTGAATATTTTAATAACTATAAGGGTTTTTTTTTATCTATTTTGTAAATCAAGAGAGAGATTATAGTAATTTCTTAAAGTAAGGGGGATTTTGGCTATTTTATCAATCTATAGGGGGGAATTGGGATTATCCCTAAAAAATTTAATGTCCTTTAATCACAACATTAGTCATAGCAAAAGGACAACGCTGAGCACCGGACAACAAAAAGATTATCACACTCCATATTACTCATGTTATAATGCGATCTACAATCCACTTCCAAGACGCTTCGAAGAGCAATTAATTCGCCCATTAGAAGAGATAAATGGGAGGTTGTTTAACTTAATTTTGATATTATAAGTTGATTTTATTATATAATACGAAGGCTTTTACCTAAATTTTAAAATACAGGAATTTTTTTTATGAAGGATCAAACCTTAAAAAGGTTTTGCCAAATCCTCTTTAAATGATAGACACGGTTTTTTATGCTTAAAGATTTGGATTTTAACTAAATTTTAAAACTATAAAATGATTTGAATATATAATGAAACATATTTTAATCTGAAGATAATTGCCTTATTTAATCACTTTGGGTCGAAAAAATTTATGATTAGTTTTATTTTTTATTCCATTTTCAAACTACTCAAATACCCTTATCATAACCCTAATTTCATCCAGCTTCAAAAAGAAAAAAAAAAATAGAACGTTAGCATTGGGAATGTGAAGGCCTCTGCACCGTTTTTTTTTTTTTTTTTAATAATTTTCACCTAAAAAAACAAATTTAATTCAGCTTGACAAAGAGAGTAAATGCTTATATGTAGTCACTAGTCAACCCGTGATAAAAATAAAACAAAAATAATTAGCAAGCCTTTTAAATTAATAAGTAATAAGAAAAACTACAATAGTATTATAGGAAAATCCATTAGTCATGAGTCACAATGCAATTGATAAATGGAACCCAAACATTAGAAAAGCAAATGATGCTTAAATTAAACAGCTTTAGTCTCAAAAGCCGGAAATGAAAATAAAATAAAATAACATATTTATTTATCATAATTCCTCACGTAGCCAGATTTTTGTGCATGCATAAGCCTCTATGATGCGTGATGTTGCTACGTCATCCATCTCATCATCTGAATCTCTGATTTCATTTATTATGCATTCTATCTCACCATCTGAAACTGGGAGACGAGGGCATAACAATTGAATCGATAAAAAATCACGGGCCATTCCTGCAAGAGTTGGAAAGTACCGAGCATGAACTCGCCACCATTCAAGTATATCAAAATCTTTGATTGAAGGAAATTTGACCTCTTCGAAGTAAAGACGAAGTTCCGGAGTCAGCCACTGGACATGATCCCCTTCATGAGAAGATTTACACAAATTCCCCAAATGATCTAGCATTTCATATGAAAATGAAGCATTGTTTTCTTCTAATCCCGAAGTACATTTGTTGATGCCCCTCGCATATTCATGGTAAATATTGGTAAAGTAATCCATGAATTTTGTAAATTCTGTCTCCCATTCATCGCCAAAGATCTTCTTATACCAATTTTTCACAATATCTATTCTGAATCGCGGATCAAGTACTGAAGCAACGGCTAAAACTAAATTATTTTTGCACCAATAGTTGTCTACTCTTTCTATGAAACCGGAATCATAAATGTTGAATATCCTCGATTCTTTAGACAACTTATATGTCCTACAAAGCAGGGGAAAATGAGTGTTTGCAGTATTGTATAGTGGGAGAAAATCGTCAGAGTCTTCAAAATACTCGCAAATGGCCCTTAGTACATCCCATTCTTCCTTTGTTAAATTTTGAAAATCAGGATGACTATTCTCTAACTCAAAAAATGTTTCTTTGAGACTCAATACAACCTTAAGAACACGCAAAACTTCGCTGTTTTCACCCTGATAGACTTTATTCGGCCATTCTTGGTGCATAAGAAATACTTGACCAGTCTCTTCCTTACCCAGGGACTTAATAGCTACACCTATTGCCTTCCCAACGTTTTCATTCTCATATGATTTGGACTGTATATACCAAACAAGTCTCGAGACTCTTGACAGAGTTACTAATAAAAGATCACGGATTACATTTGGAGGCAAAATTTTATTTTCATTTAAATGAAAAAAACGAGGGAAAAAATTTTCATTGCATAACAACTTCTTATTGGAAAGGAGTGAACCTTGAATACCAAACACGTCTTCTCTGATCTCATCAGAAATCTTCTCATACAAACCATAATCACCAACTATAACCGAGGATAAATTGTTTTCAATTCCCCATTCCAAAAGTGGATTTTTTACACTTTCCACAGCGGTTCCCCAATACTTAGAGCCAATAGTCTTATTCTTCAATTTCCAATCATCATCAATAAACCAGACCACCGAATAAATACCATAGTAACAATCATAGTCAACTGTTAAACACAAGCGACATGAGAGTTTCTTAAAATAATTGCGGAGCTTCCCCTTCTCTTCCTCGTAAGCATCAATTATGCAACCCGCGATTGTGGAGTTTGTAAGGGATCCTGCATTACCTTGCTTAATAATAATTCTTGCTACATCCAAGTGATTCAATTGTTGATCCATCACAGATTTCTCTTTAATGGCAATCGGATTACTTAAACTGCCTGCCAAGTTAGGTGGTTCATCTCTGCCCCCATCTCCATTTTTCTTTCTTTGGCAACTTCTGAAGTGATTTCTGAGATGAGTAGTTCCTGACTTGCTCGAACCATCAAAGTCCTTCTGACAAACTTTACATGTGGCCCAGTCCTTCCCATTTTCGTCTTTATACTTCACAAAGTCCTCCCAAACTTTCGATCTCAACTTTCTTTGTTTAACAACTGAAGACTCGCCTAATTCTAGGCCCGCCCTCTTATTGCCAGCATTTTGTTGTCTGACATGTTGAGAGACGTCCTTTTCAACATACAAATAAAATAAATGATTGATAGGATAAGTTCTACAAGTAAAACCAAGCATGACATGAATGATTCATGAAACAAACATTAATTCTAACTCAAATAATTCATATGTACAGACAAATCAATGTAAATATATATGCTGTTAATATAGAAAAATGGACATGAAAATAAAATAAAAGTATTACTCAAATCGATAGAGATAGATGTACCTGTCTCCCATTAGGCGGCGTTTGGAATGGTGTTTTGATTATATCTGGAAGAAAAATTGAGGGTGTTGAGGTTCCATTAGGCGAACAAGACATAGTATTGAACTTTTCACAGCCTGCTAAACAAACATAATCATAACAACTTCTATATATTTATATAAAGTAACGCGACACACAACTTCAAAAAAATTAAAGATAGTGGTGGTTATAAATACAAGAGTGCTCAGAAAATTATACAATCTAAAAAGCAAATTAAGTTTAAGATTTGACATTTAATATGCAAAGAACAAGAAATCAACAAATTATATATATGATTCATTAACAGGAGGATGACTGATCTACTTACCTGCAAAGGAAATGAGAAGATCGCTTGTCTTTCAATTCCCTAAATTTTGCTTGAACCAGAGATCCGATACCTGCAGCTTCCTTGCAAATTAGACTAAACAATATCACAGTATTGTTTGATCTTTCATTGTTAGACAGTATATATCACTTGTATGCGTATACTGATAGCAAGAGCACCGAAGTCAAATACCGAGGCTCTCATTTTCTTTGAACAAACGTACACTTCCACCGACCAGTCTCGAAGGAAATTGCCCAGAACCTTCTCCTGTTACTTTGTTCAATTTTAAAATTACGGGGAAATCCTAAAAAGGGGCTGTCACTTTTGACAACATATATTGTCCCGGTCCCATGTTATTTAAAATATGGTATGATTTTAAAAGAAACATCCAAAATATTTGCAGAAGACATATGAAAGTACGGCGGTATCTCTAACGGCGACTGATTTCGTTAGATTGGTATATTTTAAAAATAAATACGGAAATATGATAAAAAAAATTATTTAAAATATAAAAAATAAGATAAATAATATTAAATATAAAATTAAAAAAAAAAGATATATATATAATATGTAGTGGCAAAAAATTGATGATAAAAGTCCAAGCTTAAAGTGCACTCCCAATTGAAGAAAGGCTGACCAAAAACCAAGGGCTCGGCCCACGAGCTACACATACTTCAGCTTTGTCTAGCCCAGATCCAAATCGAAAGCCTAAAGCAGATGGCCTAACCCATTAGACTTGCCATCAGTTGTAACAGACAAAAAGTCATTTCCACTGCATCACCAGATGTGAGGCACGATGCATTGAGGAACGCACCTCATAACGAATACGTGCGGTGGGGGAACCGTCTACTACTCAATTCTTTCATTCTCTCTTCTTATTTGCTGATCACAAGCCCACTCAGAGGGAGGGGACGGATGTCACAATTCAACGACAATAAAACACACATCTCCTACGATGATTGATCTTCTCCCTCTCTCTCTCTCATTTCGCATGCCCAATACAGCCACAACAAACCCTGAAAACGACACCATCAATATCAACACCAAAAGCTAAGTTATGGTGAAATAAGTGTTGGCTTGAGAGAATCAGACATACTGGCCCTAGCCAAGCCGGAATCAAGTCGAGTACGTCATCATGAGGTTCTATGTGTTCGCCGTCGTCATACTATTCTGTGCGTTCGCTGCCCAGCCGTCTCTTTCACCAAAATCGATACTGGTGCTGTTACTTATTGCTTTGGCGTGTTTAATGGTCGTAAACCCCCATGATCTCACTGCCTATCTCACGAAAATCGCATATCTGCTGCCGTCAATATAGTTCGATGTCCAGCTTGCACTTGTCCAGTTCGTGACCCCTTTTGTACAGTCTCTTGGGTGTCCTTAATGGAGGACTGAGAATCAGTCCGGTCGAACCAACACGGCGCCTCTCTAGAAGTTCACGGCACTACCAAAATTAGAATCGGATGCCACAAGTTTTTACTTGCCTGTATATTTTTAAATATGCATCATTGCTTGTTGGCTTACTCAGTATGGTCACTGGTGATCAGTTTATTCTTGCTTGTCGAATTTTATATTGTCAGTCACTCAGTCATCACTTTATTGTACATGGCTGGTTTTATATATTTATATATATATTACTGCTTGGTGATCGACATTTTATTCATACTGGTTTTTTGGCTGATATTAACTATTATATAAATGCAATTCTCACTGGAAGTGTTTATTTATATTGGACCATCATGTTATCTGATTTATCTTAATTAAATAGCCCTCGTATTGCGATTGTACCGAGCAAAACCTTATTTACATTGTTACTCTACCCAAAGATTTATGGATATTAGATGTATGTTTTACAAATGGACTATTATGATCCATTCAGTGAGTCTAGAGCCCTTTGTCGATCAAACGACCACCTCCACGCTCAAACAATAGCATACTGTCTCTTGATCATTTACGTAATTATTGGTTATTTAATTTATATTCTAGTCAAACAGCCTCACATCTCAGTTTTCTATTTATTTATGGGATTACTTTGTTATCCTTATCTCTAATTATGACTTGAGCGTCCGAGTATTTTCGATCGACACCCTATCAATGTTAAGATCGTGCTCTCTTGTTTGATTTGTGTAGGATACAAGTTACTAAGTTCTAAGAAAGTTAACTGACAAGGTCCGTTCAGAATCAACATAATATTTTACCCACAATATATATATATATATATATATATATAGTGTTTTTACTGTCAGTATCTCATAACTTTTAAAAGTTAAGACGAATCTATCAAATTCATTTATTGCATTTTTTCTCCTAAAATAAATTCCCTCTCATATTTAATTCAAATGTAATGATAAATTTGATTAATTCGTCATAACTTTTTAAAGTTAGAAAATACTGATTATAAAAACACTATATGTAATTTTTTTTTCTCTCTTTTACCTCTCTCTCTCTCTCTCCCCTCTTTTCCTCTTATCTCTCTCTCTATCTCTAATTTGCCTCTTCTCTCCTATATCCGGTCAGCAGCACAACGAAGACCACGATGCTCTCACCTATTTGTTTCTCCCTCTCCCTTTGAATCTCTCCTCTCACCATTCATCTCCCCCTCTCCTCTCCTCCCTTTCTCTATTTCATCTTCTCTCCACGGTGGACCACCCCACTACATCATAATGGTTGTTGTAGCGGCATAGTGGTTCTCATCCTCTTCCTATTTATGACTCCAACGAGACCTTCTAAAATATGTGTTACACTCTTTTATCTTTTATATTTTACAATTAAATTGAGAGAAAACGAGACAAATATTGATACTTTTAATTAGTTGAAAATTTTGAAAAATCTTAATCAACATTACTAGGAGAGTTTCATAATTGAAAAACACATCTCTATGTTCTCTATTTTTTTTTCATATTTTGATTAAATAATTGCATTGAAGAGAGTCTTCTCCCTTATTATCTATATATTCTATGTGGCAAAAAATTCAACTCAAATAAATAATCGTGGATCTCGCATTGGAGGTGTTCTATATTATTTACTTCTAAAAGAGTTATACGTTACTTTGTTGCGAATAAAAAAATTGAAAAAATATATACTAAATAAAAATACATAATATGATTGGCAATAACATTCTTTTAGTGAAATTGAGGATTTAAATTTAAGAAAATAAAATTATTTAATACAAACAAGGTGGTGCTTACTTATGAATTTAGCCAATTCTTTATGCAGAAAATCCCATTGTTTAATTATATAATTAATTTGCTAATTGATTCACGTGGACTTCAGAATCACGGCACGATCCAAAAAGGTCCTTAAATCGGACGGTGCTGATTGATTCACGAAGACTTAAACATCTACATCGGCCACATAATGCAATTCTCTACAATTATCGCCACGTCAGATCTTCCAGAGACACACATAGTACCAAACTACCCTCATCATTTTCCATTATAACAGTATACACCGACTCCTTTGTCCAACTCGAGTGGTTTTAATTAGGGTTTTGCGGGAACACACACACACACAATCAGAGACAAAGAAAGAGAAGCGATGAGCAGGAGCTTGGGGATACCAGTGAAACTACTACACGAGGCTTCAGGCCACGTGGTGACGGTGGAGCTGAAGAGCGGCGAGCTTTACAGAGGAAGCATGGTCGAGTGTGAAGATAACTGGAATTGCCAGCTCGAAAACATCACTTACACTGCTAAGGTACTCTCTCTTTTTTTTTTTTTTTGATTTATTATTCAGACTTGTAATCAAACCCTAAATTTCACCGACTTGAAACGAAACTTATTTATGTCTTTTAAATCTTGTAAGTAATATAATATTTGAATTTTAGGTTTTAATTAATCGAGGATGTGAAATTTATGTGTACATTTAAAATAATCGGGGATGTTTTAGACATCGAAAAATGTGGAAAAAAAATTAGGGGTATATGGAATGTTGTGTCGATTTTTACTTGGTTGATTATCTTGTAATTGGATTTTGTAGAGTGGACTGCTTGATTGATGCGCGTGGTTTTGTGAATTCCATGGTTGTTTATTTTTCATTTTGTTGAGGACGGAGGAGCTCTTGTATGATAATTGATGGGGTCTTTGAGTTTTGTGTATGTGTAGAATAGTAGTAGCTTCATCGTGGTTGTAAGCGAGTGTACGGGATTTAAGAGAGACGGGAGAAACTATGAGCAGTGTGAATGTAGATGGTTGCTTGGTGAATCCATAGCTAGGACCCTGGTTTTGGTCTGTGCCTAGGTTTGAGTATTTGAAAGAGGAAATTATCTGTTAGTTGTGGTTTTAAACTTGAATAATCAGTTAATATTTGTCCCAATTCAATGCCACTTCTTGCTGAATTCAGTTTCCTTTTTACAGGATGGAAAGATCTCACAGCTTGAGCATGTTTTTATTCGGGGTAGCAAAGTCAGGTATATTACATTGTTTATATTATTTTTGTTGTGGTAATGATTGAAACCATGCGTTTGCTTGAAATATTTTTTGAACTTTGTATGAACTATTTAAAATGATATGAGATTCCTGCAGGTTTATGGTCATACCGGACATGTTGAAAAATGCTCCGATGTTCAAGCGTCTTGATGCTAGAATTAAGGTATGCTTCCACATGTGGTGAAATATATTCTTGTATATTGCTTGCTTGCTATATGATTTGTGTCTGACATGGATTTTGAAATCTTGAAGGGTAAGAGCTCATCAATTGGAGTTGGGAGAGGCCGAGCTGTTGCAATGCGGGCGAAAGTAAGTTTTCTGTAATTTAATTGTCTCCAGTTTTTCAAATACTTTTCCTCTTTGCGAAGTCTCCAAAACAATCTACTTTGGTATAAGTACGTAATGTAGTTATGTTGGATAAAGTAAATAAGGTAATAAACAAAGTAAATGAAACTCAACACTGCAAACTGATTTGAATTCTTGGAATCACAAATGTGGGTGCAGCCAGGGTGCAGGTTATTGCTTTGAGAACCAGTACACAGTTGCAATTTTTTTTCTCTTCTACCAAACTTTCAAATTAGTGAACTCAGAGGAGTTTTCGTTTCTTTGTTAGTGTGTATTTTGTATTTGCAGATTGTTCATTGTTTCTTACATATTGTGCTTATTGCAGGCTGCAGCAGCTGGCCGTGGTGCAACTGCTGGTAGGGGAGTTGTACCCCCTGTTCGGAGGTAATCTTTGCTCAGAAGAACTGTTCCTTATTGCCTCTCTCTCTAGAGCGCTACTGTCAATTACTCTAGGTTTATCCAAGTAAGGTGTTTCAGTTTTGGTCCCCTGCTCTTGAGGCCCTCAATTTCAGTGCAGAATCGTTACTCAATTTCAGTTAAGTAGGTCAGATGGTAAGCAGGGAAATCATTAAGATATTATATAACCTGGACTATCAATGTATCGAATGTCACTAATTTCATATTTTAATTGTGTCCTGTGGATTTTAAATGGATTAATATGTTTGATTTGCCTACACCCAACTCTTGGTACATGCCTAGAGAACTCTTTGATGTGACTCACAGGCACAGCACAGGGGGCATTGTTGCGTTCTCTGCTTATATTATCATTGCCCCTAAATTGAAGATGAGTTTACAGTAGACATCTGCTGGTGTAGTGGTGTTAATTTGTAATTCATTGATCAGCTCGAGTTTTAGAGGCCATGGTGTGATGTCCAACGGTTCCATCTATCGTATTCTTTTCTTTTCTTTCTTTCTTCTCTTTTTTTGGTGCTTGTGATGCAAACAGCATCTCAAAACAGTAACAATCATAAAAATATAAATTATATATGGAAAATTTTCAACAAAATCTGCTTTGGCTTAATTAGTTTACGATGGAAGTAAAATAGTTAACCAATTATTCTACTTTGGCTTTTGACTATGATCAAGTACCAATGACTAGATGTTGGCTTCAAATAATAAATTGATAACTTCTTCTAGATGTTGGCTTCAAATATTAAATTGATAATTTCTTCGTTGGTCTGTTGATTACCTAGTATCTTAGGAATTTTTAGAACAAAAAAATTTAATGGTTCTTTGACACATTATATAACGGCAACCATGCGTATTGATTTGGGGTAGGTAATGTCAAACAAATATAGCAATTGTGTAACAGCTACTGGACATTTAATTATTACATTAAACGAAGGCCAAAAGATTTCCTTGTTGCGTGCACTTAAAGAAACAAAGGGCATGAATGTTATTCTATATGTATCAAAGTTAGTGAAAGTAGCCATAGAGTTCCAAGAAGTAGATGCCAAGGTTCCAGGGGTTGGATGCATCTGCTGTCGGACCTGTAAGTACCACCCTGAAGAATCTGAATGGAAGCAACGAATTAGGTCCGATTATAGGCCATGACGTGAATTGACCTGGTTTGCACATTGTTTGATCATTCTCATGATCTCTCAAGTTTGTCCGTGTCTTCCCATCCAACGATCCCTGCATTGTGGTTTATAAGATTCGACATTGTACTCAGTTATTATTACTATGTCAATTGCATTTGCGCAAGATCAAGTTTGAGAATACGATTACTTGAAGAGAAAAATAATCCTAGGGAAATGTTTACCTGAAAATTCCAGAACTTTACATAAGCCCTTGAACCATCCACTCTCAGGGTGTAGTAGTTGCACATCAACTGCATTAATACGCACATACCTAAACATTAGTTCAGATTTCGTATATTCTAACATTGGTTCTTGTATGAGGAACTGTATCTATTTCTACTTATTAAAAAGGCATCAAGCATAAATATTTTGACACTCCAGCGTGCCTTTACACGAAATCTTAGTTCAAGCCATGGACAATGCAGGCACAAAAACACATTCCTTGGTGCTTATGCCATTCCAATGATTTTATCTCATAATGTGAAGTAGATAGTATGAAATACACTTTTTTAAAGAGAATCATTGATCAACATAGTGTGAAGACAAGTAACCTGATGATCTTGGCCAATGTCAACCATCCACCATGCGCATTTTTTTCCATCTTCCAATCGAGGCCCAGCAAAAGACGTTCCCTGAAGAGCAATATATCATTTTGAAAATGATTACGATATAGTGAAGCTAAGAGTGTTGAAGGATTCCTGCAAGGGTTTGATTTATCATACCTGGTAAATTTATGAAACCAAAGTCTTGGGATCAGTGAATCTTGAAGTAGGACTACTAGCTGTAATGGTAATTTTCTGGATCATGCAACATAAGAGGACGAGGAATTTAGTACAAACAATTCATTCACCTAGCAAGTGATAAAATAGCAAATAAGGGAATCCTGGGCAGTTCACCTTTGCCAAAACGGGATTAACCCATTGATGTTCCACGAATGATGTTCCTGCGAAGTACAGTACTCCATTGCTGTCGCCGTCACATATGTACTGGAGCTCCTTGAAACTGGACCTTCTGTGTTGAAATCTTACATGGCAAGATAATAACTACGTTGGTGAACTCTTCTTTAAACTTGTCCTCCATATATATGTATATATATAGGCATCGCTCAATCAAAGATGCATTCCCAACAAAAGTGTAAAGCAACTAAAATATGCAATTATAATATACATTAAATTAAAACAAGAGAACGATATCATTAACTTAATATAACAACTGTCAAATTCTAGATTTCATTTCTGTTTTCTCTGTTTACCTGGCAACAAAACAAAGAAGCCTGACACATGGATGTCAAACAGCAAATACTAGATACTTACTTTTGGCCAATTCCACGAGTAGCTGATCCATATTCTATAAAACTGATAGCCTTCTTCACCTGAAACAATAGCAGTTGAAAATAAGGTGATAAACATAAACCAGGAAGAAATAAATAGAAGATTTGAACTTTCGACCCAAAAAAGAATGTTGCACTCACCAGATTGTCCAGAACAGGAATGTGGCCACTAAGACTACTGTTCTCCAACTGCAAGATCATCAAATGAGGACAGCAAATCAGGTTGAGTTCACGCTAATGCTCTTAGAAGATTTATGATGGTTCTATCCTACATACCTTTTTAAGCAAGGCATGTGGCAGTAATTGGAATCGAACAAATGGCAGTAAGTCATCAACTGACTGAAGCCTCTCCTCAAAAAGGTGTTCAGGAGGAAATTTTCTCATTAGTTCGTTCACACGCTCCCATCCACACAATTCCTTTGATTTCATGCACCACATTAAAATAGCATTGAGAACTCTTTCTTCAGATGTCACTGTCAGGTCTGGGTGCTGCAAAACCCATATATCACTATGAGATGTGATTCAATTTATTAAAGAACAGATCGATATCATAATTATTACTTCCGACAGGGAAGACCATAATCACTTGAGATCTCAATCCATACGGGGGGAGTTGAAAAAAAAAAGAGCGAGAACTTACCCGAGTGATGCTGCTAAAATCTGCCTCATCAAGCAAGTCAAAGTCTAGGCTTGCAGTTGTGCAATGGTCGAAGTGCATTTCAATTTTCCTTTCACAAGTTTCTTCAATAAGTTTACATGATGGAATGGACGGAACTGCTTGGAGGATTGGACATACTGAGTCCTGCAACAAAGTTCAATAGTTATCTCTGAAGTAACAGCAATACTATTTAGCCAAATTTTGTCTGCTTCCTCGTCCATTAAACTTGTGCATAATAGAAAAACTGATGTGTATGATCTTCATCCACCAGGATAACTCCGTCCCTGCATATAATATGTACATGAAAGATATCAATATCTTGTAACTTAATTATCATATAAAGGATCCCTTCTTTTGTTTTCAGAAGGCCGAAACCACTAGTCACTTCTCTGTTCATTTAGTTTAGTCACAGAAAAAAACATAGTGCAATAGTGACAAGAAGAAAACAATATTAACTGCAATTTTCAAATAAAGGTATTTGACATGTAAGGATATTACTGATCTACCTCCGAAACGCATTCCAAAAACAACTTGCAGCATTCCGGATGAAGGGGGATAACTCCAAATTGGTCAGCCAATAAGAGGAGCTGGAGTAACAAGCTACCAAAATCTGTGGAATCTTCCATATTGAGCTCACCACTATACATAAATTCCAGCATAATCTTGAATGCCTCCAGCAACGCATCCTGTACATGAATATCCGAGGAATTGCTCTTGCTCATTCCGTTTGTAAACATCTAGCAATATAAACAACTCATTTATCTTTTTCATTTTTGGTAAATTCAATAAAAGGAAGAAAAAAAAAAAACAACTTTCTCCAATAGCAGAGCCATCAATTTAAATGTTTGTTAATTTACTCTAAAGGGGGCATGAGGAAGCCTAAGCTAAAGAAGAAAATAATGTGTGCTTACTTTGGTAAATGGTACACTCCATAAGCTGAGAATAATCTTAAGGGACTGAGCAACAAGACCATGGCCGTCGATGTAAATGTTTATGTCACTGTACTCGCCAACAGAATGCAGCTGTTTTAGCCTCGATACATTTATCGGGAGTCCAAAGGGAAATATCATACCACAATGGGGCTGAGTGCTTGGATAAGATAATTCCACATTCTTGCCCGAATCAAACAACTTTTTATTTAGTTTAAACCGTTCCATAGTTTCCTCACACTGCTTCATCAACGGTGCCGCTTGAAATTGTGAGCACAAAGCCCATAAAGAACCAAGTTGGGGCTCTGAAATCTACATCACACAAAAATATTCACTGAGATGAAATGTTGGTGGAAAACTTGCAGGGAATATTGATGGTCAGCATTTGCCTAAAGAAACAGATAATGTAAACCAAAAACGAACAAAATGACAAAAAGTTAAAGAGAAAAGGAAAAAGGGCATAATATAACATATGATTATGACATGTTCCAAAGGAGCAAACATAACAATTAAACCTCAAACCTTCGATCCAACCACTATATCTACTCTCAATACAAATAGGTATAGAGGTAAACTATCATTCCAAGGCTTATGATAGGTAACAAAAGAAAAGATACCTGGGTGTGGCCTGTGTATGTATATTGCCGAAGTGCATGGAGGATTGGATATCTTACTTCAGGCAGCCGAACAACATTTGCACCTGTCAAACTCAACAAAAAATCACCAGAAGCTTGGAAGAGGAAATCATTTATCTGTTAGTTGTGATTTTAAGCTTGAATAATCAGTTAATATTCGTCCCGATTCAATGCCATTTCTTGCTGAATTCGGTTTCTTTTTTACAGGATAGAAAGATCTCACAGCTTGAGCATGTTTTTATTCGGAGTAGCAAAGTCAGGTATTACATCGTTCATGTTATTTTTGTTGTGGTAATAATTGAAACCATGCGTTGCTTGAAATATTATAAGACTTTAAACTTTGTGTGAACTATTTAAGAATGGTATGGGATTCCTGCAGGTTTATGGTCATACGGGACATGTTGAAAAATGCTCCGATGTTCAAGCGTCTTGATGCTAGAATTAAGGTATGTTTCCACCTATAGTGAAATATATTCTTGCATATTGCTTGCTTGCTATATGATTTGTGTCTGACATGGGTTTTGAAGTCTTGAAGGGTAAGAGTTCATCAATTGGAGTTGGGAGGGGCAGAGCTGTTGCAATGAGGGCGAAAGTAAGTTCTCCGTAATTAACTTGTCTCCAGTTTTTCAAATACTTTGCAAAGTCTCCAAAACAACCTACTTTGGTATAAGTACGTAATGTAGTTATGTTGGATAAAGTAAATAAGCTAATAAACAAAGTAAATGAAAGTCAACACTGCAAACTGATTTGAATTCTTGGAATGAGAAATGTGGGTGCAACCAGAATGCAGGTTATTGCATTGAGAACCAGTACACAGTAGCAATTTTTTCTCTTCTACCAGGCTGTCATATCAGTGAATTTAGAGGATTTTTCTTTTCTTGTTTTGTATTTGTGGATAGTTCATTGTTTCTGACATGTTGTGCTTATTGCAGGCTGCAGCAGCTGGCCGTGGTGCAACTGCTGGTAGGGGAGTTGTACCCACTGTTCGGAGGTAATCTTCGCTCAGAAGAACTGTTCCTTATCGCCTCTCTCTCTCTCTCTCTGGAGCGCTACTGTCAATTACTGTAGGTTTATCTGAGTAAGGTTTTTCGGTTTTGGTCCTCTGCTCTTGAGGCCCTCAAATTCAGTGTAAAATTGTTACTCAATTTCAGTTACGTAGGTCAGTAAGCAGGGAAACCATTAAGAGATCATATTACCTCGACTATCAATGTGTCGAATGTCACTAATTTCATATTTTAATTGTGTTTTGTGGATTTTCAATGGATTACCGATCATGTGATATGTTCAATTTGCCTACAACCAACTCTTGGTAACGCCCAGAGAACTCTTTAATGCGACCCACAGGCACTGCACGGGGGCATTGTCGTGTTCTCTGCTTATATCATCATTGCCTCTACATTGAATAAGGGCTTACAGTAGGCATCTGCTGGTGTAGTGGTGTTAATTTGTGATTCATTGATCAGCTCGAGTTCTAGAGGCCATGGTGTGATGTCCAACGGTTCCATTTTTCATTTTTTCTTCCCTTTTTTGGGTGGTGCTTGTGATGCAGAGAGCATCTCCAAACAGTAACAAATTAACAATCATAAAAATATAAAAAATTTCAACAAAATCTGCTTTGGCTTAATTAATTTCCGTTGGGGGTAAAATGGTTAACCAATTATTTTACTTCCACTTTTGACTATGATCAAGTACCAAATTACCAGACGTTGGCTTCAAATATTGAATTGATAACTTCTTCGTTGGTCTGTTGATTACATAGTATCTTAGGAATTTTTAGAACACAAAAGATTAGTGGTTGCTTGACACATTATATAATGGCAACCGTGCTTATTAATTTGGCGTAGGTAATGTTAAACAAATGTAGCAGTTGTGTAACCAGTTGCTGGAAATTTAATTACTACATTAAGCGAAGGCCAAAAGACGGCATTTCCTTGATATTTGCACTTAAAAGAAACAACGGTCATGCATATTATTCTTGGGCATGCATAATATTCTATCTATATCAAAGTTAGTGAAAGTAGCCATAGAGTTCCAAGAAGCAGATGCCAAGGTTCCAGGGGTTGGATGCATCTGCTGTCGGGCCTGTAAGTACCACCCTGAAGAATCTGAACGGAAGCAACGAATTAGGTCCAATTATAGGCCATGACATGAACTGACCTGGTTTGCACATTGTTTGATCATTCTCATGAACTCTCAAGTCTGTCCATGTCTTCCCATCCATCGATCCCTGCAATGTGGGTTATAAGATTCGACATTGTACTCAATTATTACCATGTTAGTTGCATTTGTGCAAGATCAAGTTTGAGAATACAATTACTTGAAGAGGGAAAAAAAAAAAACCCTAGGGAAATGCTTACCTGAAAATTCCAGAACCTTATATAAGCCCTCGAACCATCCACTCTCAAGGTGTAGTAGTTGCACATCAACTGCATTAATATGCACATACCTAACATTAGTTCAGATGTCATATATTCTAAGATTGGTTCTTGTATGAGGAACTGTATCTATTTCTACCTATTAAAAAGGCATTAAGCATAAATATTTTGACACTCAGAGCGTGCCTTTGCACAAAATCTTAATTCAAGCCAGGCTGCCAGGTTTACCATATGAAGCTTCTCTGCCATTTAGGTCCATCAAGGGAGATATTTCATTCCATGGACAATACAGGCACAAAAATACATTCCTTGGTGCTTATGCCAATCCAATGAGTTTATCTCATAATGTGACACAAGTGACTAAGTAGATAGTATAAAATACACTTTTGTAAAGAGAATCACTGATCAATCTCAGTGTGAAGAAAAGTAACCTGATGATCTTGGCCAATGTCAACCATCCACCATGCACATTTTTTTCCATCTTCCAATCGAGGCCCAGCAAAAGATGTTCCCTGAAGAGCAATATATCATT
The DNA here is from genome assembly GCA_022984855.1 of Dimocarpus longan. NCBI lineage: Eukaryota > Viridiplantae > Streptophyta > Magnoliopsida > Sapindales > Sapindaceae > Dimocarpus > Dimocarpus longan. Next base: position 654,935 of record CM041018.1, read on the forward strand.
GGAAAATGATTAAGATAGAGTGAAGCTAAGAGTGTAAAAGGATTTCTACAAGGGTTTGATTTATCATGCCTGGTAAGTTCTTGAGACCAAAGTCTTGGGATCAGTGAATCTTGAAGTAGGACTACTAGCTGTAATAGTAATTGTCTGGATCATGCAACATAAGAGGATGAGGAATCTAGTACAAACAATTCATTCACCTAGCAAGTGATAAAAAAGCAAATAAGCGAATCCCAGGCAGTTAACCTTTTCCAAAACGGGATTAACCCATTGATGTTCCCCAAACGATGTTCCTGCAAAGTACAGTACTCCATTGCTGTCGCCATCACATATGTACTGGAGCTCCTTGAAACTGGACCTTCTGTGTTGAAATCTTACACGGCAAGATAATAACTATGTTAGCGAACTCTTCTTTAAACTAGTCCTCTATATATATATATATGTATAGGCATTGCTCAATCAAGTATGCATTCCCAACAAAAGTGTAAAGCAACTAAACTATGCAATCATAATATAGATTAAATTAAAACAAGAGAACAATATCATAACTTAATATAACAACTGTCAAATTCTAGATTTCATTTCTATTTTCTCTGTTAACCTGGCAACAAAACAAAGAAACCTGACACATGGATGTCAGACAACAAATACTAGATACTTACTTTTGGCCAATTCCAGGAGTTGCTGATCCATATTCTATAAAACTGATAGCCTCCTTCACCTGAAACAATAACAGTTGAAAATAAGATGATAAACATAAGCCAGGAAGAAACAGATAGAAGATCAATGTTTTCTGTTGAACTTTCAACCCAAAAAAGAATGTTGCACTCACCAGATTATCCAGAATAGGAATGTGGCTGCTAAGACTACTGTTCTCCAACTACAAGATCATCAAATGAGCACAGCAAATCAGGTTAAGTTCACGGTAATGCTCTTAGAAGATTAATGATGGTTTCTATCAGAATACCTTTTTAAGCAAGGAATGTGGCAGTAATGGAAATCGAACAAATGGTAGTAAGTCATCAACTGACTGAAGCCTCTCCTCTTCAGGACGAAATTTTCTCATTAGCTCGTCCACGCGCTCCCATCCACACAACTCCTTTGCTTTCATGCACCACATTAAAATAGCATTGAGAACTCTTTCTTCAGATGTCACTGTCAGGTCTGGGTGCTGAAAAACCAATTTGTCGCTATGGGATGTGATTCAATTTATTAACGAACAGACCAATATCATAATTATTACTTCCAACACGGAAGACCATAATCACTTGAGATCCCATAGGGGGGTAGTTGACAAAAAAGTGAGAACTTACCCGAATAATGCTGCTAAAAGCTGCCTCATCGAGCAAGACAAAGTCTAGGCTTGCAGTTGTGCAATAGTCAAAGTGCATTGCAATTTTCCTTTCACAAGTTTCTTCAATAAGTTTACATGATGGAATGGACGAAACTGCTTTGAGGATTGGACAAACTGAGTCCTGCAATAAAGTTCAATAGTTAGCTCTAAAGTAACAGCAATACTACTTAGCCAAATTTTGTCTGCTTCCTCGTCCATTAAACTTGTGCATAATAGAAAAACTGATGTGTATGATCTTCATCCACTAGGAGAACTCCATCCCTGCATATAATATGTACATGAAAGATATCAATATCTTGTAACTTAATTATCATAGAAAGGATCCCTTCTTTTGTTTTCAGAAGGCCGAAACCACAAGTCACTTCTCTGTTCATTTAGTTTAGTCAAACAAAAAAACATTGTGCAATAGTGACAAGAAGAAAACAATATAACTGCAATTTTCAAATAAAGGTAGTTGATATGTAAGGATATTACTGATCTACCTCTGAAAGGCATTCCAAAAACAACTTGCAGCATTCCTGATGAAGGGGCATAACTCCAAATTGGTCAGCCAATAAGAGAAGCTGGAGCAACAAGCTACCAAAATCTGTGGAATCTTCCATATTGAGCTCACCACTATACATAAATTCAAGCATAATCTTGAATGCCTCCAGGGACACATCACGTAAATGAATATCCAACGAATTGCTCTCGCTCATTCCATTTGTAAACATCTAGCAATGTAAACAACTCATTTAATTTTAATTTTTATTTTTTGTGTAAATTCAAAGAAACAAAAAAAAAGGAAAAAATGAAGAACAACTTTCCCCGATAGCTCTGCTATCGATTTAAATTTTTGTTAATTTACTCTAAAGGAGGCATGAGGAAGCCTAAGCTAAAGAAGAAAATAACGTGTGCTTACCTTGGTAAATGGTACACTCCATAAGCTTAGAATAATCTTATGAGACTGTGCAACGAGACCATGGCCGTCGATGTAAATGTTTATATTGCTGTACTCGCCAACTGAATGCAGCTGTTTTAGCCTCGGTACATTTATCGGGAGTCCAAAGGGAAAGATCATACCACAATGGGGATGAGTGGTGGGATAAGATAATTCCACATTCTTGCCCGAATCAAACAACATTTTATTTAGTTTAAACCGTTCCATAGTTTCCTCACACTGCTTCATCAATGGTGCCACTTGAAATTGTGAGCTCAAAGCCAATAAACAACCGAGTTGAGGTTCTGAAATCTACATCACACAAAAATCTTTACTGAGATGAAATGTTGGTGGAAAACTTGTAATGAATATTGACGGTCAGCATTTGCCTAAAGAAACAGATAATGTAAACCAAAAACAAACAAAATGACAAAAAGTTAAAGAGAAAAGGAAAATGGGGATAATATAACATATGATTATGACATGTTCCAAAGGAGCAAACAAAACAATTAAATCTCAACCCCTTGAACCAACTATTATATCTATTCTCAATACATGTAAGTATAGAGGTAATCTATCATTCCAATGCTTATGATAGGTAACAAAAAGAAAAGATACCTGGGTGTGGCCTGTGTATATATATTGCAGAAGTGCATGGAGGATTGGATATCTTACTTCAGGCAGCTGAACAACAGTTTCACCAGTCAAACTCAACAAAAAATCACCAGATGCTTGCAAGATAACCTTGTGAGCAGGGACACGCTTTTCCTCCTCACCAACCTTGAAGAACATATCAGATAATTCCCAACTCTCAAGAAAATTATCTAGTCCCCATTTATCGTACCCCGTTCGTTCATCTTTTACCTCCTCATCACCATCCTCATCCACCTCATATTTGCCACAATCCACTTGTTTCCATAGCAATATGTGATTCTGTGTCAATGGTAACACATTCACATTTCTATAACCCACATGCTTGTCCCAACTACTTAGCCCCACATACCGAACATTGCAATTCGGATTAGAATCATGCCACTGAAACAGAAGATTCTGAAAGGGGTATCTCCCTTTACCAACACTAATCAACCCATCATAGATACTAATCCAATAACTCTGAAAAGCTGAAGAACAACACAAACCAACACCAGCCACATCCACCACAGTTCGCCCATCAACCTCAATTCGCAATCTACGGTTCCTATGACTCCCAAGAATCACAGTATAATGAGGGCTATTGTCTCTCTTATAATGGTAGTGCTGGCTCCCTACATTTTCCCTAAACACTACTGTAACATCATTGTGTGCAAAAGCTTCAAAAGCCACACAACCCCTTCCTGCCTCCTTAAATTTCAAATCCTTCCTCCAAGCACACTCAAATGGAGGCACTGTGAGAAACTTCTTATCTATGTTTTCAGTCATCTCTCCTTAGATAATTAAAAAAAAAAACAACACCCTTTTGATCACTTATATAAGATCTAATATACTAATAGAGAGCCGCCAACTTTTCAACCTGAAAATAATTAGATAGATTTTTATATTCATTGAAAAAATAACACAAGGACCTTAAAAACAAACAGACGGTTCTAAAAATTGTGCAAGTCATGTACATGAAACGCTGTACAAAGATTATCAACAAACAAAAAAACACATTAGATCATGATTGTTAGATGCTGACCTGCAATGAAGTAAAAATTTTGAACAAAACCAATACAAAGTTGAAACATCACTGTCCCAGAAACAACTAGAAATGACTCCAACTTGACAAAAAATCTAAAACCACTCACCAAAAGTGTAGATATCAATCCGAAACCCGCTATCAATCCTACGCCACAATCTTATCCAAGCACGTGTACAAAACCAATTTTGAAATAAAAATCTGAAATGACAACCTGAAATAGGGCCATAAAATCCAGAGATGATGACACACAGCTGACTAGACTTGGAAAGTGACATTAACAAATATCAGCTTTGGACAGCAACACAAGTGAAAAACACAACAAACAAACAAAAAAACTCATGAATCATGATGAGGTGTAAAAATTTTCTCACCTTAAAGAGAAGAAAAAAATATTGATGGGTCCATATCAATGTGTAGGCAAAATATCCACAACACTAGAACGTAGAAAGTAAAAACCAGGCACCCAGAACAGGAAATGTTCATCAACAAGCAAAAGTGGCGTTGATTAAACAAATGGGTTGATTTGATGACACTAATTTTTCTCTAAAGTAGGTTTTGTGGATAGGCATCCACCTGCTATCGAATCTTTTTTTTTTTTTTCGGTCGCTGGGAATCAACGGCTGAGGATGGTTTTGATCGGTGAAAAGTGAAACGTGGCAGCTCGACAAGTAAAGTGAGACACGTGAGATCTTTACGTGAGTTGTGTCGTGTTTATTATTAACGTAGGACCAAGTAAGATAACCCCCGCCATTTTTTTTTTTTGGCAACTGTAATTGGCGACTTCCTATTTTTTGTTATCGTTTTTTTAAGCATATAGTTGTAGTAGAATTTTTTTTTTTTATTTTAGTTTTCAATAAGTGAAACTGGGTTTAAGGGATTTATTTAGATTCAATGAGGATAATATTGTCCGACTACATATTCAAATGATAATATGACATTGGAGAGAAGCCTGAATTTGATTTTTATGACATATTATTGATTAGCCTTTTGTACGATTGATGATGAACTAAACGTCACGTATTGGGCCATAACCAGTCTACGAGGCCCAATAAGCCATTGCGTAAAAGCTCCCCAATTTCCTTTAAATGCGGGCCCCATTAATGGGGTTAGGACTCCCATTCTTTGGGACCAAAATCTCACTTTTTGGGCCCCAATCACTCATCAGGCCCAATAGGCCCTTGGGCGGCAAAAAAAATTCAGTTGCCGGGAATCGAACCCGGGTCTTTCGGGTGAGAACCGAATATCCTAACCGACTAGACTACAACGGATGGTCGAAGAGTACCTTCGAATAAAATTATTTATTATAGTATTTTGGGGGTTAAATCGAAGCTTGTCGACATCGTTGGAGGCTGATATCGTTAGTTGGATGTACTTGACCCAGATCTTTCGATGTTTTTTGCAGACGAGGGCTTTAGATGTCTTGGCTGTTGATAATCTTATCGATAACTGTAATCTGGGTGGCACCTCTATGCAAAATCCTCCACGTGTCTCGCTCACAGTCCAATGCTGCTGCTTTTCTGGGTACTGGTAAGACTCTCCATGTTTACCAGTTTCAACACTTTTTTCGTTTAGTTTGGCAAAACCCCATTTTGTGCGCGTTGAAATTCAGGTGGCAAGAGACGTGTTTTGCTGGTTATTGCCCACCCAGATGATGAGTCTATGTGAGTATTATAATGAATTCGTTTAAAGATCCAATTTTTATGCTTTCGTTTGGTTTTTATAACTTCCAAGGACCTATCCTTTTTTTAAATTTGTTAAAATTGTGATATTAGGAATTTACCAGTTTTTACAATTATGTTAGTTTTTAATGCTGAGATATGTGTTTTTGGTTGCAACAGGTTTTTTTCTCCAACAATCAATTACCTGATTTCGAGGGGTCATAATATTCATATATTATGCATGTCAATTGGTAATTCCATACCATTGATTGATGATTGTCTTTCTGCTTTATGTTCATTAAGTCACGTTTGCTTTAGTATGAATTTGATTGAGCTTCCTTGAGCTGTTCTTTTGTTTTGTGTAGGTAATGCAGATGGAATTGGAAATATCAGAATAGATGAGCTCTACCAGGCCTGTACAGTCCTCAAGGTAATGTGTAATTTATCACAAGTAAACGACGGAAATTTTGCATTATATGCTAGCCAGCACGCAGTAGTTCTGGTTAGTCATATAATCTGTTCTTGTGGGTAACGACGGTCAGTGTCAAACCTATTACCTAGTGCCCATTTTTATTTGTTAACAATGATCCGTTTACACAGATTCCACTCAAAAAAGTGAAGGTTCTCGATCATGTAGACTTCCAGGTGATCATCTTTCTCTCTGTAACTTACGTGTGTCTCTTTTTCGTTTTTAACAAATGGTCATTTTTATTATTTGTACTAGGATGGTTTTGGCAAATTATGGAATCATAACTTGCTGGCGAAGATTGTTGAAGAGGAGGTTGTTGCTCATGGCATTGATTTGGTGAGATTGATTTATTTGTTCTTCATAGTCACTTGGTTTGATTACTATTTTGTAGATACTATGTTCACTTAAGAGCTGTAAAACTTTTGGCTCTTTGCATGTTGTAGGTGGCTGTGTAACTGTCTTTTGATTTGTTATACTATCTGAAATTCATTTTACAATGGTGTCCCAGATACTCACTTTTGATAAATATGGTGTTTCGGGTCATTGTAATCACCGTGATGTGCATCATGGGATATGGTAAGTTAACAATTCAGTTTGAATTGATTTGTTTTGTTTTATTTCTCAAATCATAGCCTACTTGATTGTTTGACATACTTACATATGGTCTGATAAATTTCCAGTTGAAACTTTAACAAAAGAAAGCGTTGGTATACAATCTAATATAAATGCCATTGGCTCTGCGGCTATCTTGCATCATTTGTTTTGTAACGAAGTGGTACGACAAATATACTTTTTGCTAGATGATTTTGTTGCGTGAAAACTTTGATCTACAATCAGGTTTTTGTTCAATTCCAGGATGGCAATTTTCATTGCATCTTTACCAAAATGAGTCATTTCTGATTCGAATTATTGAAGATGCTGCACATTATGTTGCTGAAACATGAAATTGGCTAGTAGGTGGTGGCTGCTTTGATATAATTTCTGACCATAATATTTTTTTTCTGATTTGTTGTGGTAAGCAGCCATTTCTTGGCCAAAACTCCACAAAGGGACATTGAAGCATGGGAACTTGTAAGTTTCATTTTCCTCATTTTTTGTCACATCTCCAAATTACCCTCTAAGCGTCCCATCGTTAATTATCCTTTCTCCCCTCCAGATCAGCACCAACCTATTACGCAAGTATAGTGGACCACTTGATATCTGGCTGTCCATCTTTTTGGCAAAGCATTACTCCGGCAGTCAAATGTATTGCCTGCTAAATGAGCATCCACGTAAAAGCTTCCGAGCAATGTCACAACACCTCAGCCAATGGGTTTGGTATGTATTCAAATGCCATCAACTACTCTGCCATCACGTACCATCAACCAAAATTCATGCACTTTATTTATTCAACTCAGCTCCATTCACTTACTATGAATTTTGCAGGTTTCGGAAGCTGTTTGTATCATTCTCCAGTTATACATATGTAAACACCCTCAGAAGGATTAACAATTAGGTATCTAAGAGGCTAAACAGTGAGTGAATACGGATCAACTTGTTCAAAATTTCTGGTATTGTGTCTTGTCGAATATTGGACATGTAATTTGTGATCATGAAATTTTTACTACAAATGAAATCAATACAAGATAATTCATTCAAAATTCTTGTCATCTTGACATATCAGATTTGTGAAATCAAGCAAGCCATACAAGCGACAGAGAATTGAAAATCATAGCTAAAAAGTGATTATAATTATTAACCATGACACTTGAGAAAATATCCAGAAGGTACTTGTTATTCAAATGATAGGATTTGACACAAAACGAATGCAAGATTTACTTGTCTCACGCTGTCCAAAATTCAACTCATATCAAATTACAGAAATCTCTTGCTGGTAAGAAAAAGAGACCTTTTAAACCTAGAAGATGATCAAAAGCAAAACACGAGTACCCTTGTTATTCAAATGATAGGATTTGACACCATACGAATGCAAGATTTACATGTCTCGTGCTGTCCAAAAAATTCAACTCAATTCAAAAAATTATAGAAAAAACCTAGAACTTTTTCTCTTGCTGGTAAGGTAATAAAAAGAGATCTTAGCAAACACGAGTACATGTCTAATTGAAATAATAGGAATTGACACCAAACGAATGCATCTTACATGTCTCATGCTGTTCAAAATTCAACTCAAATCAAATTATAGAAAAAAACTAGAACTTTTTCTCTTGCTGGTAAGAAAAAGAGACCTTCCACATAGAAGATGATCTAAGCAAACACGATACCCTTGTTAATCAAATAATAGGAATTGACACCAAACAAACGCAAGATTTACATGTCTCATGCTGTTCAAAATTCAACTCAAATCAAATTATAAAAAAAAACTAGAACTTTTTCTCTTGCTGGAGAAAAAGAGACCTTCCATGTTTAGGTTTCATAGAAGATGTTGAAGCGAACACCTCCCCCATATTAGCAGTGTTAAGAAAAAGAACCACCCACCAGGGGCAACTTGTGTTGCTCATGAATTGCACACCCCCACAACATCCCCCCTGTAAATGTCTAATTGAAAGTTGTTCTAATGGCTGAAAAGCTTCAAACTGTTTTTTCATCTGTGGCTAGAGAATTTGGTATGTAGGAGATAACTCGCAGGCTCAGTTTTCGCAGCATATCCAAACTTGGATGTACTATACTTCCGGTGTACACCTGTAAGCTTCCCAGTTCCTGCCTTTTGATGGAAAGTTACCATCAATCTTGAGCATTCGCTGCACAGATCGAAGAACACCAGTGATAACACGAGAATGCAAGAGCCAAGATCAAGCATTGGTCATTGACTTGTCATGATCAAAGGGAAAACAAAGTACTTACAGAAGTTGCTCTTCTGAGTAGCTGGAATGCCACTCACTGGTTTTACTCCATTGCCTGAACCCACTAAGTGTACATTGAGCTGTGTATATTGCGGCAGCAGCTAACAGAGAAGGCGGAAATTTAAGCATTTCATATTCAACCAGGCAAAGCTCAATCATGAAAAATGACAGAAGCTCGAGCTGCTTTAAGGTCACAACAAAATCCTTTTGATCAGAACCGATAATTTAAAAAGAACAGATTAAAATTTAAATGCAATCTGTAATAGTAATGCATGTATTGCTGTTGTTCTAACCTTGTTGTCAGCTTGAGAAGCTTTGAGAAACCTCCGCATGAACACGTACGGAGTGGGAACACAAAAATTGAACTGTAAAGTATTGATCATTAACTTCTCCTGCAAGCATGAAAAAAGGGTAAAAAAATACCTCATTCTGTTCTAAAAAATTTAAAAGAAAATCCATTTGTAAAAACAATACTACAGCAAACAAAAGCAAATACCATATCAAGCACTTCTTGCCGGCTATAGGCCTTGTCAGATATCAGGATGAGATCCTCTACAACAGGAACTGAAACTTCTTCATATTTGCATGCTAGAAGCATGGCTGTTACCCCTACCAGCTGGAGTTTCTTCCTGACCAGTGGTTGTACTGCTAAGAATCTATCGATGAGATTAACTGTAAGATACAAGGTCTCTTCCATCAGTTCAAACTTGTAGTGCACCTCAATCAGCCAATCGATGAGAATGCCCCGCATCCTCTCGTTTATATCGACTTGTTGTGCCATATAGTTTGGGGGAACACAGCCAGAATTCTGTAGGTAAGCATTAACAAACAAATCTTATTATATCTGCCAAAAAGACACAATGTGTAAAGGGCCCCATCTAACTTTTAACTCAATAAATTAATTTAAATTTAATTTATTGTTATTAATTTGATTCTTTCTAAATTTTAAAAATAAAACGGTATATAAATAAATATTATTTTTTTAAAATAATTCAAAAAAAATGACATAAAGGTCATAGGGCTGCAAAATATAAATTTACAAGTTAATAAATATGATGGGCTGTTAATATTGTAAATTGAAAAATAAAAATATATATAATACTGACCACCCAGCGTTATTATTTTTATTTTTCTATTTTTAATATTAACGATTCATCACATTTATCATCTTAAAAATTTGTATTTGTGTGCTATAACTTTTTTTTTAACACATCATTTTCTTGAATTCTTTTAAAAATATCCTCAAAGATAATATTTGTCGATATATCCTTTTATTTCTAAAATTTGGATAGGGTCAAATTAATAACAATAAACTAGATTTTAATTAATCTCTTGGATCCACTTGAATTGAGACTTTACACGATGAGTCGCTCAACCATAGACTTTCTAAGCATATCCAAAACTCCCACCCTCACTAAATCACATTTATCAGCTTATAAATTTGTATTTTGCACCCACCCCCTATGACCTTTTTTCTTTTACACGTCATTTTCTTGAATTCTTTTAAAAATGTCCTCAAATAGAATATTTGTCGATATATCCTTTTATTTCTAAAATTTGGATAGGGTCAAATTAATAACAATAAACTAGATTTTAATTAATCTCTTGGGTTCATTTGAATTTGGACTTTACATAATAAGTTGCTCAACCATAGACCTTCTAAGCATATCCAAAACTCCCACCCTCACTAAATCTAACTTGAGTAAAAACTAGATAAAAAAAAAGGCAATAAATAGATAATGTGAAAGATCACCTCTACTTTCTTGTAGAAAGTATATAAATCATCAATATACTCAACAACAGCAAGAGGATTCTTTTTGTCTCCCATGTCAATGTCCACAAGAGGATCTTCATCTACATCTTCCATTTCAACCTCCTCCTACAAAGAATAAAACATCAATGACACTCCGACCTAAGGTTGGTATCAGTTTGTGACAACAGCAAAGAATGTCTAGATACCATGCGGTCGATCTCCTCCAGCATTGCTTCTGTGTGTTGCACAAACATCGGCACATCATCAATTGTTTTGTAGTCGTCCACATCTATGATAGTACAATCCTCAGACTCAATAGAACTTGGGATCGAAAGGGCTGCTTTCTTAGCTCTCTGTTAATATAAATTAAGCAACAATCCAATCTCACTATCAACCTCATATAATATAAAACAATGAACAATAAACCTAAAATTCTGCTCACAAAAATTTTACCTCAGGTTGCTTGTTAGCCAACTCAGCAGCGAACTTCCTAAACAAATAACCAAATTATAACCCATTAGAAAGTTCAATTACAAAATCAAGTAGAAAACAAGCTGAAAAATTTATAAAACAGACCAAATGCTGACCTAGTAATTGGTCGACGCAAGGGAATAGGTGGGCTCTTCTTATCACAGATTGCATTTCTTCTACAACAAGAAACAGAAACCCCATATCAAAAACAGAAAACTCTTATCCAAATCTAAGTCAAAATTTTTGCTCATTCAAAAATCTAAGACTACCCAAAAAACCACCCTCTACTCGACATCTGACACCATGTTTCAACTTATTGAGTTCAAAATTTAGTCAGGTAAAGCAGAAACAAGACCAACAACAAAAATCATCTCGACCAAAACAAAAAGAATAAGAAGAGAATCCCCACACATTTCCTATAAAAGAACAAGAAATCAAACATGAAAGGCTTTATAGAAAAATTACTCGGACAAGGCTCTTTTGTTGTCAGCACAAGGACCTATTATGTTGCGATTGATGGCGCTCAATGCTCGCCGATTGTGTCCAGTTGCAGCCAGTGACTTCCCTCCTCCGGCACGTAGATCCCCTAATTAAATTCACATTTTAAATATAAATGAAGCAAAAAGAAACACATTTTCTTGAATTAGGGTTTAACAGTTGAATTCAAAATTTAAACAATTTTTTAAAGAAAGTTAAATTGGGTTCTACTAAACACACCTGGCTGATCATTGGTTGGTCCAATCACTCCTAAGTTGTTGTTGTTCTCGTCTGATCCAGCCATTTTCGTTTATCTACAAAAGACGATTAAAATGGATCAGAATCAGGCAAATGTGAATCCAAAATCAAAGAACCCATCAATCAAGACATGAACTTTATTTGAACAAAGATAACTTTTTTAAAAAAAAAAAAAAAAATCGAAACAAAGAACAACAAAGAATCGATAAAGAACAAACCAACACAAACAAACAAACACAAACCCAGATCATGAAATTAAAAACCCACTTACCCAGTAACGTATCCAAGAAAATTTTCAAATGAATTCTTTATGATTCCAATCAAAACAAATCAAACGCCCAAGTGCGAACTGTGTCTCGTCCTCTTCAAGTCTCCACGTAGAGAATCAGAAAGAGAAATCACTCAAAGAAGCCCCATTGGAGGACCCAAAGAATGGAGATTGGGAGACACCTCTCTCTCTCTCTCGTGGGTTCTTTGAAATTTTTCTGGGTTTTACACAAAACAGTCCCCAAATCACGATATATTGTCTGCACAGCAGAACAATACACACTCTCTCTCTCTTATTCTAATATTTTCGAAACCAACGGCTAGTAAATGGTGGCCGGTGGATCAATCTGATTTAAAAGTCGCGTCTGTGTTTGGGGTTCTAACGGCTAGCTTGCCATGTGCTTTTTTCAAAAATGTTGCTTATTTTGTAATTTTAACAAAAAAAGGGATTTTATAAAAACTTTGCCTATTATTTTATTTATTTAATGACTAGAATTTTATGAGTCTTCTGGATACACAAGGTGGACCCCCATAGAATCAGACTGTCCTTGTAAGACGGTGCCCTAATTAATATATAACGTCTTTATTTTTTTCTTGTCATTCGAAGCTCAATTAATGATGCTACAAAGGGACCAATAATCTTAAACCTTTTAGTTCAGTCTTTGTTAAATAGCGAATCAAATGAAAGTCTTATATGATTTGAAAAATTAGTGATACCACAATTTTAAAGAATATATGCACCTTAACATTGTCACTTATTTGTCATGTCTAGATTAAATTATAAATTATAGATTGTGTACATTTAGCTTTGTAGTTAATTAGACGCGGATCAATTTTTACTCTTTTTTTTTTTTTTTTACAATAATTTTTACATTTTTATTCAATCTTGGAATTTTAAATATACGGTTATGATATTTGAACATTTCATCTTACTCAGAAAATTCGATTATGTCAGGACTCCATACTATGTCATTGATTCATTGGGCCCGTTTGTCTTGTTTCAATGGACTCGTTTGTCTTGGCCCAATAAAACCATGTTACGCGCACAAATAAAGTAGATTTTGGTGATTTTTTTTTTTTTTTTCAATCAAATCGGTGGTCTATCTTCCCAATTCGAATCTTATATTAGTTGGCAATTTTTTTTGGGATTTTCTGTTCTAAAAATAAGAACAAGATATTGTTTTTTTGGGATCAGAATAAAGTCCCCGATTTGCTTCCTCTTCAATTTCTAAATATTAGTTTTCAATATGATGTGTTTATACAATAATAATTTTTCAAATTCTTGAACATTTTTATGGATTTTTATTGCAATTAAGGAAACTATTTTTAGGTGGTTTCTAGACTAATCAGGTTGGTTGGCTTCTCCACTAATCTTCAGGCTCTTATAAATAAAGACTATATTTACAAATTTTATTGTCGACGTTTAAATTTAGTTTACCCAAGTTTTTGACTCAATACTGTAAATAAAGCAAAACAAAGACAACAACAAAAGAGATAGAAAAGAAAGAATAGCGAATAAAATAAGATCTTTTACGTGGTTCGGCCCAAAAAGATGTTTACGTCTATGATTGTTTCTCTGTTTGTTTTGGCAGAGTCACAGTACCTTATTGATTGTTGATTATTTTTCCTATAATGAATTTTTAATCCCTAATTATAGTGTAGGATGTTACAATTTGAGTACAATAAGAATATTAAGAAATTCTATGTTAATTATACTTCCAAAACCGGTGTCCACAATTTACAGATTGATTTTACTGAAATAGGAGTTTGATTTTACTTTCAATTCTGATAGTTGACATTTCCTCAATTTAAGTGTTTACCTTTCTGGAATAATTCATTTACTGAGCACTTCGAGCTACGAGCTGGATCTCACTCTGAACGACCTAAAGCTGAACATAAAGCAGTCTTGACCATAATTGATCAGCGACCAAATAACTACAACAGTAAACTAAGAGCTCATTTTGCGAGCTGGATATTGATGGAGTGGTTTTTTATTATTGGATCAGTTTGTTGGACTTTTAACAGCTCACTTATTCAATCCCAAATATACCAATAATATTTATCATATATAGGTAAGTTTCTTACTATAGATTCACACGTAATCTAAATTCCCAATTCTCTTTATTTGGGGGTTTTTTTTAATAAAAAATCAGAATGAACAACATTCAAACTTGACAGTTACCTCATTCTCTCAAACACAACAACATAACAATTTGTTCAATTTGCACATTCTCTTGTAGTACAAATGCTTATGCACCTCCCGATTCACCTTATAGTATAATTCAAATTCTATCATTCATATTTTACAGTATAAGTAGATAGTATTCACCTTATAGTATAATTCAAATTCTATCATTCATATTAAAAGACTTATTGTTTTTTGATTATGAGATTAAATTTTCAGACCGTATAAATAATTATTGATTTCAAGACATCCAAACAAACCTCTAATTTATTCAATATCAATTGTAAAAAATAATAATAACTTCAACGCTGTCATTAATACATCATCCTCAAATTAATGTGTTAGCTATAAATCAATTTGTTATATTATTTGGAAAAAAAAATTGGAAAATTTTTTTAAAAGTTTAACATCATTCTTCTTAAAATTTCTTAACAATAGGAGCTAATTTGTGAATGAGTCATTAGGACACAAATTTTGATATAGACTTTCATATTTTAGAGTTGTTTTATAAGTTTAATAGTTCTTCATACAACTTACATTAAAGTTAAATCAAAACATAGTTGCTCGAAATACTCTTTCGATTTTTATTTTTTAATATTGATAGATAATTGTTTTTTGTTTTTTATTATTCTGTTACTCTTTTTGGTTAGGGTACCAAATCATGGAGATCCCTTAATTTGAAAAAGTAACTAAGGGGGGTGTATCTAATCTAAACTTTTAATAATTTTTATAGAGTTTAAAAGTTTATATATATTCAATACAGACTTTTAAAGACTCTGCAAAAGTCATCTGGTATTCAATATAGACTTTTAAAAATTTTTACAAAGTCTATAAAAGTTAAGGTGTATTCAATCAAAACTTTTTAAGAGTTTATAAAAGTTATGAAGTATTTAAAATGTCAATGACTTTTATAGAATTTAAAATTTTAATGACTTTTGTAGACTTTTATGTTAAATTTATAATAATCAAATTCCATAAATTCTCTTCCACTCCCCTTCAAAACTTTTGTAGATTTTTATTTTTGACTATAGAAGTAAACCTCACCATTACTTTTACATTTGAATCTCCCATAAATAAAACTATTTCACTTATTTTAAAAATACACACACACACGCACACATATATATTTCACTCTTATTTTATTATGAATTATAATCGTCAATATTTTCTTCCTATGTTCAAATTGTTAGCTTTTTAGCTTTTTAAATCTTATTAAACTCATTCTTTTTAAAATGACATTAATTTATTATTTTGTAAACAATTTAAAGTTTGGATCAAGATCGAGGAGTTAGATCTTGACAAAATAAATTAAAAAAATATTATAATTATATCTATATAAATACAATACAAAAAAAAAATGAATATTGATCTAAATCATCTCATTATTTTTATAATAAATAATACAACTATTATTAATAATTATATTGTAAGCTAACAGTTTAATATTTCTTGTGTATAAATGATGAAAATAGAATTCATAATATATAAATAAAAAAATCTTATTACTTTATTGATGAAATTAATCAATGAAATTTTTATTTTTTATATTACAAAGTAAAAAGAAAAACCTCTATTTCAATTAAAAAAGGAAAAAAAATTAATATTTGATGATTTTTTAGCTAGTGGTTAATCAAGAAAATTAAAATTTTAAATTTAATTATATTTATCCTTGTGATTTTTTTTTTCAATTTTTATGCATATTACTTTTGATTATTTAATATTTGGGGTAGGATGATCAATTTTAATATTTGTAAAATATTATAAAATTATCAGTTTGAATTTTGTAAAACATTAGTTTTGATAGTTGTTTTTCACATGTTTATTTACATTATGTCAAAAGAAAAATATTTTCATTGAGATGAAAAATGTAACTTATAAAGTGTATAATTTGCACAAGTTTATTAAAAGAATATATTTTTATTTTAGAAGTAAATGAAAATATATAAAAATTTATTAATATTTATGAATATTTTTCATCTTAATTATCATTACTAGTTAATATAGATGACGATTTCAACTCATTTTTTGATACTAATGAATGAAAAATTATTATAGCTGCTGATATGTAGAACAATATTGAGATTATTAACAATAACAGACATTAAAGATTTTATTTTTCATAAAAAATATAAATTGAATTATAAAATACTTGAAATATTTGATGTTTTAGTTATCTGTTTATATAGTTGAGGTGACTATACTTTTCTTATTATTATTATTTTGAAATAGACTATACTTATATTTTATGTATTATATTTTTTAATCAATTATCGACATGATGAATATAATTTTACTAACTTATAAAGTAAATATTATATTAATTAGTGAAATTTATTAATATCTATTAAAATCTATTGAAAGTCTATGAAAGTTTTTGATATTATTTTTTTTAGAA
The DNA here is from genome assembly GCA_022984855.1 of Dimocarpus longan. NCBI lineage: Eukaryota > Viridiplantae > Streptophyta > Magnoliopsida > Sapindales > Sapindaceae > Dimocarpus > Dimocarpus longan. Next base: position 671,656 of record CM041018.1, read on the forward strand.
GTCTATAATAATTTATACAAGTTAATGAAAGTTTTTTAAAAAGAATTTATAAAAGTCTTTGAAAGTATTTTCATAAATTTGTGAAGTCATTAAAAATTTATAAAATTTTATAAAAACTATTCACTAAAATAAATTTATAAAAAAAATTTATAGTCGAATACATCCTAGTTTCCAAAAGAATCCGTTTTCTATTTCAGGAAACCAAAAAAACAGTAACCGAAAAGCCCGCCAATAGTTCCCCACCAACCATACCAACAAAACGGAGTCCAACCTAGGGTTAGGGTTTCGTTTCTCTTCTCCTCTCTTCTACGTTTCCCTTTCCCTCATCATCCCACCGTACAACAAACCCATGTCCATTTCCCTGTAAACACAAAACCCTTTTCTGGTTTCGCACGAGTTGTCCAGAACCCGCGTGAAAACCGCTAGTTTTTTCTGGGGCTGCGTACAGATGGTGGTGATGGATGGGGACAGAGAGGGAGATGGGAGGGAGAGAGAAGGAGGGGTCGCGGTGGAGGTGGAAATGGACCACCCCACGTCGAGTCCAAGAGAGGAAATCGATGTGGTTCAAGAGATTTTTAGTGTGATCGAACGTGTAGCTCTGTTTGGGAGACTATAGAAGAACACAAAGAGAAGAATGCTATAACCTCGCTAGGCGCATGAAGCTTTTGCTGCCACTTTAGAGGAGATTCAAGGCCACGAAAGGCCATTAGTAAAGCTGGTCTTGCCAGCTTGTGTAGCTTGAAAAAAGCACTTGTTGTGGCAAAGAACTTGATGAGAACTTGCAATGAAGGAAGCAAGATTTATCTGGTCTGCTTTCTATTGAACTGTGAAATTGATTTTGAATAATTATATATTTTTTGGTTTTTCATTTGATTTATTTTGTTGTTCAGGCGTTAGAGACCGAGGCATTTATGACTAGATTTTATGCCATTTATGAAAAAGTAAGCCAAGCGTTAGATAATTTGCCTTTTGATGAACTTGGGATATCTGATGAAGTGAAAGAACAGGTAATATATGACGTTTGAAGCCAATCAAGTACTTATTGTTCCCTTTAGTGTCACAATACTGTTAAAGCAAATTTGTCATTCAATCTTAAAATTTCGTTTTCGTTGAAAATTTCTTAGACGAGTTTGTATCCGTTATGGTTCAGGTTGAGCTCGTGGGTGTGCAACTTACACGAGTTTGTACGCAGGATATAGAGCTTGTAATGGATATGATGGTGGTATTTTCGAAGAAGGAAGAACGAAATGCTGACGGTGCCATAATTGAAAGGCTGGCAAAAAAGCTTGATTTACATTGCGTCGGGGACCTGAAGAATGAAACTATAGCTGTGAGGAACCTTATTAAAGAAGACGCCAGAATTCGGAGAGTACACAACAAATTATAGATCTTCTTAATAAGTTCAAACAAGTTGCAGGAATGGAAATCACTGATGTTCTTATCGATCCTGTTATGCCTAAATTGCTATAGAAATACCAATTTTTTGTCATCCCTCATGAATTTCTTTGTCCAATCATACTAGAGATCATGACAGATCCTGTTATAGTCGCGACTGGACAGGTATCTCATCTATTAGCTTCAAATGTATCTGACATGTGTGCATTTTGTTACTAGATTAACATGTTATATACAATGTTGAAAGCTAATTCTGTTTATGTCTTTTCTTGCTATTAATGACGACCTATGAAAGAGAGAGTATACAGAAGTGGATTGATTCTGACCAGAGGACATGTCCTAAAACAAGACAAACACTAGCACATCTAACACTAGCACCAAATTTTGCCCTCAAGAACCTAATTCAACGATGGTGTGAGAAGAACAAATTTATACTTCCCAAGAAAAAAGAGCAAGCAAGCTCAGAATGCTCTACGTCAGCACACATCAATGAAATTTCATCGTTGGTTGGAAATTGTCATCGAGTAAGCTAGAAGTGCAAAGAGAGGCAGTGAAGAAGATACGTATGCTCTCTAAAGAGTGTACGAATAACAGAATTTTAGTAGCAGACAGTGGAGGAATCCCCCCATTAGTGCAACTCCTCTCTTATCCGGATTCAAAAATCAAAGAGCATGCTGTTACAGCTTTGTTGAATCTGTCAGTTGATGAGACTAACAAGAAACTTAGAACAAAAGAAAAAGTGATACCTCCTGTAATAGAAATCTTGCAGAGTGGAAGCAATGAAGCTAGAGAGAACTCTGCAGCAGCTTTGTTTAGCTTGTCAATGCTAGATGAGAACAAAATAACTATAGGATTATCAGATGGTATACCACCATTGGTAGATTTGTTGCAGCATGGTACAATTAGAGGCAAGAAAGATGCGGCCACTGCACTTTTTTAACTTAACACTCATCAATCCAACAAGGTCAGGGCTATTGATGCTGGAATTGTTCTACCATTACAACATTTGCTCGAGGACAGGAACTTGGGCATGGTGGATGAGGCTTTCTCCATATTCTTGCTCCTTGTAACGCACCCTGAGGGGCCTCACAACATTGGACAGCTCTCATTCATTGAAACCATAAGAACAAGGAGTGTGCAACAGCAGTGCTGCTGGAGCTTATTAGATCGAACAATTCCAATTTCATACTAGCAGCACTTCAGTATGGTGTGTATGAGCATTTGAGCGATTTAACACAGACCGGGACAAGTAGAGCACAGAGGAAGGCCAATGCTCTCTTGCAGCTAATGAGTAAATCAGAATAACTCTGAAGTTAGTTTTCAGGGCAAATTCCCTAATTGGTTCTTGATTCAGTCATGTCTTGTTGATTTGCATGGAATTCTTATAAAGATGTTGTAGGTAACTGTAACCCAGTTTTAGATTTTGTTGATGTTCTTAACCAGACGAAATATAATACTCTCTCTCTCTTTTTCTCTCTTCATTTGTTTCAGTGTTGATGTATATTAGTGTAGAGACCTGTTCATTGAGATAAGATGATGCACATGTAACATATTTATTTGGACCAGAAAGTCTTAATTGTATTGTATCAGAATACAAAATACAAAATTGTATCAGAATACTTCTCTTTCACAAAGTAGAAAATAAAGATACCTCAAAGTACAATTCAGACTATCAGAATACTTCTCTTTCATAAAGTAGAAAATAAACAAAAAAAATTAAGTAGAGAATAATGAAAAACAAATAAATTCTAATCATTTAACATTATCAAATATGGTCGTGCTACAAATCTTAATTAAAACCATAAAAATTTACTTTAATAAAAGGTTATCATTAAAAGGAAAAAAAAAAAACTTTTAGTTATTTTTATGATTCTATAAAGCAACGAGATCGTATTGATCGGCAAAGAAGTTTTAATAATGAAAGAGAAAGTGAAAACATCGCCATTTTAAGTTGTGTGCTTTGCTTCCAATTTTACAAAAAGCTGAAACTTGTAACCTAAAATTAGGCCTACCTCTGCAGTTTCCTCCATTAAATTTTCCAAGATGCGTATGGACCTCATGAGTCATGAAGGGCCTTGAGACTTTATCTAAATTATTAATAAGATAATCTACCTCTATTTCAAATGTAAGAATTCGTTTATAAGATGTTTATCTCAATTTGAATTGTACATTTTTATTTGAATTTATACATCGAAGTCTTTGTAGGATAATGTAAAATATCACAATCATGAGAGAATTTTTATGAGACGCTGAATTAAGGTGATATAATAATTTTAGTATAATATTTCAATAACAATATAATATCAACATTAATTTTTATTTAAATATATAATACGTTTGGTTATTATTGAAATTTTACGTCAATTTCAGCTTCCTATGCCAACTCAACATCTCATTTCAAGATTTTCTCCAAAATCCCGATAACGTGACGATGTGATGTGACATTGTAGTTTATATCCAATTGTCAGCTTTTCTATTGTCCCGGCCAGAGTGGCCTGTCGTTGCTACTTGTGGCATGTCTATTCTTGACGCAAAGAGCTACCATCTTTAAGTCATCAATCTGTACCACCTATTTCCACAGTTATTCTAAGGCCAATCTTATCTTCAAGGTATAATACCAAGTTTTACGTCATTTTGATATAAACATGAAATTTTTTTTACATCAAATTTTTTTATACTCTAACATATATAACATCAAATTAATATAAAAAATATCTTCACATAATATTTCATACATAATTCTTTAATCAATATATATTAAAATTTTAAAAATATATTAAAATATATTCAATATTATACTCATTTTAAAGATATCGATCAAATATTTCATATGATATATTTTTTTTAATAATTTAATATACATTTTGAATTAAATTAATTTATTAATAAATTATATTTTTTTATTTAGTATTGCACGATTCATTAACACCAAAAACTTACCTAGGAGTTGACACTTTAGTGTCACGTTGGAGAGTAAAATTACACCTAATTGGTGTAATCAGTTTGGTGTTCACTGTTTATTATAAAAAATATATAATTTATTAATAAATTAATTTAATTCAAAATATATATTAAATTATTATAAAAAAAATATATCATATGAAATATTTTATTAAGATATTTAAAATGAGTTTAATATTAACTATATTTTAATATATTTTTAAATTTTTAATATATATTTATTAAAATATTATATATAAAATATTATGTAAAGATAACTTTTACATCAATTTAATATTACGTATATTGGAGCAAAAAAAATTTAATATCAAAAATTTTGATATTGATACTAAAATAATATAAAATTTGATATCATACATTCCACATGGCCTAACACTGCTTCGCACATGTGATCTACTTTCATTTACGAACTTGATCAGCAACAGTATTTGATCTATTATTAGCTGACAACTTGCAGCCAAGCGTGAGACTCCCTGCTTTTTTTTCTCTTTGATGCAAGGGATCCAAACGGAAAATGCTCTAACTGCGTTGGCGCAAGCAGCATTGACCTAATTAGCTCGAAATAATCAGTTTTTAATATAACAATAATTTTAGTTTTTTCTATCTTTAGTTCCTTTTATAAAATTTTAGGTAGTTATGCAAACTTTGCGTACCGGTAAATTGATTTGTGTCTATATAATTAAGAGAGCTCGAATCCTAATTAATGATGTTTAATGTCTTACATCTATCTATGATTTAAATAATTGAGATCTCAGTCTTACCTTATATGACTACGAATATATATAGGGAGCAAATTAATATATATATGTGAAGTTAAGAGAGCTCAAATCCTAGTTATTAGATGAGAATTTAACTCATTACTAACACTTAATATTTTATATTTATTTATAATTTAAATAATTAATATATTTTCTCTTTACATTCATTAATTGAGATCAGAGTTTTATTATACAAAATTAACAATACATATGAAGAGTCAATGCATCTCGATAGATCTTTTAGATATTAATAGATTTTCGATTATTACGTACTTATACTAGAAAAAATTATGTTTGATATGACACTTAGCACCAATTGCAATCACAATCTACGTATAGGATTTCATCATTCTACAGTTTAAAACATTTCAAACCCTACACATCATAAACACACTAATTACATTGAAGCACTAAGAAATTGAATCTCTACTATTGCAAGCACAACTTACGTATAGAAGTTCATCATTCTATAATTTGGAATACTTCGAATCATAAACACACTAATTACATCGAATCATTAAAAAGTTGAATCTCTACAAAATTCTCAATTATCGATCATTAATTCTTTCAAAAAGCTTTTATCCCTCGATTGAACAATCCTCACTTTCTGACTAATATGGTTCCTATACAAGAGACCTAATAATTGCATGACAATTTTACTGCATAATATATATGCCTGCCCTACCATTACAGCGACCAGTTTGGCCTGGTCCTCTTGGTTGGTCCCCAGTGTGTTGGTATGGTCACGGATAGCACAGAGACGTCTGAGAGTGACAACTTAGCAGGGCATCATAATATCTGGATATATTAATTAATCATAATAATTGAGACTCACGCCGCCCCTCTCCCCTCACTTTTCAATAAGGGAGCTTCGACTTTTCTCCCCATCGTGTTAGAAACACAATTTCACTTACACTTAACCAATAATGTCTTGTAGTTATCATATCGTTATCAATGTTTCGTGTATGATAAATTCTGCTTACTAATGGTTATGTAGATCTAAATTTTAATAACTGAATCCATACGCAGGCCGGACGAATGTGACAGCCTAATAATCATATTAGAAAGCCTGTAGACATTTACCTAAAAATCAAGAATATTGACATATAAATCAATCATACATTATCTTTTAACATATGTCATGACGTATTTATTAATTTTCTATGATGTTAGGAAATTCTTATTAACGCACGTAACAGCATATACATAGATGGTTTCATTTAATGTGAAAATAATTATTTTAATGATATAAATAATATTTAATCTCAAAAATTACGATAAATCTCTAAGATATTACCTTTGCCAAAAAGATAAATAGCATACAAACAACCTTGCTACGAATGGTCTTTTTGCTAATTTTAAACTGGCATCTTTTATGACCAAAGAGAGAGAGATTCTTAGTCATTGCGGTCCACTTGAGAGATCAATAAGTGCACTTAACCCAAGATTTGAAAACTAGATCCATGATAATTTATTTTTTTTGTCATGAATCATGAGTCATGACTAGTAATTCTTGGTAGAATTGGATATATGACATTAACGGCGGTGGAGCCCCCCCACCACTTATGTTTGGATTTTTTTTGGCCCCTCACCATGTGGGTTGATCTTAGTTTCCAAGAGGCAAAAAATCTGGATTCATGGTGGGCCAGGAAATCAACTTACATGGCTAAGCTTTGTCTACAGTCCAATCTTATCATCTTATCAAACATTTATTGGTCAACCTTTGAATTTTAGCATATCACTGGCCTATCACCAGCTGCTCCTTTATTGATTGTTGGACTAAACTATATTAATAAAGTAATCTTAAATTAAATATGACCATACCCTATTACCTGTATATCTATTCATTAATAATTTATTGTTAGCTTTCTCTTTTATTTTTTGGACCAATATAAATATAGAGGTCAATCGGAATCATAATATATTTAATTTTAGGGCACGATTCGAAAAATAATTTTCATACGAGCGGGCAATTCACACGTAGATAAAAGGGGCTCATATCATATGGAAGGAAAATCCATAAAATATTAATGCGAGGGCATGATTCATCAGTGTAGAGCCTGCACTGTAAGGCATAAGGGGTAGAACCATCTGGAACTGCCCGGCTTAGCTTTCTGTTCTCTTTGTCATTGTATTGAGTTATTCAGTGTAATAAATAAATAAATAAATATTTTCATGATATATTTTCCATGTTTGAATATAAATGATAAGATTCAATGAGACTACATACATGGTACATTATTAACAATAATTTATAAATAAATTAAATAATTCAATGAGACTACAGACAAGGTACATTATAATAATTTATAAATGAATTAAATAATATAAATTTTACTTTGAAAATGTAAAATAAAGCAAAAGGTTGCTTGCACATGGTAATATATAATAAAGGTAAAAGACAATTAAGTTTCTCCTAGAAAAGAGTTTCACCAACTCTCAAAAAATAGTATAATCAATCCTTTGATTCCTTAAAAGTCCTTTGACAAGAACACTAGAACAAAATTAATTAGTGTTTGTGAGAAAATTAAATATAATTATCTGGACGAAAGGTTGAAATAACTCATCGTTGAAGTGGGAACTTAAATCCAAATTAAATGTGTGTTATCTAAAAAAAAAAAAAAATGAAATGTGTGTGAGCTACATGTAATTTTGTTTTTTTATTTTTTTTATATTATAAATAAAAATTATAATTGTCAGGCTTTCGAGATACTAGCTCTTACGAAACAGTTCAGAATATAATATTTTGAACTATACTCTTTATCGTAAGAGGGAGAGAAATCTCATATTAAGTAAGGAAAACTAGTCCCCTAACTAGAGTTTACCCTCTTATAAGAGGGTTATACATAAATTGTCAATCTTTGAGGGATGCTATTCAAATCTATGATATATTATGAGAATAAACTATGTATATAGCTGTGGTTAACACGCCACAACAGTTCGGAGTATGTAATTTAGTTTCTAAACTATACAAATAAACATTAAAATACATTAAAAGTGAAATAGGATTTATTTCATCAAATTTATTATTAGTAAATATGTCATATTTTTACATAGTTCAAGTAAAATTATGCATTATCTTATCCATCTTAACGGTGAGGATTTAAATTTCATCATATATATTTTACAAACATGTGTGGAGGATATTTTTAATTTATGGAAGTAGATACATCCATGTTAATGACTGATTTTATTGGTTTCAGTAAATTTTCACGTATTTTTTATCCATTCTAGATCAATTTTTAAATTAATAGATGAGTCTAATTTTACCTCTGCACTCTGTAGTTCGGTATAATAATAAAAAAAATCCGTTAACTTGAAAAATCATTAAAAATCCTCTATAATTTAGTATAATAACAAAAAAACTTCCTATTATTTATAAAAATAACAAAAAAAACTCCTTAATGATTAATGAAATTAAGGAATTTTTTTGGTTATTTTTATAAATGATAGGAATTTTTTTTACTGATTTTACAAGCTACAGGGAGGTCCTTAGTTATTTCTAAAATTAGGGGATTTTTTTTTATTATTATTATATCAAACTATAAGAGAAAAATTAGATATATCCCTAAAATTAATGGTGAAATTTACAATTCAAATAGATTAAATTTAGTTGTAACCGTGACTAATAATATATAAACATAATATCAAAAACAAATACAAAACTCAACAAGAAGACAGTAAAATTATTATGTGGCCAGCTGTGGATCTGTCTTTCAAAAAAACTCCGTAAGAGCAAGTTAAATAGGTATGGGACCCCTCTCTCGTTTTCGCGGAGAGGCTTGAATGTTTAATATTGAGACATTTGGTTTTATGTCACTCCAAGTCGTGTGGTTGCGCATTGAGAGTGTCGGGGAATCAATCATAATCCGTGACTAATCAACCGCTCAATTATGATTCTTCAATTCCAATTATAATTCGAATATGCTTTGTCATTTTGTCTTCAATTTTAGGTTAAGAGATGATTTTCAACCTTCTTTATTTTAATATTATTTTTGTTGTTCTTATTTTTATTGAGATCCATGATTGAGGAAGAAGAATTGTTTATTTATTTTGAAACTGATATTGCATTGAATAAAAATTTATAGAGATGTACCCAAATCAAATAATATTATGATAATCCAAAAATTTATTTTTCTAGTGGACGAATTAGGAAGATATAAAATAACTCAACTCTATTTATTTACATAATTAGTAAATTGAATTAATGTGTTTTGACACCACCGCGTAACGTAGTTCGGTAGCAAGAATTGCTATTCACCCTAGTGATGTATTTCTTAAGTTCAAACTGTATCTACAACAAGTGATATATTAAAAATAATAATAACAAAATACAAGTTTTGACGCATTATTATTACCTTTTTTTTTTGTTCAAGATACTCAACACTCTAACAAAATTCAATCCAAGTTTTGAATATTATTTTTGTTGTTCTTATTTTTATGAGAACCGTAATTTAGGAAGAAGAATTATTTATTTATTTTGAAATTGACTTCACTATTTAATAAAAATTTATAGAGATTTACCCAAATCAAATAATATCATGACAATCCAAAAATTTAATTTTCTGGTGTGCAAAAAATGAAGATATAAAATAACTCAATTATACTTATTTATATAATTAGTATATTGAATTATTATGTTTTGACACCACTGCGTAACGTAGTTAACTGGAAAGAATGACCATGTACCCTGGTGCTGTATTTCCTAAGTTTGAATTGTACCCATAATCAACGATATATTAAAAAGAAAAAAAAGACACTCAAAACTATAACAAAATTCAATCTAAGTTTTAGAAGTTTAAATTAGGTCAATTTCATCCCATTATCTCTACAGGTAATCATTTAAAATTTAATAATAAAACTATTAATTTAATAATATAACAGTGAAGTTCAATTCATCCACAATTATACATTTATGTGGTAGTTTGGACAGCGGTACGGTGGTAAGTAATATTGTCCACCCATTTACTCGGGCTAAATTTTATGATACTCGTAAAAGAATCTCTTATGAAGGTGTACACCCAAAAACAGCTTATGCGACATTTAATCCTTGGAAGTCGATGATTACATTACCCCTTTAGTGTGGTATTAGATTACTTTGTATACAAATTGATGACATGGCTGGTAGACTTTTATCTTCCTGTTCTCTGCATTTTTCCTTCTCGGTGACCACAATTTGTTCTGTTTTTTCTTGATTCTACAACTTTCTTCTCTGCTTCAATTATCCAAACTCCATCAAAATCTATCTTCATTTTGACCCTTTATCTTCAAGTACATGCCTCCAATTTTCTCGAACGACAATAATTTGCATTTTATCTTCAATGCTGACCTTGCGTTCTGCTCTATTTCTTGCAATTCAATTCGGCCGCGTACAAAGCCTGCAAGTCACAATAGCTGCCATTATCGAACCAGCAAATCAAGCCATTGCACTATGCACATGTATCTGATGACACACAGCCCACACCAGCAGCTTGGAGAATATGCCATCTCTAGCACGTGCTAAGACAATTTTGCTCATGATAGTTTCATTTGCTACGTGTCAAATCATAAATTTGTCACGTTCTATTGTCGTATCTGACACGTTCTTTGAACTACATATTTTAAATTTTACCTTTTTTTTTTTGGGGGAATGGACTTACTTTCTCTCTCTCTCTCTCTTTTTTTTTTTATATATTTTGTTGGAACGGACAAATTTGCCATGACATTATAAATATTCCCACCGCCACTAGGCGTACTGCTAGTGCAAGTTGCACAAATTTGCTACGTGATTATAAATATTTCATTAAAAAATTATTCCATCGAAAAACTCCAAAATTAGTTAATGACTAATTTTATTTCACTAAACTCCAAAAAATAATTCTAATTCCCTATAATTTGATATAATAACCAAAAAGCCCTCTGACTTATAAAAATCATTAAGAACCCCCTTCTAGTTTATAACACTAGTCAAAAAACCCCCTTTTATTTATAAAAATAGTCAAAAAAACTCTACCGTCAACTTAAATATTAAAAGTCAATGTTTGACAGTCAGCCAATAATAACAAAACCATCAAAATAAAATAAAATATATAATAATATTAATTAGTTAATTAAATTAGAATATATATATTTTTAAAAAAATCATCTCTACCATCCATCGTAACGATGGATGGTGGAGATGAAAACAACAAAATTTAAAATGAAAACAAAAATATTGAATGACATTAAAAAAAATTAAAACATATTTCTTTTTTTTTAAAAATAAAGTTATCTAAATGGGAAAAAATTAAAATGAAAAAATTATTAAAATAAAAATAAATCGGTTTAACTCCACCGACTTCACCTTCCATTTTCATCTCATCATCATCTTCTTCTCATCGTCATCATCATCATCATCATCTTCTTTCATCTTCTTTTTAATCCACATAGGTGGCAAGAGCGACGATGGTGGCATGAGGTTCAACGCGGTGGCAACTGGTTTATCTCCTTCGTCGAAAAGTTGGAAACCACGTCGGGGATCTAATGGTCTCCATCACATTGAGACCATTAGGTCTCCACACAATAAAGACCGTTTGGTCTCCTTCGCTGGAGATCAGGGGTCTCCGACGAAGGAAACCCAATATTTATCATTTATTATTATTATTATTTGGATGGTTTATGTGTTTATATTTATTTTTTTAACTTATTTTGATTTATGTATTGATGAAGGTTTATGTGATGATTTATGTGTTAATAAAGTTTTATGCTGTGGTGATTATGTGTTGGTGATGATGTTTGATGTTTGTGTGTCTGTGTTGGTGTTTGGTGATGATGTTTGATGCTTGCGATGATTAAATGTTTGTTTTCTATATTTGACGTTTCTGTTGGATATTGGTTTGAATTTTTGTGTTTGATATTTTTGTTGGACATTGGTTTGAGCTAAACCCATAAAAATCTAGGTTTCCAAGGTTGAAATTCTAGAAGCCCAAATTTTTTGAAAATTGGGTTTTTTGAAAATTGGTTTTTTGATGTTTTTAGGTGATTGGATTTTTTTTTTTTTTTGTATTTTAAGTATTTTTTAAATATTATTTTGGAATTTAATGGAAATTAAAATAAATTGTTAATACTTTTTTAAAAATTTTATTTTATCTATTAATTATTTTGTAAATTTTTTTAACAATTTTTGTTCATAACACATGAGGGGCGATATCATCTTTTTACATACTGTCATTGTTAGAGTATATTTTTCGGTAACAAAATTAACAAAAGGGGAAAAATAGAATTATGTCAAATTATAAGGGGATCCTTAATGATTCAATTAAACATCAGGGTCCTTAGTATTATCCCAACTCCAAAACTTCGAGAAGATTATTTTTTTTTAATTTAATCAATTCTTAAAATGATTTTAAAATTCTTTTCATTTCAAACTAAAAGTAATGTTGGTGTGAATAATATATTTACGAATGTTACAACAAATGCTTTGAAGATATATGCTAAAGTTGATTTTATAAAAAGGTATCATTGATCAATCAGATTTAGTAGTGAAAGATAAATCCGTAAATATTTAAAATAAAAATAAATAGAAATGAATATTATACTTTTCATATATTAAATAGAATAAAAATTGATATTCTACGAAGGGATTTTGTTATAATATTGAAATAATATAATTAATTATAGTCATAAACGATATCAAATTATCGGACTGTGGTTATAATTATCCAGATTCAGTGTAATTATGATAGTTCAAAGATGTAAGATTGTACCAATTTTGCTTTTCTTCATATTTACACATAAAAAACAATTATCAGAGATTCTGAAACAATTATTTGATATCAAATATATTATCTGAAGAAATTACAAAATTCATTGAAATTCTTGGTTATATAGCAAACTCTTTCAATAATATAGATAATAACAAATTTATTCATAATTTAAATGATTAATATATTAATATATTTATATTTGTATGGAGAGAATTTTTTTAATATAATATTTAATTTTGATATGTTACGATATAATGCTAACCATTAGTGTTTATAAATCTGTCTATTACTTTATATCACAAACAATAATAATAATAATATGAGTGTTATGCTATCTCAACTTAAATTTTAATCTAAAAGAAATTACTTTATATATATATTTATCAGAATTCATTCAATTGAAGGGTTCGGCTACCTCAAAATTCTTTATTTTTTCTTTAAAATTAACATTAGCTACCAAAATCTATCGAGATCAAATATAAATTATACTGTTCAAATATTTATTCATATGAATATGAGATAATTATTTTTACGAGGATAAAATTATCCACACAAATTGTAACGTACACTTAACGGGAAATCAACTCTCAACTTTTTGGAGGTGACCTATACTTAAAGGTGGTGTCTAATTTTCTTACAATAACAATAAATGTCCCGCTTTTTATATTCCAACTTAATTTCAACTAATTATTTATTATTTATCAATTGATGGATTGATATATTTTTTAAGTGAAATAAATAATTATTTATTAATTGATATATCATGAGTTGATATTAAAATTTGGATATAAATTGATTTGTAATTTGAATATAAAGTGAAATGTATAAAATGACTCGGTTTTTCTATTTTACTGAGTGAATGTGTATGGTTGAATATTGAATTCAATTTTTCAAATTACTATTAATATATTAATTTAACTAATAATATTGCTATTAGTTCATCTAGAGGGTGAATTTATAAAATAGTAAAAACCTTGCCAAGAGATATTTTTGGTAAAGACATGCAAAATCTTGACCGTTGATCTCATCGGACCCCGAAATAGATAAGACCAAGGCAGAGTTGCTTATCATTGTCATCAAACCGTAGACAAGATGGCCCACGCTAACGACGAAACAATCTCAAATTGGCGGGTCCCACACACTTGACTTCTTACTCTGGGAGCAGAGCATATTATGACGATTAAATCGGCGACTCATACTGGTGCCCGCCACGAGCCTTTTATAAATAATCGCCATTTCACTGCACAATCACGCTACCAGATACTCCTCTCCTCCTCCAAAAAAAAAATCTCTTTCCACTTCACTTCCTCTTCTATATTTTCTCGCCATGGATCCATACAAAGTAATCTTCTTTTCTTCATTTTCCCTTTTTTTGGCTCTTGAGATGGTCCCTTGTTGTGTGTGATCATTTGATGCTCGTTGCTGCATTGTGATCTACATATTGTTTGATACCTGAAGTTTTTCTTTTTTGTAGTTGCTTGATACATGAAGTTGATAGTAGTTTTTTACTCTTTTTTTTTTCTTGGTTGGATTTGATTAATGGGATCATGATGTGTTCCATCTGATCCGTCACCTTTGCAATTTTTGTATGCTCTTAAGATAGATTTAAGTATACGTCATTTGTTTATGATTATGAGGTGTGTCCTAACTTGCATACAAAATCGATATTAATGGACTTTGGAGGAAATTTTTGAGGTTGAAATCCAACAATATACATATATTATATATCTCGTATATCTAATTAATATCTTTTTATTTTTATGTTTAGTTTCTATATCCATTTTATGTTTAGTTTCTACATCTAATTTAATACTATGGTGAATCTTTTGATCTAAATTAATAGCTTTCTTGCATGTGGAGGACAAAATAGGAGATCACAAATGACAAATACACTAACTAGCAGGAAAATAGGTTACAATACTAGTTTATCTAGTTGCTACAAAATGTATAACCAAATTGAAAATGACAAGGTCCACACTTCGCGTTGTGTGTGTAGTCATCCAAAATGGGTTTTTCAAAATATATCACTCGTATTGAAGGTTTACTACATATTTTAACAGAAATATTTTTTGGTTGCTTTCATATTCTTATTGTTTTGGAAATATTTAAATCAGTATATCTAAAAAATTCCATTCGTTGCCATCAAAAGTTATTGACATCAACACAAATTAATGATTCACCTAATTTTTTGTAGTAGCATATTAATATCTCAACTTAAAATTTTTAACTTGATTATATAACTATAAAAAAAATTAAGATTTGAATAATATATAAATGTGATAATACTAGCAATAAAAAACAAAGATTTAACTTGTTACAAGTATATAAAATCTGTAATCATGCATAATGGCAACAAGAAAGTATTTTATTTATATTATATTTTTTATTTTTATTTTTAAAACTATTCATTTATTTGAAACAGTGAATCAGAATCTGATAGACCTGAGTCACTTTTGTATAATCACGGATCCCATATAATAGCGAACCGTTGTTAGATGGATCTAAACTTGGGTCTTATCACGGGCCCAATGAACTGCACTTCAAATACAAAGACTTCTTCCTTTGTCTACATATATAAATATATTATAAAATCAAACGTATTTGGAGCCAAATAGTCGTAACTGGCGCACAAATTTTCGTCGCTAATTCAATTTTTTTTTGGTTTCACTTGCTCACGAATTACTCAGTCTCGCAATCGGCTTCATGGATCTGTCTCTCCCACTCCGGTATCAGTACTAATTTCTGACAAACGAATCGAAAAACAAACAGAAAAACTTGAAATCGTTCTAATATTTCTTGTTCGTGTCTGGTTTCCTAGAAAATACGAATTTCCTCCGTTCAAATTAGGGTTTGTGCTAGTTCTAGGTTTTGATTGCTTTTCTGTTGTGATGATTTGTCGATAGATTTTGTTTCGATTGATTTTTTTGTGTGTGTGATGTGTAGCATATTCCGTCCAGTAACTTCAATGCACCTTTCATGACCACAAATGCCGGAGCTCCGGTCTGGAATGACGACAATGCACTCACTGTCGGAAAACGAGGTGATTATTGATTATATAGATTATGATTATTTCGCTAATTATGTGTCGAATAGTTAAGATTATAGTTAGTTGTTTTGATAGTGTTGAATCTGCTGTCACGGAGTTGATTTGCGCGTTTTTTGTTTAAGAGATTGAAATTTGGATGTGGTGCAACCGCGGATTGGTTGGATCTGGAATATATATACATATATATAATGTTTGATTAAGTTTTATTTTTAATTTTGATAATCTTTTGGTTGTTGATTCTATGATGTGTTGAGATTCGATTCGTTGTTTGGATAAAGGTGGTTTAGTTATGTGTATAGAATATAAGGTTTAGGAGAAATGAAAAGCATGTGACTGGTTTCGATGAAGAAGCTATCTGATTGAATTGTGATCTGTGTAGTTTGTTTACCTGAGAATTAAATGACTTGGTTGAGTATATGTGGAAATAGTTAAGGATGGTTATCTCGGCAGTGCAGGCTTTTTTTTTTTTTTTAATTTTTCCCCTTTTCGGAACGGGTAAGAATTTATTATTGTTGAATTCATATTAAACATGTTGTTTGAGTTCTTTGTGTCCGCTCTTTTGTGTTCCTTTGCTGTTTATGATTGAGAATTTTAGTTCAGGGTTTTGAGCTGTTCTAATTGACAGGTCCTGTTCTCCTTGAGGATTATCATTTGGTGGAGAAACTTGCCCACTTTGCTAGGGAGCGAACTCCAGAACGTGTTGTCCATGCAAGAGGAGCTAGTGCTAAGGGTTTCTTTGAGGTCACCCATGATGTTTCTCATCTCACATGTGCTGATTTTCTTCGGGCCCCTGGGGTTCAGACGCCTATCATCCTCCGTTTTTCCACTGTTATCCATGAGCGTGGGAGCCCTGAAACCTTGAGGGATCCTCGTGGATTTGCAGTGAAGTTTTACACCAGAGAGGTGAGGCTTTATGTTATACTTGCTTTTGTCATTGAAAGGTATTGGATTATGACTGTATTGAATACTAGGATCATGAACATAATCACGTGGTCAGTTAATAGGATAGATCATTTGGTCAGTTATTATGATGGATGTCATAGGTAAATGTAACACAAGCTTACGGTGGTCTTTTGGTCTTTTCTGAAAAATGATATATTACCTATTAAGGTATAGTGAAGATAAGTACGTTTACATTGCACATCACATAATTTAAGATGATTTGGAATAGTTTATGACTTCATCAAGGTTAAGGTCCCATAGATGCAACATTCTTACACATTGAACTTATCTATATCCACATTACCCCAGGAAGGTTACTTAGTTTTATGTTGTCAAGTTAGTTTCAGTATTGACTGATGTGTTCTTATTGTGACTTGTGAATCCAGGGTAATTTTGATCTTGTGGGAAACAATTTCCCTGTTTTCTTCATCCGTGATGCAATTAAGTTTCCAGATGTGGTCCATGCATTTAAACCTAACCCAAAGTCTCATATCCAAGAGAGCTGGAGAATCCTTGACTTCTGCGCCCACATTCCTGAAAGCTTGTCCACGTTTACCTGGTTCTACGACGATGTGGGTATCCCCCAAGATTACAGGCACATGGAAGGGTTTGGTGTTCAAACTTATACTCTGATCAATAAGGCTGGGAAAGTACACTATGTGAAATTTCATTGGAAACCTACTTGTGGAGTTAAATCTTTGATGGATGATGAGGCAATCAGGGTTGGAGGAACTAATCACAGCCATGCCACTAAGGATCTCTATGACTCTATTGCATCTGGAAACTATCCTGAGTGGAAGCTCTATATCCAGACTCTTGATCCTGACCATGAGGACCAATTGGACTTTGACCCACTTGATGTGACTAAATGGTGGCCTGAAGACATCATACCTTTGCAGCCTGTTGGCCGTCTGGTGTTGAATAGGAACATTGATAACTTCTTCAATGAAAATGAACAGCTTGCGTTTAACCCTGGTCTTGTGGTGCCTGGCATTTATTATTCGGATGATAAGATGCTCCAGTGTCGAATCTTTGCTTATGGTGATACCCAGAGGCACCGCCTTGGACCAAACTACTTGATGCTCCCAGTTAACGCTCCCAAGTGTCCTCATCACAACAATCATTATGATGGTTTCATGAATTTCATGCACAGGGATGAGGAGGTAATTTGCTCTTTGCTTTTTATCTTTGAAAAAAGCAAAGAATTGCAGTTGGTTACTGCACCTTTTAATCGATTGCCTTGTATCTCAAATAAGATTATGAATTCGTTAAGATGCAGGTGCCTTATAGATGAATGAACAGTATTAGATGCTAACGTGTTGTCTGATACTGTTGGTATATCAGATTATGTTCTAAATCGTTGCTATTTTTTTCTTCTTAGGTCGATTACTTCCCTTCAAAGTTCACTAATGTTGCTAATGCTGAGAAATTCCCGATTCCTAGTAGAATCTGCAGTGGAAAGCGTGAAAAGGTCAAGTTACTCGAGTTCTCTCTTATCTTGAAATTGTATTTTAATTTAAATGTTTTAAATGAGGTCACCAACATCAGGAACACAATGTTCATAAGATTTTATGGCATAGTTGATTGAATGCATGCGATGGTAATTAAACACGGGATGATTTTTTATTAAATGCTAAATTTTCTGAAATCATTGGCTAATGCAGGCTTGTATTGAGAAGGAGAACAACTTTAAACTACCAGGAGATAGATATCGATCATGGGCACCAGACAGGTCAATATATGTTCCTCCATGTTTATTGAGAAAATAACTCTGGAATTGTTACGTTAACATATATTTTACATTTTCTTATCTGTTTGTATTTAGGCAAGAGCGGTTCATTAAGCGGGTGGTAGATGGTTTATCTGATCCACGTGTTACCTTTGAGCTCCGCAGCATATGGGTCTCATACTGGTCTCAGGTGAGACTTCCTTTCCTTTCAGCCCTTAGTTACAAACTATTGCTATGAAATCATATGGGTTAAGTTGGCATTATTCTTCCTGAAGTTTGTATGCTTTTATTGAGACTGAATTAGCTAAACTGTTCATACATAACTTTCTATTCTTGTATGAGTGCAGGCTGACAAATCTCTGGGTCAGAAGATAGCGTCTCGTCTTAATGTGAGGCCAAACATATGAAGGTGATACCCAAGGTGGATGTTTTTAACTTACACAGAGAGAGCAAGGAGTAAACTACGGGGTGTAGCTGTCTGTAAAATGTTGTTTATCCTTTGTTTTCTGTGCTGTATTGTAAAATTAAATGAACTTGTACGTTATGAGACTCTGTGACCTGATGTTCTATCAATAAATGCCTGTTGTAAGTTATATTGGAATCTTGATCAAGAGATTCCATCAATAAATGCCTGTTGTAAGTTATATTGGAATCTTGATCAAGAGATTCCATTACTTTGCTTCTAACTATGGTTTTCCTGAGTTCGTGTTCGCTGTCTTTCTGTTCTGGTTCTTCAGTGTCGTGTTGACAACGTTTTGCATCCGAAGGAGTGTTCTGCTCTAGTTTTTAGAGGGCTAGCCAATTTGTTACAGTGGGAAGCCCATAGGATTGTTATAAGAAATCTGGAGCTCCAATACTTTTAAATTTATGATCGAAACAAACTTGATTCTACTGTTGATGAATTCAAAATTCGTATGGTCCAAAACTGCAGCATGTCAACAAATAAAAAGTCCTTTGTTTCCTTTGTTTACAAGTGCTGAGTCTTGGAGGACGAACCAACCTAGATATGTAAGGTGCGTCCTCACTCTCATCTCTTCCTTATACAGACGGTTCATATTTGATATTTAATGTATTTTATCTACGTAAATATGTATGCATGTGATTTTGGCTGCAAACGATGGTTGATTTTGTGTGTTTTCATGGTAGGAAATTATTTAGAAGCTCCAGGTGGTTGCCAACCAGGATTCAGTTTTTTCAGAAACTTGCAACTTAATTGACTCAACATTACTTATGAAGTGTTTCAAAAGATTAAAAAGAAAAAACATTACTCATGAAGTTTGAGCCACCTCAAATACAAACTTACTCTATATTTGCCATTTTTCTCAAGTCTAACTTTGCTTGTACGGCGACTTTTACTAAACAAGATGACTCCTATTGATAGTAATTGTAACAAAGAGCTGTAATGTGTGTTTTGGTGAGACGCATAAGCTTAAAATAAAATACGTATAATAAGTTCTCATGGTAGGTGCAGTGGCTTTCTGCCTACAGAGAGTAATGGTGTCTAAATTACGTCTTTTATGGTTGAATTTTGATTACAAGGTGATCTGTCAGCTACCTTTCTGGTTCCAATTTGTTTGTTTTAAATTCTGTATGCTATATCTTCTGATTTATTTTTTTTTCCTCAGCAACTTTATGGTTTTGGAGAAATTATTTTCATTTCTGCTTAATCGGCAGCAATCAGTATGTTGAGTCAGATTTGTGGTTACCATTTTCTCACTGTCTTTTCTTAGTTATTTTTTCTTACTTGGGTGTTAACCTTTTGTGTAGATTTTATTTACACGGTGTCCATTGGCTGGCTGTGGAGTACTCGATGAAACTAATGGATAATTAAGGGATGCTGATTGACAGTGTAATGCTACACTTACTACATTAGTTGGCTGTGATGGTAAGCTGAGTAGAAGTTTCTGCACAATTTGCTCATCTGACATGCTGCCTCATCACATTAGCGAACCACATCATAAGATACATATCCTTAGGATAATCATTCATTTGAAAATTGCTCGTGTGTATATTGTAGTCTTAAGTGAGATGAGTGTACCATATTGTATGTGTGTTCATTCAGTTAGTCCTACCATGTTAGGTCTATTTTGTCAGAAACTACCGATCATGTTTGTGGTTGTGATAATGTAAGAATAGAGAATTTAAAATTCATACAAGTAACTCTGGTACCCCCGTCTCACCAAAGACTGTATACTGATATATTACAAGTTAGTTACCCAAAATGATTATTGAGCTGGATTCTGTGTAAACATTTTTAGCAGGGTTGATCACTTAGGTAACAAAGATATAAATTATGGGTTGAGTCTTGAGTTGCAGTCTTCTTGCTTGAAGGATGATGAGATGTAGTTTGTTTTCTTGGTTAATACTAAGAATCCATTGACTGCAATACAATGGACCTACACTCTTCAACTCATTTTTTATCGTAAGTGAATTGTGTTTAATGCTTTTTTCCCTTTGATGACATCTAGTTTAGATCTCACATTGATAGTGTAGCAACACAACTAATTTCAATGCATTGAAATGATAGTGCTCGAGTGGGGAAAGCTTCAATGGGATGGTATGGTGAAACAGTGATGGAACAGGAAAAGATTCATTGGATGGATTTGCCATACCTACAATTTTAACATGTATGCATCTTTTTGAATAACTACTAACTATAATAGTCATTTTCATAGTTAAGAGGGGGATATAAAAATTTAAATTCATGCCTGGCAGGATCTCATTAGATGTGCATAAGAATGATGAGTTTGCCTTTTCCCCATTGAAGGTTTTTCTGGAGAGACCCTGATGTGTTTGGAACTCTCTGAAACGGATGCCAGAAGTAGATGAAATCAAGTATGGAAATGCAAGTGGAAAAACTTTAATGAAATGGACATACTTTGTCATTTGTATGCTTGAGTAAAATCCTAAGATGTGTGCATCTTTTTGAACAATATTAATTGTAATGGTGATTGACATAACTAAGCCACCGATTTTAAATTTGAATTTGTATATGACAGGATCATAGTAAACGGGCAAAAGATGATGAATAAGCCCATTCCCCTGAAGCTTTCTGGGGAGAGACCTTGATGTGTTTGAAACTTCCAATATGAATGCCTGAAGCAGATGAAAATACAAGTGGTGAGATATTGTTGACTGTGTTATATTAATATATAAATGTCATTATAGTCAATAATGTAGATAAAGTTTATAGTTGCAGGGAGAAAATCTTTTATGAGATTGTCTCATAACTGATGTTGTGAAACGGATCAATTAAATATTATTATTATTTTTTTCTTTGTATTTTTCATGAATTTTTTCTTTTTCTTTTATCTTTTCTATTGATTCATCTCATCATATTAGCTGTGAAACAGTTCTATTAAAGATTTTTTCTAGGTGCAGGACTACTCTAATAGCTTGGTTTTTTCCTCAATTTCAGGGGAGACCATATAGCTCAGGGTGGCTGTAATTGCATCCAATTCCGCAGCAAATTTGGAACAAGGTCAGACTTTCTTGAGCATTTATAACTCTTATCAATAATGTGTTCAAATAACCTTATAATTAGGGTGGATGTAGGATTATTGTTGGTAATACTTAATAGATAGTACATAATCTGTTGATGTTGATAATATTTAATCTTATTTTTCAAACAACTAAAAGTGAGTAATACTACACTTAAATGCTAAAATTCTCATTGTAATTGCACCCCATAATATATGTGGTTTATGTGGTGACCAGAAGCAGCTGTGAAGAAATAAGACATTGTGGATAATATATAAAAATGTGAAAAACGAGTAAGGAATCAAACTCTAGCGATTTATTTGACATTTGAAAGTCTTTTGTAATTTTTTAAATTGGACCTCTAGTACACCATCACATCTTAGGAGAATTTATATTTATGTTTATGTTAGTTTAGCTAAAGACAACTTTATTTCTTGGAATTATGAAAATATATATAATATTATTTTATATCAAGATCGCCTATTAGGTTAATTTTATTTTAAAAAAAGGGTCGGCTGTTAGTTAATTATCGTAAATGAGAATTGAATTCTCATCAATAATAATTAGATATCTTATATAAAAAATCGCTTGAGATTTTCATACTTGATAAATTTATTTGAATCAATTTGTATTTTATAAAGTTATAAGAGCAGATTTTCATATTATATATAATATTTAATTTTAATAAATTTTGATATATAAAGTATTTAATTTGGATAAATTTGGACGTATTTCAAATCTGTTGTGTCATATTATATTAATTATTTTTATAAAATGTAAATAATATTTCTTTTAAAAAAATCTAGGAAATGATTGTTGAACCTAAAAATGAGTGTACTTAATAAAATAGATCTGTTTGAAAAATTATCTAAAATATTTTGCACTTCACTTGTGGGACCAAAAGGCCCGGCTTGTGGTTGAGGCTGAGCTCAGGACACAGCCAATACTAATCTTGTCATAACAATTACAAGTATCGAATATTTTAGCTTTCACACACACTCTCTCTCTTCCTCGCAAAGCTCCAAAACTCTCTCCGACTCCAGGTCAATCCCTGACCACTCTTCTGTTGAGAGCACACGTTTCGATGATACTTTTGCGTACGTGGCGTCCAAAAAGTGGTCCACGTCACCTCCTGGCCATAAGTGGTCACGAATTCGTGCCAGGATAATACCAAAACCGGGGATAGGGAAACTCGAATAAGTTCCGTTCTCAATTTTTTATTAATTTTTGTCACCATAAAAAATTATGATATCAAGAGTGGGCCCAACCTTCTTTTCCTTCAAACCTTGAAACTCAAGTATCGGCGGAGCTCCCTATTTCTCGCGATATGTTATTAGGTTGTCCAAAACTGATGCAGGTAATTTTTCTGATTTCATTCCATGCTAATACTATATTATCCAAAATTATTCAAATTCATTACATAAATAATATAATAAATTTATATAAAACTATTACATCATTAATATATAATCCTAAAATTAATATAGTATTTATAAATAAGTTTGTCACCTCATTTAAATAAAAATTTTATATAAATATATTAAAAGTGTAACATTATTCTTTTAATATTTATAGCTAATAAAATGGGTTTGGTGTTATAATTTATCTTTTATGACAAAAAGATCTATAAATTTAGACTTTTATATTCTTATGACATAAATTGTACAGCACTATGTTTATACTTAATTTTTATTTTAATTAGAGTTGGTATCAAAGTTTAGTAATAAAAAATTATAATAAAAATATTATATTAACATGTGATATGAGATTTTATATAGTAGCTTAAAATTTTTAATTAAATAATTTGTATTTATTTTTTGATTACATTAGTACATAATTTTATGTTTAAAAATATAATATATTTTTTAATTTATTTTTAAAGTTTAGCATGATTTTAAAAATATATATCAATATTTTTATGATAAAATAATAAAATTCTTAAAAGGTGAGATATTGCATGGAAGTTTGAGTAGACATTTAAAAATGAATAATGTTATATTTTTTAAAAATTTGTTTAAATTTATTATTCAAATGATACAATAATATTATATGTAATTATCATATCATCAATCATCATCTCAAAATTAATGTGATAGTTACAAATTAGTTTGTCACATCGTTTGGATAAAATTTTTGGATAAATTTTGAGAAAAAGTGTCATTATTCTTTAAAAATATGAATAAAATTGATATAAAATTTTTATTAACATATATGTAATAAGAATGGATTGATTACAATCCATAAGATCAAACATTTTATATAAATATTGTATTGCTTTTCCTATTTGAGAATAACATTAAAAGATAAATAATAAAACAATAATATCTCCGTTAACAATCATGGTGATCACCCTATCAAAATTAAAATGATGATCACGGTTTACATTTCAACTGAAAAAACAGCGAGACGTGAAATTCGCGAAAAGAACATGTCTCGTATCAGTCGTATGATGATTTTTCGGTGCTATTGTAGATATGGTTTATAGATGGATAAAATTGAAGCGCGAGCCACGTACGTTTTATATATAAATAAATGCCTACATAAGAGTTCGTTCCTTGGTTGATTGTCACGCACACGAAACACAACTCTTCTGTTTCTTCAATCCCTTCAATCTCTCTCCCTCCCCCTAGCTATGGATCCATACAAGGTACCCATTTTTCTGTTTATTTTAATGTTATTACATCTGATTATTTGATTCTTCTTTTGATTTTGTTAAGCAATATTTGATTGTATAATTAGCTTTCTTTGTTTTGAGTGTGGTCGTGATTCAATATTATTTCTCCGTTGAATTGAGATTGAATCACTTTGATTGATTAATCAAGTTGTGAATTGAAGCTTTTCCAGTCTTTTTGATTGGTTTGTGGAACTGGGTTTGGGTGGGTGTCTTGTTTTGTTATGAAATCTGATGGGTATATAATGTATCTGGGTTTGGTTTATGAGAAAATGATCTGGGTACTTGTTTTTTTGAGCCTTTTAATTTTTTAGTGATTTTGTTTGTTTGGTGATGATGATGCAGCACCGCCCATCAAGTGCTTTCAGCACCCCCTTCTGGACTACCAACTCTGGTGCTCCAGTATGGAACAACAACTCATCATTGACCGTGGGATCTCGAGGTATTGATCAGTTTTCTGTAAATTAGGATTGATAGTTTTTATATGTTGGTTTTTGCTACTTTCTGTGGCGTGCTTGTTTTGTGTTTGACTTTTTTTTCAAGTTTCTCCTTGGAAGTATGTACTTGTTTCGTGTGTTGAATGTTGATTGTTGTTATCTTTCAATATCTTTGTTATTCTTGTGGTGTGTGGTCAATTGTAGGTCAAAATATATTCTTTTTATTTTTAATGGTAAGTGTTTGTCAATTGATAAAGTAGATATGATATTCTGATGATAGAAACTGAACTGGGCTATCAAATGCAAGTTAACTTCAGACTTATATGTTTTTTGTTATTATTTATATGTATAGCTACTGTTTCAAAGTTTAACTAATTGATCTTCATTAAGGTTTCCTCATTCTGTTGTCTGATACACATTGTTTATAATTGAAATGCCGATGTCTGTATACATTTCAGCACGCTATTTCTTCTAGAGCATCTAATAATAGATCCGATCTCAAAAGTAATATAGTTGTTATGTGTATCAAGTTTTATTGGCTGCGACTGACGGAGGAAAGAAAGCATTGTGTGTATTAATTAGGGGCATTTGAGTTTTGATAGGAAAGACATCTTGCAACAGATTGAGCAGAATTATAAAGTATGATACTATGTA
This sequence comes from Dimocarpus longan, assembly GCA_022984855.1. Classification (NCBI taxonomy): domain Eukaryota; kingdom Viridiplantae; phylum Streptophyta; class Magnoliopsida; order Sapindales; family Sapindaceae; genus Dimocarpus; species Dimocarpus longan. Next base: position 697,453 of record CM041018.1, read on the forward strand.
AAATAAGATTGTATAGTGCGTGGAAGGTCATTGTACATGGTTTTTGCCTCTTCTGAAGAATTTTAATTCAGTAAATGAACAACATTTTGTTCAGTTTGATACTCAAGGATGGTCATGTCTTTATACTTCTCTCATTTCTCATTTGTTTGTCTGACTCAAATGGACCTTGCTGGTTCAGGTCCAGTTGAATAGCACATGATGCTTTCTCTGCAATTTATTTTTCTAATCTTGAAAATCTTGTCGTATATAAGACATAAGGGGTTGATAAGTTTATTTCTCTGAGAAGGATTTATGGTAGAGACTTTTTATTTTTTTTAGCTTTTTGTGTAAGTTTTAACTTTGATGTAAATAGTTGGGGACTTGCGTTCAAAGTGTAACCTAATGTTACTTGACAGGTCCAATCCTCCTTGAGGATTATCATTTGGTTGAGAAACTTGCCAATTTTGATAGGGAACGGATTCCGGAACGTGTTGTCCATGCCAGGGGAGCCAGTGCTAAAGGTTTCTTTGAGGTCACCCATGATGTTTCTCATCTCACATGTGCTGATTTTCTTCGGGCACCTGGGGTTCAGACACCTGTTATTGTCCGCTTTTCAACTGTTATCCATGAGCGTGGTAGCCCTGAAACCCTGAGAGATCCTCGAGGATTTGCGGTGAAGTTTTACACCAGAGAGGTGAGGATTTATCTACTCTGAAGCTCAGAGTTGTAGGCTATTGAGTTGTTTGTCCCTCTTCCTACTGGTATGTCGTTCTCTGACCTTTTATCTTGTGAATGCAGGGTAATTTTGATCTTGTGGGAAACAATTTCCCTGTCTTCTTCATCCGTGACGGAATGAAGTTCCCGGACATGGTCCATTCTCTTAAGCCTAATCCAAAGTCTCACATCCAAGAGAACTGGAGGATCCTTGATTTTTTCTCCCACCAGCCTGAAAGTTTACACATGTTTACCTTCCTCTTTGATGATGTGGGTGTCCCACAAGATTACAGGCACATGGACGGCTCTGGTGTTAACACTTATACTCTCATTAACAAGGCTGGGAAAGCACATTATGTGAAATTCCACTGGAGACCCACTTGTGGAGTTAAGTGTTTGTTGGAGGATGAGGCAATTAAGGTTGGAGGAGCTAATCACAGCCATGCCACTCAAGATCTCTATGACTCGATTGCAGCGGGAAACTATCCTGAGTGGAAACTCTTCATCCAGACCATGGATCCCGATCATGAGGACAGATTTGACTTTGACCCTCTTGATGTGACCAAGACATGGCCTGAGGACATCTTGCCCCTGCAGCCTGTTGGCCGATTGGTCTTGAATAAGAACATTGATAACTTCTTTGCAGAAAATGAACAGCTTGCCTTTTGCCCTGCTATTGTGGTTCCTGGAGTTTACTATTCAGATGATAAGTTACTTCAGACTCGAATCTTCTCCTATTCTGATACCCAGAGGCACCGCCTGGGACCAAACTACCTGCAGCTCCCAGCTAATGCACCGAAGTGTAGTCATCACAACAATCACTATGATGGTTTCATGAATTTCATGCACAGGGATGAGGAGGTACTCTGTCTCTCTCCCTCTCTCTCAAAATACCCAAGAAATTAACATTTTGTTGTTGCACTTTTATATAATTGACTTGTGCCTCACCTTAGATTATGATGCATGCATTGGGGTATGGGTGCGTGGTACAAGCGAATGGTATCCAACACTGACTGTTGTCTGCTAATGTTATGAAATCAGATTAATGTACTAACTAGTTGCCTTGAATGCTTATCTTGTAGATCGATTACTTCCCCTCAAGGTACGATCCTGTTCGTCATGCTCAGCAATACCCCATCCCTCCTGCCATCTGCAGTGGAAAACGTGACAAGGTGAATTTGTTTTCTTAGCTTCTCCCGTGAGGTTAAAGTTCGATGTAAACAGATGATTTCATCATCTTTGGTTTCATATTTGTTCAGCAGCATACTAGTATGTTTGAAATGCAAATATATGATTTCAATGTATTTACAAGAGCTTTAGTAGCTGAATTTATTAATCTCTGCAGTGCATCATTGATAAGGAAAACAACTTCAAACAACCAGGAGAGAGATACCGCACCTTTGCACCGGACAGGTAAACTCACATTCTCTTCATTGTTTAAAATTAATAATAAATTGCAAAACCATAATATTAAGATCCTATATATGTGTTTAATCCAATCATTTTCAGACAAGAGAGGTTTGTCTGCCGATGGGTTGATGCTTTGTCTGACCCTCGTGTTACCCATGAGGTTCGCAGCATATGGATCTCATACTGGTCTCAGGTGAGATTCTCTTTCTTTCGAACCTTTGGCAAGTTCAAGATATGATCTTGTAGAGTCGATGTATTAAAATTTCTGCAATACTAATTTTTAAATAGAAATGTTTGAGTTAACTTTACCATTCTGACTTGTTATTCAACTCTGTTACGAGTACAGGCCGACAAGTCTCTTGGTCAGAAGCTAGCATCCCGTCTCAACGTCAGACCAAGCATTTGAAGTTGTGGCACCAAAGCTGGGATGTTTTTGAATGCAGAGAGTGAACAAAAGGATTCAATATAGATAAATGTCACATGTTTGAATAATGTTACATTAGTGGTCTCTGTGCAATATTGTAACGTTCAAACAAGTTTGTACGTTGTGTAACATTTGGGACATGGTGTTAGTCTACTTGGCTGTACAATTCGAAAGTACAATCTTGGGGTTTATTGATCTAAAGTTGGTTCTGTTTTTTACATGCTTATCATATGGAGTTCATGTTAATTCATTGGTCATCATCATTAATTCATCTTCTCTGGCGTTATCACCTATCTCTTATTATAATCACTGCGAACCACAACCTTTTATGTCATCATCTGATGATCTAATGGTGTCTGTTTTGGCTGTCTACGTCGAAAGCTATCAAATGAACCAATTCCACACAAGTTTACTACGGTTCTCCTTCACAAAACATCTTAAATTTTTACGTTCATTCCATTTTCATGACGTGGTCTATTGAATTTGTATTAGTTCACTAGTCGATTTCAATAAGTCAGCATCTTCTCTTAACATTATCTAATCTCAGCTTCTTAATTCAGTTTTCCATGAAATAATGAGTGTTTAACTAAATAAGAACTCAGTCAGAAAAAGTTAATGTTACCGTAATAAAATCTTAAAATTCAAAATAAGGGTACGCATGGGTTGGTTTGGTTAGGTAGGGTGGGATTTGATTATATCTAAATTAAACTATTAATGAATTGAATTAGTAACTTACAATTCAAACCAAATCAATCATAAGGTAAAAGCAAACCAGATTAAGAAAAGGTAAAAGCAAACCAGATTAAGAAAAATCGGTTTAGTAATCAATCCAATAGGTTTATTTCATTTTAGGGATAATATTACGGACTCCCCTGTTGTTTGATAAAATAGCTAAGGATCCCTTGTGGTTTGACATAATTCCAATTTTCCCTTTCTATTAACTCTGTTACTGAAATATGTGATCTGACAGTGATAGTGTGCATAAAGATGATATTACCCGTGAATTATACTTAATTCTGAAAAAAAAAAAAAAAAAAAAGATAACAAAAAACCACATGTAACCGTTGTGAGTGCAACAATCACATTTCTGAAGCTTTTAAAAGCGATTTCTCATCCCCAACTAAAGCAAAACACACACACACCCAAAGACATTACTAAATGCATATCAGTTCACCATTTATACACATATTTCACCTAAAACTCAACTAAAAATATACACACATACCCACAATCGAACCAAATCAGCCACTGAAAACCACCCTTTGCACACACATTTCACCTAGAACTTAACTACACACACAAACACAAATTGAACCAAACGCATATCAGTTCACCTGTTGCGCACACATTTCACCTTAAACTCAACCATTTACATACACACACACACCCACAACTGAACCAAATCAGCCATAAAATTCACACTAAAATGCTATAGAAACCCATAACTGAACCAAATCAACCACAAAATTCACCTTAAATTGATGTAAGAAACAGTTCACACCCACACAATTGACACACCCAAAATTTTGGTCCAAACACACAACCACAACAGCAAGTAAATGGAAGCAACAAGTTTATCATGCAACATCAATGGAGGAATTATAAAGTTCAAAAATAGAAAATGTTTTTGTTGAAAAAAGGCAAGTGTCAAGATATTTGAATCAATGAGTAACCCAATGAAATTGTATATCCACTATGCTACTGGACAGTGCAAATACTACTCTTTTTGGGAGTCAGATGCGGAAGAGATTCAATCAGAGTTGGTACCACATACATAAGGAAGATGGAAAGAAATGGAAGACATACAATCAAGAGTGAATCAAATAGAAAGTGTAGAAGTGAGAGTGCAAAACCTAGAGCGGTGCTTCATCTAGAAAATGAACAAAATAGAGACAATACAAGGATGGTTGATAGTGTTGGTGCTAGTAAATTTAATTGCATTTTGTGTCAACATTGGAATGCTTTACTACTCAATGTAAGAAGTAGATCTTTATGAATATATATATAAACAATGTTCTAATTCATGTATTTATATATATATATATATATATATATATATAAAAGAAATGTTCCAATTCTGACAATTACTTGAATAAATAATCACTAAAATATATATAACCAAAAACATATTCATGACAATTACTTGAGTAAATCATCACCAAAATATATATAACCAAAAACTTATTCATGATATTAGCATAAATACTAAGTCTGACTAGCAAAACGTGAACATGTTAGCAAACTACCTACAAAATGCTAACAACAAATACATGACCAAATAATAAAACCAAAACATGTTTATGATGCTAGCGTAGATATCAACTGGTCTTGCTAGCAATGAACATGTTAGCAAGCTGCCAACAAAAAGCTGCTAACATACTGTCAACAAAAAGATAATAGCAGATATTATTCAAATAGACACAAACATATATTTAAAAGTTTATAAAGTAGCAGTAGGAACACAAATCATGTGACTTTGCTTCCATTAGTTTTGTGTCTGAGTGAGTTGTGATAGTGCATTCTGAATTGGAGGCTCTTGCAAAGGTTGAGACTATGCTTGGATGTCAGCTTAAGATAGTACATCCTGGAAGTGAGCTTAAGTCGATGCACCCTGTGAAGATGAGGTTAATTCCTTTCTTTGTCCCTAAAAAAAATAAAATATTAACTTCTAATGCAAAAAGCATACATAAATAGTTTGTTAATAAAAATAAAGATTACTTTGTGCCTCTTTCCACATGTTCTATTATTGTGACTTGGTTGATGACATTTTTTGCAAATAACAGCACATGCTTTGGTTGCAGAGGTAGACACTCTCTCCTGGTTCTCTTATTCTCACTTTCTTCAGTCTATCAGGTCTTCTCATTATAGGTGGTGGCAATAGTGGTTGTGCATCAACTTGAGCCCAAGAAAATTAATCTGGAATAGGGTGAATCATGTGGCTATATGTCTTCATGAAGGCAGCTTTTGACAAACTTGGATGTACGTATCCTTTGACATTAGTTGTAAGACCAGATATGTTAAATGATTGATAGCAGTTATTGTATGCCTACAAGGGACACCATTTATCTGTCATACACCACACCCATAAGTACACTCCCTTAAGTTGACAACATAAGCCCTGTTGTCATCTAAAATCTCAAACTCCCCATTTCCAGCTATAAGCAACCAAAGTATTTGAGTTTCCTTACTAGCTCTCATGACCTTGGAGCAGATAGTTGGAGGAATCTTATGCTTCCATCTAAAACAAGCTTGTTTTCTCTTCTCGAACCTTTCCATGACCATCCTTCTAATGCATTCTAGGACACTTAAGTATGATTTTGCCCTATGTTCACCCAACATATTGTTAAAAGACTCTGTTAAATTGTTTGTGACATGATCACATCTAATCCTAATGTCAAATGCATGCCTACTCCAATGGATTGGTTCTATATTGGCTAACCATTGTGCACTGTATACACTATCATGCACCTGGTTCACATGAAATTTTATTTCCCCATTTTCACATTCTTTAACAGGATTGCCCCTCATTAATCTATCCACCACATTTTCACCTGCTTCATCCTCCGAGTCACTAAAAAACCCAGAATCATTACCTGACTCATATCCCTCCAATAACTCTACATTTTCCTCAACATCTTCACCATTTTTGTTAAAATTGCCATACTGCTCAACTTCCATACCCCCACCATTGTTGTGTCCTTCCTCATTATCCCTTACATAACCAAAACCCTCTAGATCACTCCATGACAAAGGCTGGTACTGATCATCCCCTAAAGGTTCAATAGTAGGTCTATAACATGAACCTGCTAGTGGTGGTTCACTTCCTGGTTTTTCCTTCATCTCCAACATTAGCTTAGTACAACTATAGTCTCCAAACATTTTAAACACTTTCAACAAGTCACCATCACTACTAATCTCTAAATTTTCATCAGACTAAGGCAGCTTCACATAAATCAACTACTCATTGTCATGCACATTTTTTTTTTCCAATATATTCATCTTTCATACAATTAATTATAGTTATCAGACTAATGTGGTCAACATCCCAACACCCAAGGCCTATCCTTTCTTCATATACGTCAACAAATATCTCAAACGGAGCCATTTCTACTGCCAAAATAAAAAATAATTATTATTAACAACGATTAGATGATAATAAAACTAGTATGTAATTTTTACAATGACATTATCAAGACATCACATATCAACTATGAACAACTATGAACATATATCAACTATGAAGACATTACAAGTACTAACCAGTTTACAAAGACAGTACATATATACAACCATATAAGAAACGAGTTTAATCTTGAAACGAGCACATATATATCCATATAAGACAGTACATATATACAACCATATAGACATTACAACTACTAATTATACAAACTTTGATACAAAAAATTATTGAAACCTTGAAACTTATGTTAACACCTGTGTAGCTGGTACCAAGTATATTATCTAGTGTCTCGATATAATCTATTTTATAGTCAAGTTGTTGAGTCAGTTTTTAATATATTTTTTTTTCTTGTTAAATATTTAAAATAGTGGATACATGGCGTCATAATATGTCATCCATTGAAATTTATCAGTTAAGGTAAACGTGTTTAGTTTCGGGTTTTAGACCTGATCAGTGCACAGAGAAATTGGAACTTCAACTTAGACGTTCATGCACAAAATCTACTCAATTGGGTAAGATCATGATCCATTTCATTTGTTTGATTGAATAGTGAAGACATCATTTGCAACAAACTATGTGTGGAATTCCTCAACTTAGCCTTTAATGGTTCGTATGGCTTTAGTATGGCATCTTTGCAACACCTTTAGTTGTTGAATCATTTTTAGACAAGATATTGGACTTCAGTTAAGGCATAGAAATCTGCAAGCTTGGTCAAAGCTAGAACACTAAGAAAATTCTATACGATGACAAATGCGATGAGCATGCATATATATCCATATAAGACAGTACATATATATATAAATATATAAATATCAATATTTTTAAATTGCTAAATAAGAAAAACAATGATACAAACTTTTATTTGGATTATGTTGTGCATTTAGCTGTACAAGCCCCCAACATTCTATGTCACCTGCAGCCCATCAGAGCCTTAATTTTCTATTTATGTTGCATATTGTTTTATTTCCATAACCTAATATAGTGTAACTATAAGATTGAAGAAAGTGTGGAGAGTCATGTATGGCATAAATGTTTTTTTATAATAGTAAATTCAATGTAGTTTGAACATACAGATATTCACAACTCTTGCTTTTACAAAAATATACATCAAAATCTCAAACAAACCCTTTGTAAAAAATGGGGATGCCATTAGAGATTGTTGGATCAAATACTGTTCCAAGGAACATAGACTAGTGGTTGAAAATGTTGAGAAGTGATACTCTGGTTTTGATAAAAAATCTGAAGACACATTCTAGTCTCTCCTCGATTTCTAGCATGGTCGAGTCCTATGTCTCCAAACCCTTTTGCTTTTTGCACTTGTATCACATCAATGCATTTCGTGTTCCTGATTAGAGCATTCAATGCACCATCTAATTTTTCCAAGTTAAACATCTCCTCTTCGCAAGATACACGTTTGGATTGAACTAGCTTGGAGACCAAAGACCAACCAGTGGTCGTTGATCTTGCCTTGATTGGGCAGAGAAATGACAATAGGAACTTGAACATTGTGGAGCTGACTGATTCAACTTCTCTTAGCATAACAACCATGGTGACTAGTTCTTGGTCTTTGTCCAAGAATGCCAATTTATCCTTCTGCATTGTCTTGACATCGCCTGAGCACTTTCGAACCATCTTGTTCACTTGCTTTCTAGAGATCGTGTGCTTGTCAATCTCATTTGCTAGGCTGGTTTCGCAAACATTTCTCCTTCAGAGAGATGATTCAAGCTCTTCCACACAACTTTTCATGTGTGAAAAGACATCCTTTGTGTTAGCACACATATCCAACAACCTGAGAGATCCATCCAAAACATCTTCAATGCACTTGTCTTGCTGTTCATTGCACAAAGCTTTACAAGCTAGTGGCAATTGAAGCATGTTGTCGACACATTCAAAGAAATCCTTCAAACCAGCCAAGTTTTGGCATATCATTGAAGGTGAATAAGTAGTTGTTGCCTCTGATGAGGCTCTTAACCTCTGTTATTGATCCTCCACACTGACTACAAGTGGGTGAGATCTGGATGGCAAACTATTAGATCGAGCGTGACAGCTAGCCTTTGTGGTTGCTATTGGGGCCTCCATCTTTCTTTTTTGGAGATGAAATTAATCACTCAGATGCACAATGCAACCTTTGATGTTTAGATCAACCCCTTAAACACACCTTATATATGAGAAGTAGAGAGACAGGAGGAATCTCATCATTTAAATTCTCACTTGGCTTTCTTGTTATTTAGCACCCAGTCAAATAATGTTTCATTGTTGCACCATATAAGAGTGTCATATCAATTATAGTTGAGATGAGATCATATTAGATAAATATAGATGAGATCATATTAGATAAATATAGTCGTGCATGTATGGAGATGCCACCATGTCTCCCGGACAAATCGATAAGTCCAGCTAACATATAAAATTAATTGAACATTTAAAATATGTAAAGTCTGGTTGCATGTACAGTCTAAAATATAGTTTTGGTTGCATGCGCACTACCCAAATCTCAATGAATACAGATATATTATATTTGTGTGAAGAACAACAGAATCTTGATGGATGATGAGGCAAGATCCGTAGCGGAAGTTTCTTGCCCTGATTAAATGTGGCATGAGTTAATCATGTTAATAACAAAGTCAGCAATTAGTTAAACCCCTATAAACTGTTAGTGATTCAAATGCAGAATTAGTTTTTATTTTATGAGATGGGATTAATTTTTACAGACCTCAAATAGATAGAGAGGCAAATTAATAAATTTGATGTTTTACACATCATCATTAGTATATTCTTATGATCATAGCTTGATCAATTTAATATGGAAATATTATATGGAACGTAAATAATTAGTAATCAGAAATTTTGGGAAGGAAGGTTATTTGTATTGTATATGTTCCATTAAAGGCTAACAAATTGTTGTTAAAGCAAATGAAAAGTATAAATTTTGTATAGAAAATCCCCATAAATCTCTTAAAAGATGCAAGCCACATTAGGTACATCTTACAAGACTATAGAACTAAATTTGATAGAACTTGAATTATACCCTGCTTTTCTATTTGGACGGTTTCATTATAACTCAGGATATACTGTTGTTTCTGAAAGAAAAATTATGATCTCTGTGGACATGAATTGTGCTTGTGAAGATGCCGTGTAAAACTTCAAATGTTGCCAACACTTGAATAGTAGGCAAAAATATGTTGGAAGAGCAAGAGAGAAGGCAATTAGAGATGGATGTGTTGAATCTAAGTATATATTGATAGTGATTTTGATTTCTATACACTTGTCTACGTATGTATATATACAATTGCAACGAAATTGTATCGTGAGGATGAGACCAACTAGTGGTTAAAAATGTTGAGAAGTGAAACTCTAGCCTTCACTAATTGCCTGAAGGCACATTCCAACTTCTCCACAGTTTCTTGAATGCTCAACTCCAAGGATTTTAGTAATTTCAATAGTTTTTGTACTTCAACAAGATTGATGTTCTTGCATGATTTCATGTCAAGCAATTCAGCATCAATCTTCTCCACTTCATTGGTTTCACCTTCACACGAGACATGTTTCGAATGCAACAATTTCGAAACAAACAGACCAGCCACTGAGTCTCGATCTTGCCTTCGGCTGAGATACTAAAAACAAGAGGGACTCAAACACTGTAAAGCTGATTGCTTCAACTTCTCTTAGCATACCAACTATAGCCACTAACTCAGAGTCTTTGTCCAACAGAGCTGATGTGCTACTGTTCTTTTCCATTCTTTTCACATTCGCAAAACACTTGCCCATCAATTTATTCAATTTCTTTCTAGACGCCATGTATGCTCCTACTTTGTTTTCCAAGCTAGATTCACCCTTTCTTCTTCTTCGTAGGGCTGACTCGAGCTCTTGTACGCATCCTTTCATCTGAGAGAAAACATCTCTAGTGGTGCCACACATATCCAGCAGCCTAAGAGATCCATCCGACACATATTCTAACCATTCACCGCGTCTTTCGTGGGAAATGGCCTGTTGGGTGAGTGGCAATTGTAGCAAGTCATCAACACGAATGTACAACTCTTGGAGACCACCTACTTTCAGGCACAAAAATGTGGAAGTAGCTTGTGATGTCTTCAGTTTGCACAATTGCTCTTCAAGACTTGAAGTCAGAGGATGAGTTCTAGAGGGCAAGCTGATTGAACGAACATGACACTTAGCTTTGGAATCCATCTTTTTTTACAAGAAGAAAAGACTAACAAGTAATGTGACATACAATTGATCTTGAAAGTTCTTCTTCAAGACAACACCTTCTACATCCATTATATATAGAAATGTTAGTGAAGATAAAAGAAACCAATCCTTCCACGCTTGCATTTGTTGTGCTGTTCTGTGATATCCGACACTTACCGGAAAAATCTCATCATTGTCACATTTTGAAAAGAGAAATTATTGATGGATCATAAAATGTCTCGCACAAGCAACTTGCCTCCATGCTTGCCTAGACAGGACTACAACCATCACACGTATACTACTCGAGATTGAATCTAATCATGTAACATTCACAAATGTCCATGTCTAATCCATTGATTTTTAGTTGTTTATGATAGCTAATTGATTAATTACTTGGTGTGGTTTTCTGACAGTATTGTTCATTTCCTGCTGCATGATGATCATATAATAAAACTGACCATATGTGGCTCTCAAAATATTCTAGCTGGTTTGCCTGGTATATGGGAACAATTGGAACTTTAACAACTTTGATATCATCTTAATTATATGCTTTCCACCTTTAATATTAGTCAGCAATTCAATAATGGAATTCTCTCTATAAAAACAGTGCAGCTGATTTTCAACTCTACCTAAACAAGTTTTTTTTCCCTATTTGTACAATGTAGCATGGCAAAATGTGAATTGTAAATTATCGTGCTCTCTTTTCTATTTTATTTATTTAATAAAATGTTAGTCTTACTGAGATTCATGAGTTGATGCGGTGGCGTCCACCCCCTTGTCATGCTTCTCTAAATATATGCATGGTTGGTAGCTCAATGACCCAAAAATAAAAAAGGGAATTTTCCCCACATATTGTGGGTTACCTTTTCATGAGTTGCTCCCACCCACTCCTAAGAGATAATCCTCAAACTGCGTCTTAGAGTCATATCTCAATTGATCACAGTTGTTATCTGAACATGTACCAATACTAAAAAAAAAAAAAAAAAAAAATTGCAAGTCTTACATAAAGACCTCAAGATTGATCATGTATTACTATTAATCTTGTAATTTTTAACTGTCTAAAATGATTTAGTTGCCATTTCTAGAGGTTAAAAGCAGAGTATATACACTTGAGACAATTGCAATAAAGGGAAGAGAAGACAATTTGATCACAATTTCTTTTTTTTTTTTTTTACTATTAATGTAATGATAAATTTACATTTGTGAATGTATATTTTCTATCAACTACAAAATTGTGTTGTTAAATCAGTCTTGATGGCCAACACATGTTTTAATGATTAAGGATGTTAAGAAGAGAAACTCTTGTTTTCACAAAACGCCTGTAGATGCATTCCAATTCTTCCATCACTTCCTGACTGTTCAACTCCAGTGCCTCCAGTTGCTTCAATAAACATTGAAGATTGATCTCTTTGTTGGATTTTTTATTGACTAAGTGAAGCAATTCGATATCTAAATTCTCCACTTGGTTTACATCAGCTTCTCCATGGCTAGATACTTGTTTAGATTTCAAGTATTTTGAAACCAAAGACCAACCATTGGTCTTTTATCCTGCCTTGGAACTAGAAAAGTGAGAAAGTAGAGACTCGAAAACTTCAAGACTAATCTCTTCAACTTGCGTTAGAGTGCTGATTGCAACAACTTGATTGAACTCTTTGTTTGATGTGCTCTTCTTTTGCATTCTCTTCAAATTTTGAGATAACTTTCCAATTGAATTGGACAGTTACTTTTTGGAGATCAACTATGCATCAACTTCATTTGCCAAGTTGGATTCTCCACCTCTTTTTCTTCGAAGAGACGATTCAAGCTCTTGAACACATTCCTTCATCTGTGAGCAGAGATCTCTAGTGGTGCCACACACATCTACGAGCCTAAGAGATCCATCCATAATCTCTTCAAGCTTCTCTCTATGTTGCTCATGTGAGAGAGTTTGTTGAGTGATTGGCAATTGAAGCAAATCATCAACATTCTTGTATAAATCCTTGAGTGAAACCAATTTTGATGAGGAAGTAGCTTGTGACGTCTTCAATAACTGCTCTTCAGCACTTGAAATCAGAGGATGAGTCCTGGAGGGCAAGCTTATCGAACGAATATGGCACTTTGCTTTAGAATCCATCTTCCTTCTACAACAAGAAAAGACTACAACCAATGTGTAATACAATTGTTATTGGAGGTTCTTGTTCAAGCCCTCTACATCTAATTTATAAATAGAAAGACCAAAGAGGGTCAAAGAAATTGATATTTGATCCTTCCATGCTTGCAATAGCTGTCATGTTCACAGATTTCCTACATTTCCGAAAAAATGTCATCATTGTCACATCGCAAAAAGAGTGAGATGCTCATCAGAAATCATTGATGGATTTTAGTAATCATGTACGAGCAACTTACCTCAATGTTGCCTAGACAGAAAGACGACCAATACCATCATGGATGACATTTGAATTTGAATCTAATCAAGCAAAATGCACAAATCGGTACATTTAAATCCATTGATTTATGTTATTTGTGATGCAGACAAGGCATGGCTTTCAAGAAATAAACTAATTTTCCACCCTCATCAGATAGCTAATTGATTAACTAGTTAATGTGGGTATCTGACGACATTGTTTCCTGATACATTAGCATGAATCTCCACATAATGAAGCAAAATATGTATATATACAAGTTGTATGCAAACCATGTGTGACATAAATATATAATTAGACTGAGTCTATTATTTTATTGCTTCGTTAAATTTCATTGCTGTGCTGCTCATGATAGTTAAAATGAAATGATCAATTTGTTGTATGTCTGGTCCATGGAAAGAATTGGAATCCTGATAGCTTTGGTATCATCTTGTTTGAGATTTTCCAAGCATAACATTATTATTCAATTTTAATAACCAGTTAATGCTTCTGTGTGTAAGTTGTTACATGAAGATTGATCCCTTCGTTGGACTTATCGTAAACCAAGTGAAGCAATTCAATATCTATATATTCTTCATTGCATTAACATCAGCCTCTCCTAGGCAAGATACTTGCTTGGATTTCAAGTATTTTGAAACCAAAAACGAATTGTGAGTCTTTGATCTTGCCTTAGAACAAGATATGAAGCATATAAGGGACTTGAAAGTTGAAAACTTCAGTGCTGGTTTCTTCAACTTTGTACTGAAGAGTGCTTATATTCTTCATTGCATTGTGCCATTCATGTGAGAAAGATTTTTGGGTGAGTGGCAATCGAAGCCATCAAGATTGAGTGCTAGTCTTTTAGTTCCAATGTGGCAATGTAGATGACGAAGGCAACCCATTTGCACTTACTATATAATGGATAAATATATATATTTTTTGATGTATTTTTTCAATCAATAATAACATAATCATTTAACGGTAGATATTAGAAATCATTGGATTGCATTTAATTTCACGAATATAATTTTCTGATCTGACTAATCTTATCATGTTGGGAAGTTATAAATCTTATATAGGGACAAAATCATTCTTCATATATTAGTGTCTTGACAGCTTTTTCCAACAGCCGAGGCATGAATTCATGCGGATTGTGAACGTCAGGTTAATTCAATCTTAATAGCACTTGACAATTAGAAAGTACACTTGGTCACGACTAATGACTCATGAGAGCCCAAAAAGCCATGTACAAGCCCAATTTTCCTGCGCCTCATTCACCTAAAAATATAATAGACTCAAGTGGGCAAGCAAGTGGTATTTGGGCTCCTCTTTTGGGTCTAAAGAAACAAAACTAATTTTATTTCTCAAAAAAATACGAAAGCTAGTAATTTTTTTTTTCGTTTTTGTAGTTAAAAAATAATTAAAAAAAGGTGTAACTTGTTGTCTCAACAAATTTTAAGCTCAACTAGATTTACAAATTTGTTTAGATTAGTAATAACCCTCTTATTTCTCTTTTGTATTCCTTTAAAATAAAAAGCTTACACATTATCACTTAAAATTGTTGCTTGTTTTAATTTAAATAATCGGTATATTATTACGCATAAAAACAACACAGAAACCTGGAGCCCAAAGAGGGCCAAAAGGCCCAAAAAGAGTACAAGTTCAATAAGGCAGTGTGATTATGAAGCCCAAAACAGTTGTCACATCAGTACATCAACAAGACTCAAGGGCGGCTCAAATTAGCTAGCACGCGTACAAAGCAGCTTGAGCCCGTATTAGGTAGCAGTCCGATGCATGGTAGCTTAGCGATGCAAAATTTCCGCACCATTAAGAAAATATATTACATATAGTTTGATGTAAAATAAAAAAAAAAAAAATCTTAACCCTTTTAATATTTTAATAAATTAATTATATATAAATAAAACATAAATAATAATATAATTATAAATAGTAAAATTTATTATTTACAGTTGAATTACGTTAACAATATTGTATCTTCTCTCTTTTATATATTTTTTTTATCCTTATTTTTATATCACTCCTTCAATCTCATTTAATTATCATAATTTTCATTAAATCGGGGTGCTGTCCGATTGGTCAATAATTTTAATCATAAGAGTAAATTTAATAAATTTTCTACCGATATATATAGTATTAGATTACAATAAATTTTATTAAATTAAATATTTTAGATTAATAATTATATTATTTAAAAATTAAAGAAAATCAAAATCCTCCCTCAAAAATTGAAAAAAAAAAAAAATCAAAACGAATGGATATGATATTGAACACGTGGGAGCAACCCAAGCAACGCTTGGATACATGGCTTTAACTTGACCAACTTAGCTCTCTTCAACCTCTCAAGTTATAAACCTCAAAAAATCAGTCTCACATCGCTCATCTTGGTCTCTATTACGCACCATTTTCTACAATATCACACTCCAACGATTCTGATTAAAATTGAGAGAAGAGAAGAGATAGTATATAGATAGATAGAAACAGAGAAAAAACAGAGCATTTTTGAGATGCCAAAACCCATGGCTTGTACAAGCACCAACACACTGCTCTCTTCGAACTTGTTCGGTTCTCAAATTCTCTTCTCTCCTCCAACTCCTAAAACAATCAAATCCCCACTAAATTTCCCATTTTTACGCAAGAACAAAAGACCCGAGATCACAAAATCGATCCTTGACGAGAAAAAATACGAATCCGCCAAGACGACGTCGTCTCATGCCGCTTTTGCTGCTATGTTTTTGTCGTCTTTGGCGCCACAAGCTTTGGCCGCCGACAACACGCCACCGCTGCCTCCGCCGGTGATCGAAGCCCAAGCCACCAAGCCGAGCCCCTCGAACTCCTCCCCCTTCGGCCAAAACCTGCTCTTGACGGCCCCGAAGCCGCAGTCGCAGGCCGCTGACCTCCCCGAAGGCAGCCAATGGCGCTACAGCGAGTTCTTGAACGCAGTCAAGAAAGGGAAAGTAGAGCGGGTCAGGTTCAGCAAAGACGGGTCGGCCCTCCAGCTGACGGCCATCGACGGGCGACGCGCCACCGTGATCGTCCCCAATGACCCCGACCTCATCGACATCCTCGCCATGAACGGCGTCGACATTTCGGTCTCTGAGGGCGATTCCGGTAATGGGCTCTTTAATTTTATAGGGAATTTATTGTTTCCCTTGTTGGCTTTCGCTGGGCTGTTTTTTCTTTTCCGGCGGGCCCAGGGTGGGCCGGGCGGGCCGGGCGGGCTGGGTGGGCCGATGGACTTTGGACGGTCCAAGTCCAAGTTTCAGGAGGTTCCTGAAACTGGGGTGACATTCGCTGATGTTGCTGGAGCTGACCAGGCAAAATTGGAGTTACAAGAAGTAGTTGATTTTTTGAAGAATCCTGACAAGTACACTGCTTTGGGAGCTAAAATCCCAAAAGGTTGTCTGTTGGTTGGTCCACCGGGTACCGGGAAGACGTTACTAGCAAGAGCGGTTGCTGGAGAGGCAGGGGTGCCGTTTTTCTCCTGTGCAGCTTCTGAGTTCGTAGAACTGTTTGTTGGTGTTGGTGCTTCGAGAGTGAGGGACTTGTTCGAGAAGGCAAAGTCGAAGGCGCCTTGCATTGTGTTCATCGATGAGATTGATGCGGTGGGGAGGCAGAGAGGGGCCGGACTTGGTGGAGGAAATGATGAGAGAGAGCAGACTATTAATCAGCTCCTGACTGAGATGGATGGCTTTTCGGGTAATTCGGGTGTCATTGTGTTGGCAGCTACGAATAGACCGGATGTTCTTGATGCCGCTTTGTTGAGACCTGGGAGGTTTGATAGGCAGGTCACTGTGGACAGGCCTGATGTTGCTGGTAGAGTCAAGATTCTTCAGGTGAGCTGTTTATGGAATTTGCTTGTTCGTTCAATTGTTGTTGTGGTTGTAATTGCATTTTGAGTCCATGTTGTAACTTTTATAGATATTGGTTTATAACACATTGACATTGAAGATTAGAACGGATGCATACAATAGAATTAGGAATAATTTGAACTTGAAAATTGATTTTCATATGGAGGGTATGTGTATATATTTATCTACATAGTTCTGATTAGGTTATAGGTTGCCAACTAAAATTTAATAGCTATATGTGTGTAGTTATAGCCAAATTTTGTTCGTATATCAAAAACAAGGTCCAACTGCCAAGTATTAGTATTGGTGTTTGAAAGTCTGTTCTAGAGAGAAATATGTGTAGTTAATGGTTCATTGGTATTATGCTTTAGACTACGATTTGAGTATGAATGTGCCACATTTGGCATACGTATTTCAGATTTTGACAGGGACTTTAATTTTGAACATATTGATGTAAGTTGTTTCAGTTGCTGAACGTGAGATGCCATTTCTCTAACTTCTGTTTTGTGAAACTGTCCATTCTGCTTTACAGGTGCACTCTAGAGGAAAGGCGCTTGCAAAGGATGTGGACTTTGAAAAAATTGCTAGAAGAACCCCAGGTTTCACTGGAGCTGATTTGCAGAACCTGATGAATGAAGCAGCCATTCTTGCAGCCAGGCGTGATCTGAAGGAAATAAGCAAGGATGAGATATCAGATGCTCTAGAGAGGATCATTGCTGGACCAGAGAAGAAAAATGCAGTTGTGTCGGATGAGAAAAAGAAGCTAGTTGCCTATCATGGTATTTATTCTTCGCTTTTTCCATGGTCTATATTGCTTTTTTTGCTATGAGGTGCTTTAGATTGTTTTAACCATACATGCATACTTTTAACTGCAGAGGCTGGTCATGCTTTAGTTGGTGCACTCATGCCTGAATACGATCCTGTGGCCAAGATATCAATCATTCCTCGTGGCCAAGCTGGTGGGCTTACCTTTTTTGCTCCAAGTGAAGAGAGGCTAGAGTCTGGACTGTACAGCAGGAGCTACTTGGAGAATCAGATGGCTGTTGCACTTGGTGGAAGGTTAGTTCATTCTTCTTGATGCATTGAAAAGCATTGCAAGAGATCCAGGTGCTCTTGTTGTGCAGAACATGCTCTTGAATCGTTGCATACTTATTAATCTCTACTAAATTTTTATTTGACACTCTTTATAATGTCTACGATGCAGGGTAGCAGAAGAGGTCATTTTTGGTGAGGAAAATGTGACAACAGGAGCATCAAATGACTTCATGCAAGTTTCACGGGTGGCAAGGCAAATGGTTGAGAGATTTGGATTTAGCAAAAAGATTGGACAAGTAGCCATTGGTGGACCTGGAGGAAATCCGTTCTTGGGTCAACAGGTAAGCCTTTTGATATCTTCAGTCAATCTATTTACATGATCAACATTGTCTTAATGGTGGACTTGCATGCATCATTTGCAGATGTCTTCTCAAAAAGACTACTCCATGGCAACGGCAGACGTGGTGGATGCCGAGGTGAGGGAACTGGTAGAGACAGCATACAAAAGGGCCAAGCAGATCATCACAACCCACATTGACATCCTTCACAAACTAGCTCAACTCCTCATAGAGAAGGAAACCGTCGATGGCGAAGAGTTCATGAGCCTTTTCATTGATGGAAAAGCTGAGCTATATGTTGCCTAATTCCCACGTCTAAGCAGAAAAACCAAGTTGTATTGTAAAGGTGTCATACACATATAAAACCAATTAATTATTCTGTCGATTTAGAAATATGAAGAGATGTATTTAGACAGGAATATGCTACAAAATTTCTTGCATTCAAAAGTTTCTCACAAAGTCAAGAAGTGAAAGCCAAGAACCCCGCCATAGTTGTGGGCCTTGTGGCAAAGCAATGGTTGGTGCAACAGTTTGCTTATGATGTTAAAGGATACCGAAGGCGTTGAATTGCTAAGCCTATACTTTGACTACTGAATGCATGCATGCGTAGATCATGGCTCGAAATTTATATTATTGATGAGCTCTTTGTTTGAATAATTTTTAACGAGTTGACAAGAAAAAATAATTTCTTCTGGGGCCTGATTCAATGGCTAAGACTAGACATATATATATAATACACACACCAGAACCAGATAAATGATATATAACAACAGAATCTTCTTTGGTATGATGAGTTGGCATCTAATTATAATATGCTGGATAGGAGTCGAAAAATCCGGCACCAGAGATTTAAAACAAAAATTAGTAGTTACCAGCCAGTGGCTACCAAAACGAGAATGTGTACAACGCAAATTAACATACTTCACAAGCTTGGTCACTCAGCTCCTCAAAGAAACAAGTAACCAGAAAGAGTCAATTATTGGAGAAGGTTTATTAAACCTTTTGAGTTTAACATTCAAGTTGTATTGTGTGTTCCATGACTGCATGTACATGTTAAAGATCAAGTACAGTTATTTCAACGAAATTATATGAAGGGAAAAAATAGCACAACGGTCTTGTACAGACAGGTGTTTCCCTCTCTCCCACTATGGTACACTTTGAATAACAACCATACTCCTAATTTTCATCATACATCAGAAAAAAAAAAAAAACAAAAAACAAAAGAGGAGGAAAAAAAAAAAGGAAAAGAGAAAAAACCCAAATGTTTTCATACAACAACAATCCACAATAATTAATTTTTAAGCACAGATTACAAAAGAATATTACAGCCTATCAGGAACTTCTGCCGCCTCGTTGCCTTTTTTCTTCTAATGAAGCAGCCTCCTTCAACATGTCAGCTGCATCTTTGTGCATGTCCAACTTTGCAAGGGCAACGGCCTGCATGTAGAATGCTGTGGACCAGTCAGGGTAAACACATTGCGCTTGCATTGCATCTCGGAGGGCAGCATCCGGCTGGTCACAGAGAAGATGGCAAAGACTTCGCCGTGCATAGACAGTTGGTGAAACCATGGTTCCTACATCTATGAACTGTGTATAGAAACAACAGGAATTAACCAACCACACAAATTATAATGCAGCATCTCTTGTTTTCTACAAGAATGCACACGTAGATTTCGTTTAGTAAATTATTTTATTATTTACTTTCTGCTTAAGAGTATGGACAATTGAGTACATATCGTTGGTGCTATATTTCCGAAAATACTGAGTTTTTCATCTCCAGAGCCTACTAGTAGACCAACGATAGAAATTTTGATAACCATCTAATCATCCAGTTTACCAACCAAAATAAAATGGAACTGCCAAAATGAACTTCAATGGCTGAAGCATCATTAAATTTTTAACTGAATAAGATAAGATTCTCAATGATGACCTCATTATTTTTTTCCTAGGCAAAGATTCCAACCTATGATCTCCACACTTCAAAAAACATTTGGATGTGAAACACAGCAACTAACGTTAACTTAAAACATTGGGTATTGAAAGGGAGGCACCTGGTATAGGAATGCTAGTTTCTCATCTCAGGAGGAAACAAATACATACCTGAGAATAGCAATCTATAGCAGTTTTAAAATCCTTCTCCCGGAATGCCACATCCCCACGCTTTCTGGCCTCCAACATATCTCTCATTTGTTGGGTCCACTCTTGAAAAGATAACTGAACCAATAATAATACCAAAATAACGATTTAGCATAGCATTGTCAATGGACATCTCAAATTAGCATTTATACACTTTGTTACCTCATTGGTTCCTTCATCGTCTTTGTAGTGTGTCATCACTAAAATCTGATGGATAGCCGTGAGATCCATTCGAGAACAAGCATCACCCATTGGAGAAAGAGGATGCTGTGGAGTAGGAGGTGCTTCCTCCTGCTTCGGAATTCCCAACATCACATAAGATGGAACCTGCACAAAAAATATTTTGAACCTCAAATTCACACATTCCATCTTCTGAAGATGCATCAACATAAAAGGTTCCCTTAATTGCATGCCCCAAAAGTAGGAAATGGATGCAATCAAGATACTACATGGGCAATTTGGCATATACAAAAAAAGCACCTCCTCCTACTTCTCATAAGATAGAAAGGTAAGGAGAAAAGCCAAGGTTTAGTGTTTCCAGGTACAACAAATGCTTTCAAAGTGAAAACCTCCGGAATATCAACAGCTGGAAAGCTCACAGAGTATACAGTATTACGCTTACTTCATATGCATGGGATCAGAGATGTGGTGACCTGTTATGACAAGCAGTGGACTACTACCACAAGCAATAACCTTACTGATGGATGGTTCTCATTTATTAAACACCATAATATGCTGTGGGTTTACACTATTTTACTTGATAACCCCGAAAATAAAGCATATAAGCCAGTGAGCTAAGGAGAGGCAAGTAAATGATCAATGCATGCATTTGAGTAAAGTAAAGAGAGAGCCTACATCAGGTCTATTTTGCAGGGGAGCAAGTGTAGAAACAAGATCTTTGGTATTTGGTCGCTCCCTCGGCTCATATTGCAAGCATCGTGAGGCAAGATCAAAGACCACTGTTGCCTCTTCAGTTGAAAAATTTCCCTCCAGATGTGAATCCATTAAGAGAAGAATATTTTTACCCCGTATCATATCAAGAGCCTGCATTCATACATAAAGGGAAGTTGGTAAACAATAAAATCTATAGAAAATCAATTTTGCCATATCAACCAATACCATAAGCAACTATGCCAAGGTCAGCCAGCATTTGATGAAATAAAAAACTACAGAGGTACAACAAATTTAAGAATTAAGTTAAACATTGTTCAAATCAACTCAAACTCCAATACTTGTATCAGTTTCTCATGATAGACCATCAATTAATCAACCATGCAGCCACAACGGTTAAACAACTATACTGTAACCATGAAATTACATGTTTATTACATCAAACTGTGCAAATGGAGTGTGAAGCCACAATAAGATACTTACATGACTCGGAGGAATATGCTTTCCACTAAGAAGATCCAAGATGACAGTCCCAAAGCTGAAAATAACACTTTCTGGCGTGACCCTTCCTACAATAAGCATAGATACATTGTAAATATCACTAAATGTAACAATCAAATGATACATCTTTAGGAATTTATGATAGGAACATCAGGCAAAACTGAAAGTAACATTCCAAAATTGAAACTGATTCACGATTGGATCTATTATTTTATACTTGATGCTTATAATGAGACAGGAAAATCGATCAAGTCTACCGTAATCCTATGTTTTGGATTGGGTAATCTTACATCATGCTGGTTTAACGCAATGAATCATTCCTGAACTATCCTTACCGCTCAAAATTTAAGATCCAAAAGTAGCCTGTAGGACACAATCTGTAATGAAGTGTATATTACATGTATTACTATATAAAACAAACTTAAACTCTACAATTTAACAGCAGCCATAAAACCTGAGAAAGTCAGCAACAATAATACACAGACAAAGGAACCCAAAACTAACCAAGAAATGAGAAGAAACCACGTAACTTCTACATATTAAAAACGTCAATATCAAGTTAAGTAGTCCTTTTATCTCATCTGCAACAATATTGGCTTGATCACTGTTCCCTAAAGCATTTTCAGGAAGATTCTCAGCCTCAACAAACATAAAAGATTGAAAAGTAAACATGCCTAAAGACCAGCCAAATTCAAATTTAACACGAACAGATATATACATGAAAATAGTTACCATTTCTTAGGTACTCTGGCGGTGTATATGCAAGATTCGTGCTGTAACTTTTTCCATCCCTACTATTTTTCATCAAGCCAAAACATGAAAGCCGAGGATCACCACTCTGCCAAACCATCCACAAAATTAGTAACTTAGCTCCTATAAACTCCCATACGCCCACCCAATAAAATAGACTCAGCCACTCAAACCAACATAAAGAAAAGACTAATACAAACCCATTTTCCAGCATCAGAAGATTCATCCATTACCTCATCAAAAAGAACCCTATACGCATTCAAATCATGGTACAATGGACGACCTTCACTACTACAATAATCTAAAGCTTCAGCAATGTACAGTGCAACTCTCAATCGCATAGCCCACTCAATAGTTTGATTCTCCCCTGCCAAGTAAATAACCCACGGCAAATCAAAAACTAAAACCAAAAGCCACAAGCACACAAAGACCATCAATTTGCAATTAAAACACAACAAAGTACATCAAATATCATTCCACTCTAATACCCATTTGTCACGACCTCAAAAGCTTTCACTTCCCTTTTAACAAACTCTCACCCTTCAACTACAATAATTCAAACCCAATTCCAACCTCGAGACCATTTGCAACACGAAATTAACATTGAATCATCATAAAAAGCAAATACCAAGTCACAAACAATAAAAAATTGAAGACATTACAGTGAAAAAGGTGTTTAGCGAGAGTATCATTTGGCATGTATTCAGCAACCAGCAACCTCTCGTCCCCATCGCAGCAATATCCAATCAAATTCGCTACCCTTTTGTGTCTTAGCTTTCCAACACCCCACGCTTCGTCCTATTTACAAAATAAAATTAAAATTAAAAATCAAAACCCTAGAAATGATTAAATGAAAATAACAATTGATTTTTTTTTTTTAATTTTAATTGACAATTTGAATGCGTACAGCGAACTGTTTGGGATCAGGCCAGGCCATCTTCGTGAACTTCTTGACAGCGATCCACCGCCGATTGTTTCCCCCTCCGCCGCCGCCGCCGCCGGCAGTCGTCTGGAGGCGGCCTTTGTAGACGACATTGGGCGCCTTCTCGCCGCTCTCGGAGACAATGAAATCCGTGCTGAAGTTGTTGGTAGCAGCTTTCAGGTCAGCCAAAGAGAACTCAGAGAACGCCGGAACGCCATCGGAACCTCCCCCTCCTCCTCCTCCTCCATTTACTCCTCCGCCGCCGCCACCATCGGTCCCGTTAGCGGGCTGTGTCACCTGGTGGTTATTATTCCGGCGATGATTCTGATGGTGATGGTGTTTATTCTCTCCTCTAGCAGCGCTGCCGAGCCCTTTCAACAAAGACGATTCACAACAGCCCATAATAACTAGGTCGAGTTGACTCCGCCACAGCCTCCGCCTACCACCTCCGTCTCTCTCTCTCTCTCTCTCTATATATATATCAATAAAATAGCTGTAAATTAGTTACCGTATATATGTATATATATATATATATAAAAAGTGAATAATACAACAGATTCTTTTATTTTATCCGAGAGAGAGAGAGAAAGGGTTTTTGTTTGTGTCTGAGTAAGCGCTCGTGTGGTTTGATGAGTGAGCGAGATAGAGATAGAGAGAAATATTCAAATCTAATTAGTACAAGAGAGGACGTGATACGCAATGTGTTTTTTTTTTTTTGGGTTTTTTGGGGGGTGGTCTGCCGCTCTATCTCTATCTCTATCTCTCTGTTTTTTTTTTTGGGTTTTGCTTTCTGTCTTTCTGCACTGACAAAAACCTCTGTCTCGGTCTGTTTCGTTGCTATGTTGAACTGTCCTTTTTCATGATGAGGGGTATTTTTGTCTTAATGCATCTTCTCTTTCCTTTTTAACTTCTCGCGATATTTTTGTTACCAACCCAAAACTCCTTTCTTGCTTTTTTTTTTTTTTTGAGGAGCAAAACGCCTTTCTGTTGTGACTGAGTATTAACAAAATTAAAATTACTTAATGGTGTAACATCGTATGTTCATGCTTTTGTTTTCATCTTGTGTGTGTATATAATAATGATGAGATTGAAAGTGATTTGTGAGTATCTTACACATGAATTATTTTTAAACTTATCCATTTTAGGTAGTTGTCTTTTGTATGTTAAATTTTAGATGCGTTTTCTATCTTCGAATTAGTTATGAAAATTCGAATATCATCTTATTTATAATAAATAATTGTATGAAGATATCTTTTTATTACGGAAGTAGTTATATTGATCATTTAATGCTATTTGATTGCACTAAATTTCTATAGACTCTTAAATGCTTAATAATATCACTTAATTTACATATATGAGTAAACTACATCGATTTAAAATTTTGATTTAATTAATTACTTCAACATCAATTAATATATTTTTACTTGATTTAATAATAAAATGGGTGCAAAAATTCCTGGTAGAATCTTGAATGGAGTAAAACTATAAATAAATAGTTAAAATATTAAAATTTTAAATTTAATATAATTCATGCAAGAAGTTACTTTTGATTAATTTGATGATGTTGACACAATATTATTAATATATTATGCATCTTAACCTACCGTAGTACCATTGGATATGATAGAAAAAATTTTGATTCTCTTCAATTGCATGTTGTGCATTAATTAAACACAATACTTTAAACTCAACTTGATCTTTCAACATATGCCATGGATTTTATATCTACAATTACTTGCAGACACACTCCATCTCTCAAAATAAAATCTCAAAGTGCCAACCTAGGAATCATTATTGCTTTATTTATTTCATTACTGATCCAGCAATAGTTGACTTCATTCTACCTATATCCCAATTAGTTATGACCCCTTTCCTTCTTCAAGTCTTCATCTATATAACTATTAATTAACTGTAAGGGACAAAAAGAAAATGCATAAATAAAAGAAACAAACAACTTCCTATTTTCAACCTTGTCCTTATAGAAAAAGAAGAAGATACGAAAGTAGGCTTGAATTGCCATTTTTCATTCTAGGCTTTTTTTTAAATTGAAAGTAAGTATTTAGTAGATTTAAATATTAAAGTTCAATCCAATTAAATTCGCATCAACTAATCTCATCAAATCTCCCTCTTTGTTTCGAGATTATCCTACCTCAAAATTATTGAAATTTTCATTTATATTGAAAATTTGAAATTAATTAGATATAAATATTTATATCAAGTCACATCCTGAGTTATTATTTGTATATTATTATAAATAAATAATACTAAAATTTATTTAGTAATATATCTTTCATATCTAAAACTCACGTCGAAAACATTATAGGTATTATAATAGTTCAAAAGAAAAGGTAAAACAAAAAATTATGAAACAATTTTCCTTCACTGATTTTTATTTAGCTTTTTCCATCCAGTCACTTATATATATATATATATATATATTTTTATCACTCGTAGCATCTTGACAAACTGTACTTCTCTTTTATCTAATCGCGTAAAGCTTAGCATGTATGAAACGTTGATACAACAAATAAATCAATGACACGTTAAAACTGTCTCCTTCAAAAGTTCATATGAAGCCAAGCCAACCAAGAACCATAAAGCATCAAAACCTCTCAGAAACGTCCACTTACATACGGGACACGGAGCGTGTTAAAGACGAATTGAACGAAAATTTGAAAAATGATTTCAAATAATCGCGAGTCAAAAACATTTTCTGTCTCCACTTGGTATTATATTTTTTCTGGTTTCACACCTGAGCTTTTACTTTGGTGATAATCAAATATCCGACGCAAAAGCTATAGTTCCTGTTATACACTCTGAGTTTCAGCCAACGTAGCTGTCACATTATCCCCTTTTTTTAATCCAGAAAAGTGAATTTTTGTAACATTAAACCGAGTCCAAAACTTTACTCTGATGTTAGATAAAAAAAAAAACTACTCCGATAATAAGATAATTTTTCATAATATTAATATTTTATTTTATTTGATATCAATAAAAATAGATCTATCCAAATTTAAAAATTTATACATATAATCCTTAAACTACATAATCAAAAAAGCTTATTGAGTGTTTTATTAGAGTGATATAGTTTTTATGAGAAAATACACTTTTCTTAAGAATAATTAAAAGATAAAAAATTTACATTTTAGGTGTTACAATGCATGTGAAAACATCCATTATTTGTCATTCACGATGTTCTCGAGCGGACAAGTATTTTACTGTATATTATATATTTGTCATTGATATACTAAAATTTACTCTTCTCAAAAATAATCAAAAGATAAAAACTTACATTTGAAGTGTTGCAATGAACGTGAAAGAATTCACTATTTGTCACTCGTTTTATTCTTTGGTTGACAAGTATTTATATCATGTCACATATTTGTCATTGATTTGCTTAATGAATAATAATATATTGAGATAACTCCACTCGTATACAGAAATATAAATATGTAGTATGATAAATAAATACGAGACTTCAATTTTTATTACGAATATAAAATTAAAATACATTCATCAAATTTTGTTTTCTAAATATTATAATAAATTTTAATTGATGAAAATGAGATGATTCAAAGATGTAACTTCTAAGAAGGTGACATGTTAGTAGATCATTCTTATCTTATTTATACACCAGATGCTTGAGCCATCAACGTGCATAGCTATGACATGAATGAAACTTATAAAGATATCATTAAAAATTCAATTAGATTACGCAAGCAAGACACTCCTTGTTTTGTATTCATGTGCAAGTAAACGAAAGAATTAAAGCCTTGTTTGTTTTTTACTTCAATGAAGAGCCGTTGCATGTGAATAATTTAAAATAATTAGAGTTTAGCCCAATAAAATTGAATTTTGTGATGCGATTTGTCGATTTGATGAATTGCAAACATCAAAATTGATGGACTGGAAGGAGAATATTTTGGATAGTTAGACAAAGTTGGTTACTTGTACGCGTAATTATATTAGTGGAATACAGCCGGAACAGATCACAAAGTCTCTTTATAATCCCTCTCCACTAAAACAGGGCGGGAATGTGGCTTTCACATGGTGAGTTGGAGAACTCCCTACGTTCATTTCATCTAGACATGGAAATTATACTTTTTGAACTATAAGTTGTACTGATTTATACAAATTTTATTAAAATTTAAGTATATTTAATTTGAATTTATATGAAATTTATTTAAATTTAAATGTATTAAATTTAGATTTATATAAAATCCAATAAGATTTTGTTTTATTTAATGCAGATTTGTATAAAATTTAATAAAATTTAAGTGTATTAAAAAAAATCATTGATTTTATAAATTTTATTTGAATGATAAATTTAGATAGATTCTAAAGTGATTTTTAATAAAAAAAAAAAATTGTAACTGACATCTCAAAAGTTGATAATATAACTTTTAAAATAGTAATTATGTGGGAGACGACTCAAATTTATGTTATTATTAAGTTTAATAAATTAATATCAAATCACATTAGATGGTAATAATAACACACTAGCTAAAATTAAACATATTGTTGTCTCTCACAATAATAAAAGGGGAAACATCTACTCTCACGATGATAAAAGAAAATTGTTGTCTCCCATAGTAATAAATGAGAATTACACATTCAAACTATAATATTTGTTCGGTGGGAATTTTCCTAATATTTTAACAGATGAAAAAATATATAATCATAATAATTATATATATTTAGCCAGTAACATTTTGTCATAAAATCCAAAAATTCATTTAATTGATTTTTACATTATAAGATATAATAATCAGGTTTTATTACTGTTATTATTATTATTATTTACGTGTTGTTATGTGCTGATAATAGACACATAATAAGGGAGAGTCGCATATCGTGGAGGCTCTCTCTCCTCGTTTCAAGTATTCTTATTTTCATGCAGGTTAACATTAATATAAATGAATATTTGGGAAGAAAAATATGATATAAAATTTATAATATAAGCATATAACTACTTTGAAATTATTAGTCAGCTCAATTTTTATTGTGTATTTTAAGTTACTTTTGTTATATTCCCGATATTTTAAGTTGCCATTTCAGCTAGCTTTATAACAATTAAATAATTAGTAATGAAGAAATTGTTAGCTTGTAGTTACTATATCAATGGGTGAATGATTGAATTTTTAACAAAATGGAACCTTTTTATGGGACTTTAGAAGTTTGAGAGAGAATATATTAATGAAAAAGAAAACTGGTGGACACCTGTTAGAAAGATGAAGTTCAATTCAAACTATATTTCAAATTGTTAGGTCCAGGATTCAAATCATGTAGCCTTGTCGAGAATCTAAAAAAGTCCGATAAAATTCATGAGATGGCAATTTTATTTTTTATTTTGATTTGACATATGACATATGGATGCATATTCTTTATAACGTCATTGAATTTGTGGGGATGCCTAAAATTGTTGCTCTAATATGATGAGTACATGATAAGTTAAGAAACAGCACGGGGTTTTCTAGTGAACAACAGCTGTTCAGGGGATTCTCTGCACTATAATTTTTCTTCTGTTTTTTTAGGCCAACATGTTTGCGACCTGGCTGACAATGTTTGTGATTGTAGACACCACTCTCCCATTTCAAAATCGGTGAAAAGTTTGTGCAATCCACGCGTCCAAAGCATATACAATAACCAAAACTAATAAGTCAGCCACTATAATGGCATAATCTCTTCTGTTAAGATCCAAGGGCTTGCTCATGGGTCGGCGCAGTGGTAGAGTCCCTTATTCGTTGGTTGTTAGTGAGTAACAAATTCGAACTCATGCAAACAAAAAATTGGCCAATTTTTCCATGTTAATGGAGCGACCTCCCCTAATTCTTAAAATAATATTTTAAATCATTTGCTAGAGTTTTATCGGTTAAGGTAATTATCCGATCTAGTGTTAAGATTTTTTTTTTTTTAAAAAAAAAAAAAAAGAGAACCAAGGCTTGATTGTTTGTCTCCTAGTTAACTAATTAAAGTGATGATTCTTACTAAATCTATTTTATAAATTTATAATAGTACTTTTTTCATTCATTAAGAGGTTAATTATCTCTTGAATCTATAAGTATATGTCAAAATTCCAATCATATCTTGATCCGTTAGACGCCTACTTGAAAAAGAGACAACAAAAAAAAAAACCTTCTAAGTATCGCTTTTGCTACCAGAAAGCATGAAGCGAAAAGAAAAATAAGGCGAAGTATATGTACTCTTATCACTTAATAGCACAGATAGGCCAAATATTAATGATTATACTGTCTTCTGAAATAACTTAATATTGTCGAAATTAGACCATACTTGATCCTATTTTTAGACTTTTGACGGTACTGCTATCAAAAATATTATCGAAGTAAGAAATTACATAGGAATCTATTATATATACATATTTAAGCGAAAGCTAAACCTACTGTAATGATTAGCTAGCATTACCAGCTTTAATTTTGTAACAATCTTCTTGAATTCATCTCTAAACAAGTCTGTCCTTCGCTAATTGGAGTCGCTTGCATTACACAATGGAAAAAGAATGAAAACCCATCAAGAGACAATTTCTTGACTAGTTTAGAAGTGCAACTGAATTACATGTATAACACAATCTCCATTTAAAGCAGTTGCGTGTGCGTTTTAATAGTTTTCAATCAAGCAAACGTTAAAGCACTTGCTTTCTACTTAGCTGACATTCTTCACTGATGCAATTGATAAGAACTAGAATTCTGACAACGCTTTATTTTCCTCAATTCGAATACTAGATCAAAAGTATAAAATGGGCAAACAGATGCCTACCAAACAGTGAACTTTAAATTCTCCATTGTTGACTTTGGCAAGCAAATTCACTCAAAATTTCACCAGTTAAATGTTTATGGTACATATTTCCTATGAGGAAGGTCTCTATAATATGGCTTTTACAGTAATGTTGCTAGGGAAATATAAAACATCACCAAAAGAATATAAACAATGGAAATGTAAGAAGAATACCTTTGTTGTGAAATTTAAGGACCTGCAGGGTCCGTTTGTGTGAACTTTCCTTCTTCAATTCGCATGTGCAGGTCGTCGTAAACTTGCTTAAAGTTGGCAGCATATCTCTCAATAGACATGAAAATTAGTTTCAAGCCAGAATGTAGACTACCAATACCGCTTCCTTCCCTAGCCGGCAGGGTCATCTTTCTAACATGAATCACTTTTTGCATCTTTTGCTCCTCCTTCTCCATGATCTTCACTTTTCTATCAATATCCTTGTTGACAGTTACCATTTGCTGCAGCTCGACATTGTGTTGTTCCAAGAGTTGATTTATGCTTATGAAGAATCCATGTATTGCTTCGGTCACTTCCTTCTCGGATAGCCTATCCATGGCTTGCGACCACTGATAAACAATCACAAAGGCGGGGGGTGCTCCAGCTCTACCAGGAGAAAAGGGCGCTATACCGTCAGGAGTTTCTTCAGGTTCACTTGCTAGACATCTCACCAGCCAAGCATTCAAGGCTCTGACGTAGCTTTTTTGGGAATCTACCCAATTGGAGAAGTTTAAGGTCCAATTTTGTAACTCAAACTTGAGTTGTATTGCTACTTCAAGATGTGTACTGTCAAGCTTTGCATCTGATGCAATGGTATCTAAACTTTTGGCTTCCAGTATGGTTTGGGACTGATTTCTATGACATTCTAGCATAACGTTCCACATTTCAAGTAGCCTGCCACCACAAATGGATTACAGTTATATAAAGTGTTAGCTCTAGCAATAAGAAAACATCATTCCAAGTCTTCCCACATTTGTTATCTTTCTTCCAAGTAATAGTGCAATGTCTGACTGTTTCTGGTAAAAGAAAATTGAACAATTGCAGTCATTTTCAACTAGATAGTTCTCTTAGTTAGTTGGGCACTCTATTAAACTTCCGTATGTTTCACTTGGACAACATGTTAGCTTATATCACACCATACTTCCATTGTCAAACTCAAACCTCACTAAAAAGATGGTAACCTAAATTCATCGGTGCTGACCAAGAACGTATTAGAACCGGAAGTTTTCTAGCTTGTGTAATTTACGTTGTCTATTTTTATTTTTAGAATGTAATTCAAATCTTATTCGGAAATATAAAACTCTAATATTGATACAAGTTTGAGTATTAAAAACATCATTTTACCTCTTAATTAACATTAAAAATTTGTTAATTTACATTCATCGGTGCTGACTGAAAACATATAAGAATTGGTGGTTGTATAGTATTATACTTTATTTATGTTATCTGTTTTTAAAGTGCTATCAATATCCTATTTGTAAAGATAAAATTTCAATATTCACGCTAATTTCGAGTATTAAAAACTTAATTGGACTTCACAATAAACATTACATGAACTAAACTTGCATTGACTGAAAACATGTGATAATTGAGGGTTTTCTAATTTTTTGCTTGATTTATGTTTTCTATATTTAGAATGCAATTGAGATTTTATTTGTAATAATGAAACTTCAATATGCACACAATCTTCGAACGTTAAAAACTTCATTCTTCCTTTCAACTAATACTAAAAAGACACATCTTAAACTGATTGAAAGCATTGAAGAACCGAGAGTTTTCTAGCCTATGTTTGATTTATATTGTCTGCATTTAAAATGCAATTGACATCCTCTTTATAAAAATAACACTTTAATATTTACACAAGTTTTGAGAGTTAAAAATTTCATTTGTCCTCTTAAATAACACTAAAAAGAGATTAACTGACATTCATCGACGCTGATCGAAAACTTATAAGAAATAGCATATTTGCAAGTATATGTTTTGTTTATGTCGTTTGTTTTTAGAATATAATTGAAATATTTATAAATATAAGACTTCAATATTTACGTAAGTTTCAAATATTAAAAACTTCATTCAACCGCTCAATTAACACTAAAAATACTCTAATTAAACTTATAATATGGTTTGAAAACTCGTGTAACTAGAAGTTTTCTTTTATTCTTGATTTATATTGTCCATTTTTAGCAACTTAAATCCTATTTATAAAAATAAAACTTTAATCTTCACCCAAGTTTCGAGTATTAAAAATTTCATTTGACTACTCAATTAACGCTAAAAACACACTCCAACATTGATCGAAAACGTGTTTGAACTAAAAGTTTTCTAAACTTAATCTTCATTAAACCTATCTATTTTTAGAATGAAATTGCAATCCTATTTGTAAATATAAAGTTCTAATGTTCACACTAGTTTTGAGAGTTAAAAACCTCATTTGACCTTTTAATTAACACTAAAAACACTTAAACTAAAATTGACCTAAAATGTGTGGAATCTAGGAGCAATCTAGTTTTATACTTGATTTATGTTGTTTGTTTTTAAAATGCTACAAAAATCCTACTTGTAAAGATATAACTCTAACATTCACATAAGTTTCAAGCGTTAAAAATTTCATTTGACCTCTCAAATAACACTAATAATATGTTAACATATTCTTACTAATGTTGACTAAAACCATGTGAGAATTGGGAGTATTAGCCATTTATATTTGATTTATGTTTACAATGCAACTAAAATCTTATTTGTAAAAACAAAACTCTAATATTCACATAAGTTTTAAGCATTTTAACTTGACTCCTTAAACAACACCAAAAAGAGGCGAACTAATGTTCATCGATGCTGATCGAAACGGCTAACTAATGCTCATCAACGTTGATCGAAACGGTTAACTCAATGCTGACTAAAAATGTGTGATAACCAATATTTTTCCAAAAAATGCATAGAATCATCTCAAACTCAAACAATCACAATCACATACCTGTGAACCAATTCATTGATATGCAGCCACAACTCTTCATCCCTCAACTTATTTATAGAGATGGACATCTTGTCAATAACTTGAATTGCAATTTTAATTTGAGTAGATAAAGTCCTAATCGCAGTCCGAATTGAGTCAACTTTAAGTGTCTCACCGCCCTTCTCATTCAAACTTCTTATCTGCCGACACTTCTTTGCATGTAATATACGCAATTTTTCCTCAGCCTACAAAATTATAAAACACCATCTCTACTCATATGTAATAACATAACAACACACCTTGAAATAAAGGATGCAAAAAGACAGAAGCATCAAAACAAGATTACGTGTTTCCCAAACAAATATACTTATGCTTCCATTAATCATTGCCAATAAGAGAAAAATCTTGCAAGAAGAGCATAAAGACCCTTGCAACAGAATTGTGTCTTAGATTCATAATTTAATTTACTTAGTTCATTATAATACTTTATTAAACTATTTCGCTCACGGCATACACAATGCAGGTGATCAAAAGATTTTAAGTAATACTACCATCATAGTTGATGTGAACCACCTTACATTTTGGTATTGTGAGGTGGCATAATGTCTTGAAATGTAATAGAAATGAAGTAACAGAACAGCAGAAAAGAACGTATGAACACAACACATTATCATAACAACTTCAAAAGTACCTTCAATAACTATACACAATGAAAATCAATCCGGAACCTTTAAGGAACCGGTGGCATAGTGCGTGTTTTTCGCTTATTTTCAATTTTACACTATAATTCTGTTCACCAAACGAACAACATTTGTCTGTTGCCACATCAAAATTACAAAAACAAGTTGATACTATTAAACCCGTTAAGCCAACAATGTTAGAGAAATCAAATTTGAAACACAACTCTATAGACACATTGCTGCAAAACAATTGAACAACTAAAATGCATATAGACATATAATTAAATTTAAAACTTTATGACAACAGAAAGATAAAACAAAAGCAAACACATTAACAAAGCAAGTTCAGTCCACGCTTCAAAGTTAAACCCCGCTTGGTTCCGACTGATCCCTATGTTTGTTCCAATCATAAA
Source organism: Dimocarpus longan (assembly GCA_022984855.1). Lineage (NCBI taxonomy): Eukaryota > Viridiplantae > Streptophyta > Magnoliopsida > Sapindales > Sapindaceae > Dimocarpus > Dimocarpus longan. The sequence goes on from CM041018.1 coordinate 732,003, forward strand.
AATAAATAAATAAATAAAAAGCCACTTGACCATACCTTGACTTCATTATAGAGCTTTTCCTCCCACATGCACAGTTTCTTCAAAGTTGCAGTCAAATTCCTAGAATTTATAACCACTGCCACGTCATCATCATCCGTGGTTTGTCGACGTGTACGACCAAGATTTGTATACGGTGCCGATTTCGACGACGCAGCCACCGCATGCAACATCTTCGAAGAAACTTGAATTCAAAACATCGTCAATATTTTAAATAAAAATAAAAAATAAAAGTTACTAATTACATTATCGATATTTCAAAAACACATATACCTTGCGAAACAGAGTGCTTTTGATGGTAACGGAATCTACCGGCATCGAACATTTTGGATACTTCATAACCCGAATCCGACGCTCTCTCAAACTGGACCTGTACTTGTCTCATCACCTCCGAAACGAAGTGTTGACCGCTTTGACCGGTTTTGAAATCAGGCTCCGTGGACCGCAGCTCTTTTTCTGCGCCAGTCGTCTTCTTTGCCACGTCATCATCAGGCTTTGGAGTGGGCCCCGCCGCCTTGGAGTTGTAAGCGTTCTCTGTCGAAGCGGTTTCAGGCTTCTTCTTCTTGTTGGTTTCGGTACTCGAAGTGACTTGCTTTGTTGTTGTTTCTCGATCAGGAGGACTGTACGGAGGCTCATACTTCTCGAACGGCTCGAAGAAGTTTAGGAAGTCCCAGGCGGAGCTGCTCGGCGTTGGAGGGGGCGGCGGCGTCTTCGACGGCGGCCAGTCTCCGCCGTTTCCCGTCGAGTAATTGTACCTATAATTTCTGGAATTGAACGTCTCCGGACTCGAAACTAGGTCTTGTTGATTGAAATGATCGTGACGGTTCTTGTTCAACGAATCGGAGTCGGAGTCGAAGTCGGAATCGAATTGGATATGTGAATCCGACGTCATGCTCGACGGAGACCGATCCGGCGGAAGAGGAGGACTGGACGGAGGATCGGGACGGCGATCGACGTCACCTCCATCTTCATCGAAGAACTGGTGGAGAGTAAAGCCGAGAGCTCTTAGAGACCGCGTGTAGGCCACGTGGGCGTCTGCGAAGGCGTAGCTATGGTGGAGAGCCTCGTCGACGGAGGCGTATCGATCGCGACAGAGAGCGACGGCCGGGAGGGCGTCGAGCTTGGACGTGGAGCATCCCATCGACCGCCTAACAAACAAACAAACTGTCACGTGCGTAAGTAAGTTCACGGCCTGACTCCGGCTCCGTTACGGTAACGTCTTTTTTTTTTCCCCCCCTTTTTTGGTTTCGGTTTTGTTGTTTTTATTGCTTTTAGTTTTGGAAATGAAAACGGTTCATTTTCGCTTTGGGAGAGATTTCATTGATTTGAGCATTTAAGCTGCTACGTAAATGAGGGGGACTACAAAGAGAAAGAGAGAGAGAGAGAAAGTAGTAAGACTGCGTGTCGGAGGTGTTTTTATAGAGGGAATAGAGTGGCGGGATTGATGATAGTTGCATAACGTCTCTCTAATAGTTCAATGGATTTCAATTTTGCCGTTGTTTTGCATTCATGGTTTTCATTTTATCACTATTTGCATTAATTACGTCCTTTCGTTTTCTTCATTTCCTAACTTTGCCACTCTTTGTCTTGCAGTTAATGCTATTTTGGTCCCTTTAATTTTTAATCCTTATTTAGGATTTTTTTTTAAAAAAAAAAAAAATTCATTGATCATATAAAAGACTAAAAGTAAATTAAAATTTCCCACCTAAATTAGGATTATTTTATCATTTTCATTTATTTTTGTTGGTATGATTTGTAACTTCAAATTTTTAATCAATAATAAAATTAAGTTCAAAATATTAAAATAAATTAAATAATCGTTGAAATTATATTAACTTAAAAATAGGTTCAATAATTGTTGAAATTATATTAACTTAAACTTATGACTAAAAGTTTTATTGTCAATATTTGATAATCTATTTGATTTTTATGCAAGTGTAAATAATAAATATCAACTTAATGATTCTTATTATAGTTAAAAGTTGCAATTATAATTCTAAGTTGATGTAGATGTTATATTCAATTCAAGCTGTTTGGACAAATACATTTAATTATAATAGAAACTTTTTTGAGTTAGTGACGTTTTATGTAAAGTATAAAGAGTGTGTAAAATATATATGCTTGCACGTAAACACCCATGAATAATAAATGTTATTTAATTGCTAGTTGCTACCCCAGCTTTGTGAATATTTTCTTACAGGACACGAGTTGTCAGATATTAAAAAAGGCATGAAGTTGGATTTGGTAGGTGTAAAAACAAAAGGCCGAGAGGCTTAAAGAGTAATGATTTGACGAGCCAAAAAGTGAAATTTGATGTTCAAATCTCCCATAATTGATAATACTGGTCATAATTATGCTAAATCTATGCTTCATGATAATGTTCAATTATGCGCACACTGTGTTGCATTATTCTTCAACTTCAAAAATTAATGATTGAACATCAATTAACTGGCTCTCAAAAACACAACGTATTGTTTTGTCAATATCTGGTGGTTCTCTTCTCGCTGTCACTGCTGTACTGATTGTGAAGAATTTTATACACCAGTATGTTTCCTCTACCGCAAACATGACAAGAATTGCAAAATGTAGTTTCTTAACGTTCAGCATGTTAACTAACTATAAAATTAATCCGTCAACTTAAAGTGTTTGGTTTTGATATCAAAGTATAATGATTTCGATTAGGGGTGGACATTTTCGGGTTCAAGTTGAGTTGGGTTGAAAATCTCTTAACCCAACTCAACCCAATAAATTTTTCGACCCAACCTAACTCAATCTAATAATAGTTAGGTTAGATTGGGTTGAATTGATTGTGTTGGATTTAATCTACCAAAAAAATGTAAAATATTTAGTTAGCAACCCTTATTATCTTAGTAATTTAATTACAAATAAAATTAGTACAAATAAAGACTCAATAATTCAAAATAAATGGTTTAATTCACCACAAAAGTTGTTCTTGATCGTCATCTCTAACAAATATTCTTCTAGAAAAATGAAAAAATCTTAGATTTAGAACTAAAGATGAACTTTTGTCGAGTTAAGTTGGTTGAAAATTTTTCAACCTAACTCATCCCAATTTTTTTAAGATTTAACCCAACTCAACTCTATAAAAAGTGCTCAGTTTAAGTTGGAGATGTTCACCCCTAATTTCAGCTCTAATTCTCCTATTTCCCTAAGGTATATATATGTTTAACGTAAATTATTAAATTCTCTTTTTATATTGTGTGTAATAGAGTGTGTTAATGTATTACAAATCACTCTATATCTTAAATGTTATAAAAGTCTGCACCTTCCCACTAATGTACGTTTGACGTTCGTCATGTGATCGATCTTCATACTATATGTAAAAAGATATGCTAATATATTATATAAATTACGTCTATTTATATTTTAAATATCATAATGACTGCCATTCGATATTTGTTTTCATGTTATCTATTTTTATGTTGCACGTGGAAGGGTATATTAATGTATTATAAGCTTTATCGACTTAAATATTATTGTTAGTTCAACCCATATTTTTCTAAAGTATATGTACATATGTCATCTGCCTCCATATTATACATGAAATGGTGCGTTAAATGCGTACAATAATTAGGCCAGAAAATCTCTGTTAAGATTAACGATAATAACTTTTTATTAACAATCTCTTTAGAAAGTAAGAGTAAGGAAGAAGTTATAGAATGTTTTCACAACGTTAACTTGCCGTTTCAACAGGTTTGAGAAGTACATATATATCGTTACATATAGAAAAGCAGAGATGGAAGAGACGGGTCCATGCATGATGGGGATATTTGAAACTGATGACGATCACTAAACCTAAAAAGAAGGGTTATAATGGATTTCCAACTCAGAAAATCTTGTCCATATTGCCTCTCTTTTTGTTGTTTTTATCTGTAAGCAAGGTATGGTCTTCATTATTTTAGCTTTGCTGTATATGATATCCTCATATCTAGCTAGGAAGACAAAAGACCCTTCTTTTTTTCTATAGTGCCCTACAACATATGCAACTAGAGCTTCTTTACATGCATGCCATCACATGACTATTGCTACACAAATTAAGGTCCCCCCACCCCACCTCACCCCACCACCACACCACCACCACCAACCCCAAGACCTTTGTTTCTGGCCCCTTCTCATTTATCTTGAGTACAGTACGTATAAACTTTGATGCCATACTCATTTTTCTGACCTAACTTCTCAGATTCTGGGACTTTGAGTAAAAGTGTTAGTTCACTGTACTAGTGTAAACTTTAATTAAGGACATCCTTTTCTTTTAAAATATTTGACTGTCATTCACTGTAGTTATTGACATTTCCTCTTTCAAATTTAAATTATCATACGACAGATTGTGTTAATAGGTGTCCCAAGAACCCAAAAATATAAATATTGTATCAACCTTTTTCGATTCCTATTGTAAGAAACCTTTATAAGTTTTTAAACCAAAGTGATCTGCCTTGTTAATCTTACACAATTTGAATGTTGTGAATTATGTAGTACTAAGATGAGAAGAAGCTGATCTAGATTTGCTAACACTTTATTCTTTATTCTCCTCTCCTTTTCTTTTCTGCACGACATTCTGAATTTGCTTGATTTTTCGAATATTAATAATGTTCGTTTGCAAATTGCAATGGCGCCCAGATATGATATTCTGAATTCTAATGTTCTACCAGAGATTTTTTCGTATAAAAATTATCATGTACAAAACTTTTTAAAATATAATTATGTTACATAATTCTCTAGCGAACTTTCTAACGAAACATTAAGAATATAAAACATGCTTATATAAATTTGTATATTTTTTCACGTCTTAATGTATGTAAAGAAAATATAGATATAATAAATTTTTGCGTATTTATATAATCGAAACATGAAAATGAAACACAAATCTTTGTAAACTTGTTGTCGAATATGCAACAAATAGTTATATAAATTTTCCGTACAAGGGTGTTTGCCTAGATAATCACATCTGCCACCTATATTATAATTAGGACATGCTTGTGGCCCAAAAAGGGCTTTAAAAGCATCCAATAATTTTAATATACTTTCCCAATTGAAACATTTGTTCCAACTTTTTACTTTTTTCCGTCTTTTAAGGCTTCTTCATCCCCAAAACTTCTTTCAATAAAAAATCTGACTTCTTTTCCTAGTCATGTTTTGGAACTTTCAATAGACTTTAACCTTTTTAATTGAATTTATTTATATTTTAGATGATGAGATGAGAGGGCTGTAGAGGCACTTTGCCCAATAATATGTGAGTTGGGCTTTGAATTTATGTGATCATATAGTGGGCTAGGGCGTCAGTTTGATCGGCTCATGAGTGGAAACGCCCATCACGGGGTTTGCGTCGTTGACACCCGCAGGTTAAATTTGTACTTTTCTTTTTTTGGATACTGATGCTTGTTCAAATTATAATCGAGATTAACTGAGATATAATTCTATAACATGGTTTAGGGAACACTTCCTTAATAGTAGGAGTGAGCCCGCTACCTATTAAAGGTAATGAGTAGCAATGTGATTTTTACTGTTGGACCAAAGCTGAGAAATAATTTCGTGGCATAGTCCAAGAAACATCTCCCTAGAAATAGAAATGAGTAACTCACATCAAAGAGGGGGAGGGATGGGGTGTGCGGTGGAACCCACAACATGTGGGGAAAATAAGTACAACTTTATGGGACTTGGATATATAACCTATTAAAGATAGTGGGCAACAATATGGTGTTTACCATTAAACCATAGCTCGTTATCTCATTTGGTACTCCTTTTATTTAGAAATTTGTTCAATGATTACTGAATGTAATTAAAAGGAAAAATGATAATTTGTACATTTAATATGAGCGGAGGTGCCACTAACACGAGCCAACAAGAAATTGATCACATTGGTCTCGATTAATCCTTAGGCTTTTGTAGTAAACCAAACAAAAAGATTTCATGAGTCCATTATGACTTTGAAAATATTAAAAAAAAAAAAATGCAAAGCACAAGAAATTTTCAAGTCGGAATCGTTCGTAATAAAGGTTTTTTTGTCTCTTAATTTAAAGAATTGGACCACAATGACTAGACTTGCTATTCGCACAACTCAATCCAAAATGTAAACAATTGTGGCTTCATACCACAATTTAGATGACAAAAAATGGAGAAATTTAAGTACAGAATTACTGTATAAATATATAAAATAATAACAGAATTAGGAAATAATGTTGTCTAAAACATAACAACTCATCGATATACGAATCCGCCCAAGGACAACAATAATCTCTGACTTTCAATTATTTTATGGTCCCCAAGCTTTTCAATAATGAACCCTTTATTCAACACAAAATACAATTATTTCTTTTTCGCTTCTCACTAGGCAAATAGATCTTAGAACTAGCAAATAGAAGGGACCACGTACATTCTTCATTTGTTGGGACCTTAGTACATGTCAATAGAGTGAGCTAAAATCGGCTGTCAATGCCAGTGAAGATCATCAAATTATCCAGATACATGAATATTATCAAATGATTCAGATGCATGAATATTGTCATAAAAAATCAGTCAACATCCGAACTAATACAGATATGATTAATTGAGCAAATTATGAGGGGATAAATAAAATTGATATGGAGGTAGTAATAGGAAGAACAAATAAACAATAATAATGCAAGAGAAAAATAATCAAAGAGATAAGAAAATTCTTAACGTGATTCGACTTTGCTAACATGACATTTACTGACTCGTTCTTAAATAATGGACTTCATATTGTCTTATTCATATTTTTGAGTTTTAGAACTTGCTGGTCTTTTGGATCTTAGTGGATTTACGGTCCAGATACTATTTATGGACGTAACAATGAAAAAGTTGAAGAAGATTAAAAGCATCAAAGGCCAAGCATAGAAACCATGAATTATTATTCTGGTCGGTCTCCTTATCAATTCTCGTCGCAAGGTTGCAATATTTTTGAGGCAACAGAAAAGTCATGATAAGGGAATGACCGGGGGCTTCATTATACGACTTTCCAGCAATAATATGCGATTTCTAAATCGATTAAGTCAACTGATAAAATCCAGTTATGTCTAAGTCTCACAAACCATGTGCCACATAATTTGTTTTTTGATTTAGTAGTGATCTATCATTAATTCTCAACGTGCGTACTCTGTAATGGTTTTGTTTTACTCTCAACTGTTTCTTTTAATCCCACAATTAACTTTGCCACTACATCATAGTAGGAGCTAATAAAAAGTAATTAAATAGGTCCTCTGTCTTTCGTAGCATAATTGCTACCACAACCACGTGAATTGGGTAAAAGAAAAACATAGCAAAACAACCTTGAGTCCTTGATTGTGATGTGTCTTATATTATTAATGTATTAAATGTAGCTGATTTTTTTATAAGATGGATTATTAAATCACGTGCGTGTATGTGAGTTAAAATGGCCTGAGAATTATTGTTTCTTTTTTAGCTATTGTTTGAGAATTATCGTTAAAGGTAACAGAACTACAATATCCCAAAAATTATGTCAAACGGTGGCATCATGCAATTGATGAATTAATATAACGAATAACACACGTATTGTCTGATAATTATAAGTAATTTGTTACTAAATATATATATATGAAAGAACCATTCATTTTCTATATATATATATATATATATATGAAAGAGCAATAACTCGAGATAAGGTGTGTATATTAATTATTCAAATAACTTATTATTTTTCAATAATAAATTTAGTTTTCTTTATTTAAAATATATATTTATAGTTGTCGACGTCTGATTTTAACCGACTAGATTTTTTTAGACCCAAGCTACAGTTTTGATCAGAGTGGTATAGCAAACAAGTGAAAAGCAAAGAAAAGGGCCAGAGAAAAACAATGAACACCAGGAAATTTTTAAGTGGTTCGACCCAATTGATGCATACATCCACTGTTCTCTCTCTCATTATCTCTGTAGAGTAAAGACACTAAAAAATTGTCCTTCTTTTACAGTGAATTTCCTCCTCTATTTATAGAGAAAGTTGATGTGCTACAGTAATTTATAATAAGACAAAGTTGCAACAAATCAAAATGAAATAATGGATTACATTTAATACAACTAACATTTGTCAAGTCAACTCTGTCAAAATATGAGTTTAAACGCTAAACTCATGTTGGTTATGTGAGATTTTCTTAATCAATGCTGTAATTTCTAACGGGGTTGGCGTGCGCGATGCGTCTTAAGCTGTAATCGGTTCTACCAGTTCTGACTGTAGTTGATTTGTAGTTTGAGAGGTGTGACAGAAGCGAGCTCTTTAACGAGAATGACCTCATGTCACGCTAATCGAGCAAATAAGACACTATCGAGCCGACCTCATTAAGGGCTGTTAAAGGTAATAAGCGAGCTTTTCAATAATCTGATAAATCAGCAGATAATCGGCCTCATAGACGAGCTGATAAACGAGCACATGCAGAAAAGGTCGAGCGATTAGACAAACAGATTGACAAGCACATAATTAATCCCATGAACGGGCTCATGGACGAGCTAATAACGAGCATATGCAGATGGATGAGCAGATAAGCGAGCAGAGAGTTGAGCCTTTTTTATTATTCGGCTATTGGATCCATTCTTTGGACTGTTGTCAGCTCATTTGGTCTGATCGCGAAAACACTCATAACAATAATCTTATTAAATCACATAAAATCTCATCGCATGAATTTTTTGATCCGGTGATGGTTGCATAATTTGCATATGATTTTGTTTCAATAAGCAATAACATTGACCTCATTATCTAGATAACATTATCAATCATTTAGAAACCGATCAATAGATGATTTTGTACATATAGTTGCTTTGAGAGCACTAACTTGCCCAAAAAATGAGTTTCATCAAGATCCAATATTGCTATGAACAAAATGGGGGTACTTCGCATTTACCCCTATTTGTTGCTCTTAAACGTGCCATATAATTATTTATGAATTAAAAACCCGTATCTCATTCTAACAGTACCAAGAGAAAATATAATAAGGTGCAATTTGCTCTTATGTCTTGAACTCTTGTTAGTTTCTTTTAAATTATTAAGTATCAAAAAGAAAATCACTTTACACGAAATCTAGAGACTGTACAATACAAGGCCATTGATAAGTTTCTGTTCACATCGGACACTAATTTTCACAATTTTTTTTACTTTTTTTTTTTCTATAATAGACAAAAACACAAAGAAAAGGAAATAGATAGAGGAATTAAAAGAAAGAAAAATATTGCATCTCTAATATACGTGTTTTGTTTTTCTTTTCTTTTGCTCCCTATTGCGTGCGAGTGTTGAGTAGTGAAACCCTAGTATTGATCAAACTCCTAAACACCTTCTCGCAAACTTTTTCAAGATCACAAACACACCCCTCCAAGTCTCTCATTTTCTTCAAAACCACCGTCAGTTCCTCTTCACTCTTCTTCCTCAGACCCCACATGCTCTCCACGCCAAGTTGTTGAAATTCTTGAATTCCCTCTTCCATTTTCGCCTTCTTCGCCTTCGTCTTCGACCTCAACCCCATCCACAAACTTTTTCGCGAAGCAAACGCTACTGCAATTCCATTAAACAACGCTGTCGTCACCAACATTGTGGCTTCAACCACGTCACTTACTACACTAGCAAGCTCACTATCGGCTATAGACGTTAACGTGGATCGTGGAACTGGGTATTGCCCGATACATCGAATTGTAGACCCTAGTTTCACCATCTCTTTAGCCATTCTCTTTCTCGCTTTCATATACAAAGCAAGCTTGGACTCATCTTTCTTCCTTATAGCGACCTGAGCATTGAACTGCTCTTCTTTGAGAGCAAGAACACAGGTTTGGAAGATTCCATAAACATCAACAAAGAGAAGGTAATCTTCTAGAAGCTTCTCGACCCACTCGTCTTGGCTTCGAAGAGAGTCTTGAGTTTGAGGGAGCTGGAGGATATCAACAAGAGAGTCGTGGACGTCCTTGAGTCGGCTCAAGCCGTCGCAGAGCCATGTAGAGGTCCGGTTTTCCGGCTTGCTTGACCAAGTCCTGAGCTCGTCGACCTCATCTTTGATCTGGGAAATCAACGGATGTGATCTGCAGGGAAGACTGATGGATCTGATGTGGTGGCATATAGGAGGCTTTGATGATGATGGACGGCTGGGATGCTTGTTTGGGAAAGAAAGAGAGCGCCTGAAAACGCCTACCATATTTCTCGTGTTATTGTTTTTAAAAAAGTGTTTTTGGTTTTTTTTTGTTTCGATGAAATTGTGAGAATGTGGAGGCGGTATATATAAAGAAGGGAGGACAACTAAGGCGCACGAGGGGAGACTGGATCCGCGAATAATTATAGCTGTTATCAGGGGTTAATCATGTGGTGTGAGGTTTTGGCTTGCAAAACGAGGCGTTTTTGGGCTCCGTTTCCTGTGGAGAGGAGACACCATGTGACTTTGACACGCTGGATTCCCTGTTCTAACTGGCACTACTCCAACCACTCCCCGTCACATTTGGTTGATTCAGTTGCAACTTTTAGATCAAATTACTTACATTTCATTTTTTTTTTTTCTTTAGCCAAAATGAGATCAAGCTATGAGAGTGTATCCAAGACGAGAAGTTTCATTTTCAGCAGAACTATTAGCTATGAGATAAAATTATGGGTGGGTTATTCACAAGGTCTAACTAATGAATATTGGGAATACATCTCTTTACACCTTTTCATAAATAAGACCGACTCAACTAATATTGATTCAATACCTATAATGATTGCATCAAATTACATTATAGCTATAATATATGGTTATCAATGTCGAATGTGATTTAGTCATAAATAACACTTATTCAATTTGATAAATTCGAATCGTCCCACTGCAGATGGTATCTAAAAATATATAGATGAAAGAGATTTGATTTACAATAGAACTATTAGTATTAGCTATGAAATCAAATTAGGAGTTAGCATTTTTACAAGCGAGACTTGAATCTCGTTAACCAATATGAAGAGATATATATATATATATATATAAAAGCATACAACAGCTCAACTAATATTATTTGAGAGAATTATAGTCTCTGAACATATATTTTATTATAATCGGAAATCATTTTTACTTTTTATAACAATAACATCTCCTATACTAATGGATTGATCACGTTGATCGTTTAATATATTGAAAAATGATAAAATAGAGTAAAAAGATTAAAATACCCTTCTATTTATAAAATTCAATCTGGGTTATTGTCTCTCACCGTTCTCTCTCTCTTCTTTTTTTTCTCTCTCTCCTCTTCTATTTCTCCATCTTATTCATCAGAACCTAAAGTCTCTCACCTCTTTCTCTCTCTCTTCTCATTCTTCTCTTTGTTCTTTGTTTTCTTCACCGGTCGATAAAGGTTTTAGAACCCAGATTGACAACTAGGTTTCCATCTGGAAACCCAGTTCGATATGGGTTTGGGTTTCTAGATCTGGAAACCTAGTTCGATCTGGGTCTGGGTTTTCAGATTGGAAACCTAGATCGATTTGAAAATCCAGACGCCCGACGTTTGGGTTTTCGACTCAGATGCCCAGATTTGAAAACCCAGACGTCTGGGTTTTCATTTGAGCGATTGATTTTTACTCTATTTATTATAAATGGTGTTGATGATGACTGTATTTATGATAGTGTTGATGATTGTGTTTATTGTAGATGGTGTTGATGATGATGTTCTTGAGTTTGTTTGATGATGATGTTCTTGTGTTTATTGTAGAAACCCAGATATCTTGACTTTGTTGATGAACTAGAAACTCAGATATCATGAAATGTAATGAACTGAACACCATCAATTTTTTTTTTCATTTTTTTATTTTTTTAAATATTATTTTTTTTTTCAAATGGATCTAGACCGTCCATCTCAAAGATAGACGCACTAGATCAATTTGAAAAAAAATTAAATTATTTTTTATAGTTTAATTTTTAAATATTTTTAAGTTTTAAAATTTTAAAATATTTATTAATTAATATAATTTTTAAAAGAAAAATAAAAATCATATAAATGGATCAAAATGCCCTTACTACAATTAACTTTCATGATCAACCATGATCAAATCGTTAGTAGTAGATGAGAGGTTATTGTTATAAAAAGTAAAAATATTTTTCGATTATAATAAAACAAATGTCTTGAGGCTATTCAGTAATTTGCTTAATATTATTTCAAAACCTACTATTATTGCATCAAATTACAAAATAGTATTATATAATTATCACCGTCGAACATGATTTAGTAGTAGAAAACATTCGTTTTATCTGATAAGTTCGAGTTGTCCCATCATATCCAACATCTAAAAAAATCTATATGTATATATTTTACATAATTGCGTACTAGTTTAATAACATTATTATATTGTATCAATAAATTAATTAAACTTTTACTAACTTCTTGGATTTAAACGTTAAAAACACAGCCCGACATCCATAGTTGGACCTATTAGACAAGGTTGCATCGTGCCTGCAGTGAATCAACATGGGTAGTAATCGAAACCCTGGACAAGCCATGACTGCTCTGCCATCTCCAACTCTTCAATTTTCACTCGTTTTGTGTTTTTTAAAAGTTTTCCACCAAACTAATCATACACCAGTGGATGGTTTTTAGCTGTCTAAAAAACAGGACTAGCTTTGTCTGGTTTTTCTAAGCACTTTTTCCAAAAATCTTTCTATGACTGGAAAAACGCGTTGTTTAATAATTATTAATGCAAGTGGAGATGTGGATCGAGATCATGCTTCTCTACTGCCAACGATACTGAGCTCATCGCCGGAAAATGAAAAAACTGCAGTGTTATAAGTATTCGAAGAAGATTACACGGAGCTAATAATGCTGTGTGTCACGCGTAAACTTGGAACTTGGAAGAAGATTATAAAGAAGCTTAAAGTCTGGAACATTATTTATTTAATGTTTGAAGTCAAATTATATCCAAGTATTTGATTTGAAAGATTGAAAATTCAGTTAATTACCCACTCTTTACAGTTGGAAAAAGATACATCCTGCAATCTAGATAGATATTGAAGTGTTTTAGTGGTAACTTGAAGCAGCAGTACTTGGGATGACAATTCTACCTGTGTATTCGTAAATATCCACCTATGACGGGAGGATATGAATTTAAATAATGGATTTGCGGGCGAATATATGTATCATTTTAATCCCATAATGGGTTCAGGTTTGGGTAAGGGTATTTCAGAATGGAAGGCACAACAACATGAATGAGATTGTACTGCGGACAAGGAAAGGTGTTTCAGAATCCAATTGAAAATTTAGATGATGATCAATGATTCAATACTCAATCATTCACAATCACACCAATTAGATTATAAATTTTTGAGTCGTTTTTCGTTTGTAACTCTAAATTTATAATTTTTTTTTTTTTAAAAAAAAAAGGTATATTCCACAAATGGGTTGAGGAAACCTAAAAATCACATTCTTGAAGCAGAAACTTTTGAAAAACAAAAATAAAAAAAATAAAAAAAAGCGTGGCCAGAAAAGAAAATGACGAAAACATTATTATCATTATTCATTACACACTGGAAATGGTTTTTTAGTTTGTTTTTGGATGCCGTTTTCTCGATATATGCTGGACATGCTTGAGTGCTCACATATAATTCTACAATTAATTAATTAAAGAATAATTAATTTCAAATGTAGGCACCTACGAACGAGAAGAACCAATCAGTCAATATTATATCTTCTAGTTTCTTTTTTCAAAGGGATCACCAGCTCAATAGTAGTGGAATATGATTCTTTACAGAAATTAAATGAAGACATAAATTAAAACCAACAATGAGTTTTCTGATTCCTTCGAAAGAAAGAAAGAAAAAAAAAAAGAGTTTTCTAATGCAATGCCAACTCCCAGCATTGAGGATCTAAGTACTTTCTGTTCAGTTGTGGTCTTGGATCAATCGAGGAAAGATAAATATTTTTCTTTAGGTACCTAACAAATGCTCGTAGTGGTTCCGTATTAATCTGTTTAAGGAGGATCAAATTAATAATACTCAAGAATCGAGGTGGCATGCATGCCCATCAATCCACCCTAACTTGTATTTGATTTTGATTGCAAAATACCTAATTAATAAACTGTTTATTAACTTTGTTAAATCTCTGCAACCTAGGTTGAAATAGTTGAGCCACAGTATGTGATCAGTTTAGCATGACGTGCCACTTAAACATTTCATGGAAGATTTTCTCGATTAGTTGAAGTTTTTAGGTTAACAATTGTGACATGGTTTTTAGATGCCATGAAATATCAGATCAAATCCTTCTCTTTCCTATTCTTTTAGAATTGTTTGTTTACCGTACATGTTATGCGACAAAGAGATTTAGTATGGGTGGTTCAAAAGTCAAAACCTCTTCTTTTTTGTTCCTTAGAATTTCTGATTTATTGTATACATTATGCACTAAAGGAATTTAACGTGTGCCCTACCCAACATCTACCATGTCTACCTGACTATCATGATCTCCACAATGCACCATGATGAGATGTGTTAAGTTTTTTATTGAGCAATTACTAACGTATCGTTCATTAATGAATAGATATAAACCCATGAATAGATATCGTACAGCAAACAGACAGAGGTAGCTGGAAATATAACCTCAGGAAACAATAATAATTGAATTAAGCTTTGCAATTAAATTTTCTAATCAACATGATTTTTTTTAATGAAGGTCAACAGCGTTTGAGTTGAGTAAATATTAGATCTAAAGTTTGACCATCAAAGCTTGACCTTGTAATTAAATAACAAATTATTATTCAAATTTAACCAAGTGAACTGCCCCTATCAAGTTTTGGAATTCAAAGACAAGCATGCTTGGCAAGCAGACATGACAGATGGACTTTGAAGAGCTTGTCCTCGATCGAAGGTCTCTCAAGTGTGATGTAGTTGGAGATAAAATTTCCAATTAAGACACGAGCTTCTTTGTGGGGTAAAAATGGCGTTAGCATGCATGAAACTCCCAATTGTGTTTAAGGATAGTATAGGCGTTGAGCCTTGAGAGAGAGCGTTTTGAGTCAACCCCATGTGGAGCAGTGGAAATTATGATTAGAAGGTATCTTCACCAAAAAAAGAAAAACTACTAAGGAATCATGTCTCACGTTTTCTTTTTTCATTCTTCTTTATCTTTAGAACGCGAGGCTGTTAGAATGAATTTGGTTGTTATTTTTATCATCATTATTATTCTAAAAGATTCTTTTGGTAGGTGCAAAGATAGCTAGAAGAGACGAATACATACGGTTTCTAGAACCCAAAATAATAATAATAATAAAAAGGATTAGCCCTTAGCAAAAAATAATTGGAGTCTTCGAGTTAACAAATTAAGGGGAAAAAAAAACAAAACAAAACAACAACAACAACAGCAACAATAATTGTTTGTTGATTAGATCTATTACAAATTTGAAAACAAGAGAGAAAGAAAATTAGATTTATTATAAATTTGAAAGTAAGAAGAAAGAAACATACTCAAAATTACTATTTTATTGATATGAGTATAAGATTTTTATACATAAACATATAGTAACCATACGTAATGTGATGAACCACCTTGACTTCAGGAAATACATTAGTATTTTATTAATTATAAAAGTTTAAGATTTATACAAATTAACTATCATATTTAAACAAGTCTTCTTATGGTTGTGCATTTCTATATTCACCATAATGGTGAGAATTCAAATCTCATCATGTACATATTATAAGAATTTGTGTGAGAAGTTTACTCCTTTTATTGTAGGAGTAAATAACTCCTGATCATTAGATATTTGATATGTATAAATAATAATTAATCTTGGGAACTCTTTTACTATATTAGGAGAGTATATGTCTATGTTTATTCAAATAGATAAATAAGCCATGAAATAATAATTAATCTTGAAAATTTTTCTTATTATAAGAGTAAATACCACCCGTTGTAAGAGGAGATTTTGAATTAGCAAGTAGTGATTGATCTTAGCAAATTTCGATGAACCTTTAACTTATTGAATATTAGTTTTTTTTTTAAAAAAAAAAAATTATACTTTTGTTAAATGTATTGTCACAATTCGATTGGAATGCGAGGGCAACAACTCTAATTATATTTGGTGAGTTATTGGTTGCCACAGCTTGGGCACCTCAAACCATGAATAACAAACCACTTCCAGCTTTTCTAGGCAGAGAATTATTGAAAAAGTATCGTGTGGATGCTCATGTTTTGCTGCAGAATGTCAGAAACGTGAGAGGCTCTCCGCTCTCCTATTCATCTTCGATTGAACCAACTCTATTGGGCCCGATTGTCCAATAACCAAAAGTCAGTCCAAAGTCCACTCCTATTTGTAGCCTCACCCCTTGGCCCACTTTAAAATGAAGATTCAAGGTTTCGTTAAATGCCGAATACAAATACTTTATTGTGTTGATCACGTAGCTAGGTTATTCTGTATTTCTGTTTGGAAAGTTAGTTTTACTTTTGCTTTAGATTTAGTCTGTATACAAACCTTTTTTCAAAATTAAACAACTAAAGGATTTATTTGACAAAAAGAGTTTATTTAAATAAGTAGTATTTTCTCATAAACTTAAGCAGTGAAAACTCTATTCTTTTCTGTTTAAAAAGAAAAAAGAAAAAACTACTGTGAAAAGGCTCTATTAATTTTTATTTTTTTTTTAAAAAACTTCTTTCCCACATAGTTTTTCTGTTTTTATTTTATCCAAATCACTAGACAGAAATAAATAATCTGACACATGGTGTGATCGCAGCCAATGCGTGCGCCGCTGATGGCTCGTTCCTGTCCTAGACGTGCCACTAGCTGTATGCATGCATGTGTGACGTGGCTGCTCCTTAAGATGCCACGTAACCAGATCGTTGCACGTTTCCTCTGCTTATAGCTATCAAACACGTGTCCTTCGATCGCCAAAAAAGTAGTTATCCCGGATAAGTATAAAATGGCTACAGTGGCATGATCGGGCAACCTAAATAAAACCATGGAAAGCGAGACTCAAACAGGGAAAACTGAGGAGAGCCACCAGCAGCAACAGCAGCGTCACCACACACCCAACATTTCTTCGATGGAGCCGGTGACCCACGAGGCCTACGGCTGAGGCATGTACGCAAATGGACCGGGACAGCAACAGAAGAAACCAGCTGATCACAAGCCACCAGCTAGTGAAACCCAGAGCGCTGATGGGCCTGATAACAAGCCTAAACACAAACCTCCACCTTCGTCTGGCTACCGTGACATCGATGTCACTGGCCAATCTTATGTTCAGTGACTAGTCGCCGATTTTTTTTTTCGTTGAAACCATCCTTTTACATGTTCTGGTCTGTATCATATAGGTCGTAGTTTTGAAACTCTAGTTTGTTATTGTTCATATGTGAAACAACATTTTCCGTTTTTTTTTTTTTTTTTTGTCGTTTTGGAATCGGTAACGGGGCCTTTATGTAGTCATTAAGCCACTTCAATGCTGACCCAAATGATATGTCTTCAATGTTGTCATCGCCCGTATTTTGCAGCATTATGCTATAGCATGTTACAGATTAGGTACAAGAGTATACAAATTCTGTACAATTACAATAATTGTTATAGTAATAGTTGTTAATCATTAGAATATGTATAGTTTTTTTTTTATATATTATCCGCATGTGAAGATATTAAATCTTATATACGATTTAAAGTTTTAATTTCATAATAGTAGGATATATTTAGTATTTAACGGGAAGAAAACTTTGATATATACCAATACAATATATTAGCTAGGATTTGAACGTGGATAAGTACATGGAGAAGGGAAAATTTATTAATAATTTTAGTTAGGAATGAACGAGCATCAGAAAATGTATAGTTACAGTAGCAGCTGCTGTTAGTATTTAAATTTAAATATTTTCATTAAATTTTGACGCAAGGGCTTAAAAAATCTGTTCTGATAAAAACTTCTTGTCATCGAACGTCCCTTTCCCTCGATGAAGTTATCTTTCGTCAACATGGAAAACAAGTTGCATCTTCGGCGAGGTGACTTGGAGATTAAATTCGGGAGTATCCTTCGATGCTTAAATAAGCTTTTTTGTTTATCTTAAAAATAATCTGATTTGTTCTTAAAAGCTGTTTTTCTCTAACATAGCACTCAACCAGCTTTTATATAAAAACAATACTTACTTTTCAGGTGCCTCAATGTATGTGAAAGTATTCATCATTTGTCATACATATTATTTTTGGGATTACAAATATTTATCGCATGTCAGGCATCTATCATCAATCTATTTGAAAAACAATTTCACGGAATATTAGCTCTAATTACTTTTAAAAACTTACTTACTCAATTACAAATTTATTATGTTATCTAATGTCTTATTCGTTCGAAGTTGGTGATATTTGTCATGTGTCTCATTCTTATTTTATTGATGTGTCTTTTTTTCATTCAATCTTTCTAACACCCATTCAAAATCAGTATGAGAATTTAAAACATATTTAAAGAAAATTTCATTCCCTTCTAACCATTGATTATATTGTTCTAATATAATAGCTAATCCTGTCAGAACTTTTATATTAGTGTTCATTTTAGTAGTAAAAACGTGTAACAATGCCAAGAATTGGAGTGGATAGATCAAAATCCACATACATAGTGGTTTTGAAATTAAGAGGCTACTGTGTTCGAAAATTAAACAAAAGATTGTTAATTAGACCGTTTCTAGTTAATGACACTGACAGTCAGAGAATATGAGATGTTGGCACTTGGGGTAGGAATATTTTTAAATAAAATTGCAGTACCACCGAGAATTTGAGATGGATACTGCAGTGGGCTCGATCAATTTTTTACCATTACAGATATAGTTTAAAAAGGTAAAAATTAACAAATGATGAGTCATTTAATCGACTATAAACAATTAAAAAAATAAATAAATCCCTATGAGTGCCAAAGGTAACTGTTGTCCTTTGACATTGATGCTCGTCGACATAAACTATTTTTGGAACTCAACTAAGCACATGTAATGTTTCTGCGACAGATATTGTCAAAACTCAGATTTGAATTACTGAACAGGGAGCCGTGTGGATAATTAGACTTTATTCAAGACCAAAATAGCATGCTAATGAGTTATGAGAGGAAATGATAGTTTTTTTTTTCAACAAAATCATCACAAGGGAGTGGAGCGCATCACGTTTGTTTATGTTCATGGTTTAATTATTTAAAAGCCATCCATGAGCCGTGAGACCGGTGCTTAGTTATCAATAATTACTCGTGAATCCAATAGCAGCAGTATTCAACAACCAGGAGCCTAAATAAAGTCATTATATGAAACTATTAGTCATGATTATCATGTTGGTTGGACACATAATCCATCTTGATAGTAATCATAATTAGCCAATGGTCAAAGCGTTCGTGAAAAACAGGTGTAAGAAAATCACTATCTAATAGTCAACATATATATGATCTGACTTATATTATACATTTACACCTAATGTTAGATCTAAAAGAAATTATGATGAAACTGTGTTTTCATGGAAAAAAAAAAAAAAAAAATCTTACAAACAAATATTAATGTATAATCTCAATGTAATATATTTAACAAATGACAACACAATGCCATTTTCTAAATATCTAAAAATTATGAGAGTGGAAAATTGTTGTAGCTCTATGCTAAAGCCCCTCACATGCATACAATGAAATTGTGAATGCAAGTTGCATCTTCTTTTTCAAATCCTAAATTTGTACTTCTTAAAACTTTACAATGTTTATTTCCCAAAAAAAAAAAACAATGTTGATAGTCTTATTCCATAAAAGCATCTATTTTAATTATATTCAAATTAAAAAATATATATATCATAACAACATTACATATTATAGTGGCGGGAAAGTCTCACAATGCAACAAGCAGTCTTCTTCTTTTAGTTTGAGAATAATATATCTCACTTATGGGATATACATTCAACTCAAATTTTATACTCCTCTTTTACAAGTAATGGTCACCTTCTTAAGAGATTATTTAGACAATGTAATAATAATTCCTCTCAATAGATTCTAAAAACATATATTCTAACAAATTTTCTTCTCAATAGATAATGATGAAAATAGATAGTGGAGTCATAAAAATGAACACCGATGAATTTATACTCACATTAAAAAGAAAAACAACGTATCAGCAATACAAAAGAAGTTTCCAAAATGACTTTGACGTCGTCAGTTTCAAAAAATATTATTAGTTAAAAATTTCTTCCAAAGTTGAAAAGAATCTTACAAAGATATACTGAGGTGTAATCCCAACATTATCTGATCTGTAATCATCAACGAAACAAAACCTATATTCCGAAATTCCTAAAACACCCACACATTTTCCCACTTTTTACACACAGAAACCATCTGTCTCTCTCACTCACTCTTACGAGATATCTCTACCCGGCTGCCAAACCAAGTCGGCACAACTCCTCCGGCGGCGGCGCCTTCCAACTAAAAGCCTTCCTCCTCATTTCCTCAAAATCACCGACACATTCTCTCATCTTCAAATCCCTAAACCGTTTTCGCGCCTTCGCGAGCCTCTTCCCGGCGGCTCTGTCAAAGATATTCTCCCAACCCCTCTCCCAGTCGCCGTGGGCGTCGCACAGCTCCAGCGTCCCGTTCCTCCAGTCCGTCCAGCTCCACCACCTGTACAGAGACAGCATCGCGTCCGCCACGCACGGCCCCCGGCACACCGCCGTGCACGGCCGGCACTTGGCCCCACTCAGCGGCCCGGGGCTGGACATAGCCGCCACCGGAACGCCATACCGCGAAGGAGGGAAGGCGTACTTCCGGTCCGTCACGATGCAGAACGGAAGGCGCCTCGTCTGGTACGGCACCTCCTGGGTGGTGAGTTGGGCCTTGAACGCCGTCTCCGAGTTGAGTTGGTGGAGGCCGGCCGCGTCGAGTTGAGGGATGAGAGAGAGGCGGGCGAGAGCGACTCTCGAGGTGTTGAGGTCGCCGATGCCGAGACGGTCGTTGAGTCCGCCGTAGCTGGATCCGGGTGGGACCAGGTATTCACCTCGAATGAAGTTTTCGGGTCCAAGTGGAGCGTTCCAGTACCCGTCCACTCGGGTTCGGACTATCCAATCGTACGTGAAGTTGTTAAGGTTTTGATACTCCTCGATCATTTTTAGGCACCCTTCTACCAAATTAAAGTACTGCAATAGACCCTATAGATTGAAAAAAAACAAGTTATATAAATAAATTGACAATTATAACCTCCTCATACTAATTGAGTTACAAATTTATTCAATTAAAATTAATCTTAATGGGTTGGTTTATCAATAAATTAGAATTTATGAATATCAGTTATCGATTTCAATAATTGATCCATCAATATGATCTTAAAATTTTAGTGATCGACATCTACAAATTTACATAAATACGACAGTTTATATACTTAAAAAACGGTGTATATCTCGATATTTTATTCTTATATCGTTAATTAAAAAATTAATAATTAATTTCAACGTATATTTTATTCTTGTACTAAACTAAGAGCCAACTATAAATGCGGGGAAAAAACAAACAAATAGAAATATCTCGGTACACTTGTCACGCATCAGTGGCAGCACTCATGACCGTCGGGTTGGGACCCAAGAGTTGGATGGGTGTGATGATTCACAACACAACAACACTAAAGTATTCTCATTCAACAAAGGGAGGAGAACTTTATAGGATAAGAATATTCAAACTCAGTCTTCTTCTTCAACGCGTTCGATATAGATGGCAATTGCTTTTCTTTTTCAGAAAAATAATTGTACTATAAAAGCAAGGGTGGTTATAATGTAACGTAGTAGGTGTTTTCTTTTTTTTTTTTTTTTGGAACACGTAACGCAGTAGTTGTTAAACTAGGAAACCGAAGTAATTAAAAAACAAATTACCCCATGAGGTTGCATTTCGTGACCCAAATTATGAACAATCAGTTGAAAACCCAACCCCCCCACCCCAAAGAAAACAAAAAACGAAAAAACAAAGATATCGTTTGTTATGTTGGAGACCATCATAACAAAATTGGAAGACCAAATCCCATATATATTAAAAAAATAGAACGGTTTTCAAGTTATGAAACAGATCGAATTAATATTTTAAAAAAAAAAAAAAAAAAGAAACAGATCGAATTACCTGGATGCCGTTAGGTGAGTTGGCGGCGGTGAGTACTCGGACCTCAGACTCGGTCTCAGGCATGGGTTTGGGCTCGAAGATTCTGACCGAGGCGAGCCTAGGCACGTTTTTTAACAGCGAAAACTTGTAGGCGTTGCGGTCCACTGGACAGTGCAGAAACAGGTCGGCGTTAGAGTACACCTCGAGAATGTTCTTCACTATAGACGGGCCCGTGAGCTCGAACCTCCGGGCCCCACCCACCAAACACACCGCAATCCTCGCCCGATCCAACCCGGTCCGATTCCGCATCTCACTATGGCCCGGATTCTGCTGGTGGGCAGCTGTGAACTGGGAAGAATTCTTGACGGCGAAGGCGGCGGGAGAGACGGCGGCGTCGGGTGGTGGGAGTGTGTGGTTGAAGAAAAAGAATTGAAGTGACCCTAGAGATGAGAACGGGTTGGTGGGTGGGGTGTAGGAGATGGAAAGAAAGACGAGGAGGAGGAGAGGAGGGATTATAATGAAGAGAAGACGCCAATCGAGATCCGAGAACCATTTCGTGATATTAGACATGGTCGATTTTAGTGGGTTCTTTATCATCGTTGTCGTCGTAGTCATACTCGTCTCTTTCCCTGTTGCTGGTTTTTCGTGCCGGTGTTGTCGAAAAACAAAAGCGCTGGTTGGATCTTCTTCGTTTTGGCTTCTACAGCCATAAATGAGGAAAAAAGTTGCACCCCAAAACGAGAAGAGATCGGAGAGATATATACAGAGAGGCTGGGAGAGAAAACGAGCATTCGACTTTTTTTTTTTGTTTTTCTGATATTAACAGCTTTTAGTAGTTGTGAAGAAAATCTTGGTGCGCACTACTTTTATTAGCGTGAGGGAAGAGGGAGGTGGGAGTTAGGTGATAATTTGTCAAACATTTTCGGGGTATTTTTTAATTTTTGATAAATATGCTTTAAAATGAAGATACCCTTATAAATTTATATGACACCCCAAAATTTAATATATATAGAGAGAAAGTGCTTTTATTTATGGACAAGAGAGAGTGCTCTTATATATATATATATATACATATATATATATATGGGCTATAATTTATTTAGGTAATAATATATATATTATTTGTTATATCTGATTACATATTTATTATATCTGATTATAACTTAATAAATCAGATAATTTCAATGTGTTAGATCTAATATATATAATTTAATTTATTTAATTGTAATTAAATCTAATATAATACAATCGGTCATTAATTACATTTATAATTACTGATTTTATTTATTATACGTTATGATCTATTTATTATATCTTATTATAATTAAATGAGTCATGATCTAATATAATACAATCTATTATAATCTGAATCATTTAATTTTTATCAGATATAATCTATAATTTTAGAATATTATCAATTATTTATAGTTATCAGTTGTATCAATACTCAAGTACATTGTAGAATTTATCTATATTATAATATTATATTAATTATCAATATCCATTATTTGTTTAGTAACTATTTTATAAGCATCTACTGGTTAGACCATTTCAAAAATACTAGAAGGAGTTTTCTTTTTGTCTGTTCTGTTTGTTTGTTTTTCCTCCTTAGATTTGATATTTTTGTTTTTTTATTTAGTTGGAAAATAAATAATGTTGAAGATATGTTTCGTTTTGCTTGTTACATTTGTTTATTATTACATTTTTGCCTATGTTTTTCTTGCCAATTTTAAATATTTCTAGAGAGAAATTTAAAAAAATAATGAACAAATAAATATGACAAAACTGTAACAATGTTTGTAGCCTAATCACATTTGTTAGCTCACTAACCTTATGTCCAACAGTAATTAAATAAGGTCAATCAAAACTAGAGGTATGGGTATGACTTCATTTTTTTAACTTGAAGTAGTTGATTCTGACATACGACACGCTTTATTTTATTATATAAAATAAAGTGTATTGTATTTATGTTGTAGGTTGCTGTCGATGCATGTCTGTAGAACATGGCTATTAAAACAGTAGTTGAGTTTATAAATTGTCTAATATACAAATACAGAATTTATACTGTCATTAGTATAAATCTTAAGAGGCGTGGGAATATAAGTTCACATTCTTTATTCTTTATATAAATTATTTTGTAGTTTCAAACTTCGAGAACCAGCAGCAGCCTAAAAAGAAAATAAAAACTTCGAGAACCAGCGACGTGGTCAGAAGTTTTAATCACAGCCCGCTTTAAGC
This sequence comes from Dimocarpus longan, assembly GCA_022984855.1. Lineage (NCBI taxonomy): Eukaryota > Viridiplantae > Streptophyta > Magnoliopsida > Sapindales > Sapindaceae > Dimocarpus > Dimocarpus longan. The sequence continues at coordinate 756,305 of CM041018.1, forward strand.
CGCCACGTGTACTCGAGAAACAGTCGAGATCCATTTCACATTTCGCCAGTCCGTAGTTTAAATTTAGAAATTGTATCCAACGTACATTTCATTGATATTTAAAATATTTTAAAATTTTGGATTTATTCAACCCAAATTTAAAATTTTAAGAATCTTCAATGCAATTTATGTTGAGTTTCTCGTTGTAGCAGGTTATTTCTATAGTTGTTGTAGCGAATTTTTGAGTCTACTATCAATTTTTTTAAAGCAACTTCAATGTGTAACATCGAATTTAATATTATTTTTATGTCAACGTTGTAACACCCCTCATCCTGATTTCTCGTTGACGTAAGATTCGAGGCGAAGAGCGTTACGATTCCAAACTGAAAATTCATTTAGTTGAAAATTTCTTATTAAAGGAAATGGAATCACCACTAAAACTTTAATATCATTTTCTCGTGTATAGTTTTAGAAAATTCGACAGAATCTCCCCTGTTTTTCTGATAATCAAAAAATTAAAAAACCTGTAAAAAAAATGATAACACTTCTATAAAATTTATTTCTCAACTTCAATTCGGACCTCCCGTCCGATTTTCAAACCACTTCACCACACAAACATTTATAATAAAATTTATTAAAAAAAAAAAACAACAAACGCATAATAGCATGAAAATTATTATTTTTAACAGACATTCTTAAATTTTATATCAATATTTAATAATAACTAAATTGATTAATAATTGTACATATAAAATACTCAACATCATTTCTTCAATTTGAAACCACATGATTTTCTTAAAAATTTCAAAGCAATTCTGACGAAGACACTTACTTAAGAATTTCACACATCCATTTCATCAACAATCATTTAATAATACAATTTCGTTTAATAATTTTTTTTTTAGTGCCCTTCGTAAACTCTGACACGATACCATGGACCGAAATTCGGGTCTCAAACTGAATAAACAGCGTTCCCAGCATCGGTCACTCGGGGACCACCCGCCGGGTCGTATATCACATATCATATATCTCAGTCGGTTTCGACTTCAGGACCGGACACCTAGTGTCTCTCATAATCCATCCGTCGAACCCAGTATATCGGTATCGGTGTAACGGTGCAGTACTGCTATATTACCCTATTGGCATGCCAACTACCAGTCCCCACCTACCAATGTTCAGGTTTACTCGGGCCCTTTCTCAATTTTAATTGATAACTGAAAACTTCATATTTTTGATAACTTTTATTTCTATATAAGGATTTTATTCGGAAAGCAATAAATATAATTTCAGTCACAAATTTTCATAGATATTCAAATTATCATATAAACATCATAAAACATAATTTTTCATTCAACTAACTCATCCAATCTTTTTCATAACGTCCGTGCCCTTCTTCCGACATACGCTCGGTCAAGGCACTGAACTTATTCATTTCTTTCCGTTTCCTATCTATTATCATTCAAAATCATTCGATTATCATTTAATCATTACATAAATAAACATAAAATGACAAGAATACCCTTGAATTTCCAAATTAACATTCATTTGACCTAAAAAGAAGTTTTTAAAATATTTCTTTTTTTTACACATTACTTCATCATATAAAGTATAAAAAAAATCATTTATTTAACACATCAATACAATAAGATGGAAATGATAGAAATACCACTAAATTATTCTCTATTGTGTATACGGTCTAGGGAACTAAATTATTATCGTATTTTAATTGGGCTTGAGTTTGAGATATTATCTCAAACGCCTACGTACCCATTTCATTATTGGGATCAAAGCTCTCGTAGTTCAACAAACTATTATTATTATAATTTATCAACAAAATTCATAATACACTAAATCTTTATTTTCCCACCGACTTATATATATATATATATTTTAAAACTTTTTATTTTTCATTTCATAATGTCACAAAATTATTTATACTGCAATTTTCACATAAACTTAAAATCAAATCTATTAAAAATAACAATATCACATAATTTACTAAATAATTCATTTATTTTCAATACAAGATAAAAACTGAAATATACGTAAATGTACTAAAATATTATTTTATTCATTTTCAACTTTTAAATCATTTTATATGTAAAATTATATAATTCGATTTCTAAATAGAAATATAATTATCAAAATACATATTTTATAATCCAATCATAAATCATAATACAAAATTAATAAACAAATTTTCTTCTAATGATGCTTAAATAAATCAAATTTGAAACATATATAATCTTTTATTTCAATCGTATAACATAATTTATAATCTATTAACTCAATTAACTCAACAATTATTTACTTGACATAACTAATAAAATCTGAAATGTAAATAAATATAACTCAATAAATTTAATTAAAAATAAAAATATCTATTCTCATAATTCTTTTGTTTATTTCTATATCAAAAACGTGTTTTACTCTTATTTCCTTATCATTCTATATTTACCTAAAAATCATATAAAATTGAATGTAAAACTATACAAAACTATACTATTTATCTGAAATTCAAATCATATTAAAATAAATTTACTTCTCTAAATAATTAAACACATAAATTATTATCATTATTATTTTTTCCTTACCCGCATCCCTCGCCGCTCGTCCTTTCTTTCTTCATTTTCTTTTTCTTTCCGCGGCCACCCAGACAGCTCTTGCTTCTCTTTATTATTTCAATTTTTTTTTTTTCTACTGCCGGCATGCTCTGCTCCTTCCTCTCTTCTTATTTTTTTTTTTTCTCTCTTAGGTTTTCGTTTTCTTCCCCTCTCATCTGTTTTGTGCCGACAGCACATACATATATATTACACCTCCGTCTTCTCTCTCATTCTCTCCACCGCCTCATCTGTTCAGCTTTTGATTTATTTATTTATTTTTCTATCATTATTTGTTTGCACAAATATACATATCTATAATAATAATAATTATTATTATCAGTATTCTTATTATTTTAACGCCATCATTTTTGACTTTTGGATGACAATATCTGTAAAATTTCATTTTTGACCCTTCTTAACTTTGTCCTTTTAATACAATTTTTCTTAATTTCTTTTAAAAACATCCTTCAATTGGATATTTATCTACAAACTTATGTATTCCTAAAACTGAAATCGGACTAAATTAATAACAATAAATTAAATTTCAATAAATCCCCAATTTTTCCACATACATAAGGTCCTATATTTTTCACTATAATAATTCACCCCTTCAACTATTCTGAATAATAATTATTTATAATTTTTTTTTATCCAATTAAAAAAAATCACTATTCACTCATCTATCCAAAAATTACTATTTCATCAAAATACTATTTATCTGGATAATCGGGACGTTACAAACATCAAATTTATTGACATTAAATTTTTTTTAACTCCAATGCATACGATACCAAATTAGTATAAAAAAAATTTTCATAGAATATTTTATACATAATTCTTTAATCAATATTAATTTATTTATTTGATATATAATTTTATTTTCAAATAATTACTCATAATATATTACAAAATTATTAAATACTTATATAATTTTTTTAAAACTTTTTATAAAATATTATTCTCATTATATTTTCACCTAATTTTTTAGTCACTTAATATTTTTTAGTTCATTTTTATCTAACTAATTGTTGATCTACCTAATTTTTTATCCATCTCATTTTTTTAACTAATTTTTTATCCAACAATTTTATTATCTAAGCCATTATTAAATCGTATTCTAAAAAAAATTAGAGTTACGAGAACGACGTGAATATAATAAAATTTTACTAAAGAATATGAATTTCATAAAAGATTCAATTCTACGTGATATTCTTCAAAATGAATAAAAGAGAATTTATGAAAAAAAAAGACCTATTAACAACAATTTGAATAAAGAAGCGGATCATCTAATACATTTGACAAGTATTTTGGTGGTATTGGAGGAAGTGGAGATGACCTTCCAAATTTCTAAATGATTATTTATAAGTATTTATATTATGTATTTTATTTTTAACTTATGTTGTTGTTGTTGTTATTTATTTTTTTTTAAATAATGTATTTTTAATTTAAGATAATGGTAATGTTAATGTCATTGTTTTTTATTATATTATTGAGTTTTTGCATTGAAAATATTACCAATTTTATTAAGTAATTATTAAAATAATAAATTTTTATATACATTAAATAATTTAAATGACATTATATTAATATTTTACTTATAATACATATTAAAAACTTAAAAATATGGTAAAACATGTTTAATATTATACTAATTTTAAATATTTTAATATTTTCAATGATATATATTTTTTATAATAATTTAATTTATATTTATAATTATTAATCAAATTATATAAATATACTAAATATGGTGAAGGATATAAAAAGAATAAAATTTGTTGTGGTTATTAGTTAAAGGGTATTGTGGAATTTTAGAAGATAAAAGGAGAGCACATGGTCCACAAAAATAAATTTGGTGTTGGCTATAATTTAACATCAAATTCGGTGTTATACTGTAGCAATTATACCAAATTCTTTTTTAGGATTAGAGCCTTCACACTAAATTGGTATAATATTTAAGGGACCTTTGACACTAACATGATATTTTGTACTAAATTGATGCAATATATTAGAATAGGTATTAAGCATTAGTAGTAATATGTATAAAAGCCAAATGAATTAATGAGGTAGGAGCTTGGACAATAGAGTGGAGCCAACCGTACGACGTTCAAGTCAATAGAATAATGAAAAGGATTACAGAAAACAAAAAGAAATTAAAAAGAATCAAATACTTCCTGTGTTATCATGATTTGCAATGTTAGTTTGGTAGAAAACTGTTAGTAAATAAGGAAAACTAGTGAGTATAAATTTCGGTAAAATTTTGACTACATACATTAATCACATGGATGCAGATATTACTATCCCAAAATATTATTTATACATCTAAATTATAAGTACATCCATTATTAAAAAATTTAAATTCAGTTTTACTATAAACATCTAATCTAATACCAAAATTTAGGAGTTATTTGTTTTTTTAATCTGCATACTGAACGGTGCTGCTGAAAATTTAAAATTAAATAGTGACTGAAATTTGAATGATATGTTTGTTTTTTTCTTTTTTCTAACCTTTAAATATATTGTAAATTGGTTTGTTTTTTAAAGTTAAATTTGTTTAAAAACTAATAATTCGACATTTATATCATTTTTTACTATTTGTTGTCATATAATTTAAATTAATTTAATACAAACACTTGAAAATACAAAATTTACTAAATTATAAAATATTTTTATATATATTAATAATAGTTTATTCATAATTAAAATATGATTAAAAAATATAGTAATATTAACCATATTTATTTATTTACATATATCAACATATTTAAGAAAACAGTTAGAAAAATAAATGTTTAAATTGTAAATTAAAACATATTAATTTAATTTCAAGATAATTTGGGATGAGACGTATTTAAGGGTTTTTTTTTCAAATATAATTTTTGCAAGTATCAAGGAAAAAAAAGAAAAGAAAATTGAGTAATATAAATTTATAATAAATTTAAAATTATGTTATTTTGGAGAGGATAAATTTGGAATAAAAACTTTCAAAATATCATTAAATGATTTACAATTAAGTAAAAAGTTAAAAATTTTTATTTAATTTTTTCAGTTGTTTTTGGGTAGTTTTAAGTGGTTTGACCACTTAAAAAAACAAACAAAAATAACTTAATCATTAAAGATTATTAAATCTTAAGTTAAAAAAATGATCGATCTCTTACATTTTGAAAGTAAATTTATTTATTTACTAAAAACACTCATTTACCTATTAGTACGCTTAAATTTAAACAACTCTTTGCACTTGAAAAAAAAAAAAAAAATTCTTCTCATGTTTTTTATTTGCTTTACAGAAAACCTTAATGCTACTAATCATATTTCTCAAAATCAATTTATAAGTTTTGAATTATGAGTTTTATTGTTATTTTAGTTTACAAGACTTGTATGTAATACACTCATTAGTCAAAATTGATTAGCCAATGCAAATGCTAGTATACTTTTTTTTTTATTTTTTTTAATATAATCAAAAGCATTAATCCTAAATTAAACTACAAAGTAAAAAATTAAATATTTTGTAGGACTAGAATATTTATCAACTTACAAAATAATTTTTTTGTTCTTCACTATAATGATTAATGCTTTTGGAACCAATCGAACAGTAAGAAAACAAGTTCTTACAACTTTAGTCTCCAATTTGTTTTTGTTTTTAGAAAAAAAAAATTGATAATCAGTCAACTATAGTAAAATTTCAAATTAGAGTTTAATATATTAAGATAAATTGATGAGTGTGGAAAGTATTTTGATTCAATTATTTAAATCTTAAATTAAGGTTTAAACACATTGGTAAAAATTAATAGATATGGAAAGTATTCTAATTGATTTATTTTAAACAGATTGTTTGTAATGGTCGTTTTGTTTTACGTTAGTTTTGTAATGAACTTTTTTAATAAAATCTGAGTTTGTTAATTGTAAATTTTGGATGCCAATATCCTCACCCTAACTATTTGATTTATAAATATAAACACAAATTTAATTACAACCTTGTATATTTTACATATATGCGTAATACTCTTTTCACAATCACAATTAATTTAAGACGACACTAGCAAACCAACCTTACAATTCATGACATCGACATCTACAATATCTCAAAGGTCTATGTTATCTACGATGATACTAGCAAGCTAGTTTTACAATTTATGAGGTTGATATCTACAAGTATCTCAAAAGTTAATGCCATCAGGGGGGAAAAAAACAATTATATAGTTGCGCTCTTAATTAGTGTTTTAAAAGATGAGGCATCACCTCACTGCCTTACAACCCAAAACGACTCGAGGTGACCACCTTAGATGTTGGATATGAAAAATCACACCTCTAGAGATTGAGACGATCACCTCGAGGCCGTCTCGAGATGACCTTGAGGCGGCCACACGAGTCATATGGGTAAAGATGTCTTTTTATTTTTTTATTATTTTTTTTTTTTTAAAAAAAAGCTAAAATTGATATGAAATGAAGTAGAGAATGTTAAGCCCCCGATCGTTGGGACTTATCATAAGAGGCCAAAACAAGTCAAAAGAGTTGAAAACATATAAGAGGAAAGTCAGGGGACTAAATGTTGAAGAAGCTTGATTGAAATGTCAAGGTATAATTTTAGGAAATATGTCATCAGCCAATTGATTGATTGTTTGATTGATTTGGAGGGTCAATCAAACAATCAATCACTAAAATTTTTATATCCTTTTTTCTTCATTTCTCTCATTTCTTCTTATTTTCTCTTAAAATCCTCCTTATCCGTCATTAAATTCCTCTTAAAAGAACTCTAAATTTGATATGTTACATGTTAAGATTTATATGAATGATTTTCTATGTTAGGATGATATAAATGATCCCCATTTTGGTCATCTTTATTCTGTTTTTTTTTTTTTTTTTGAAAAATCAAGTTGTATTAAATAGAAGATAGAACACCTCCAGAGGAAGAAAAACAAGACCCATCCAAAACAACTAACTTCAGCAGCCAAGGAGGGAAAGATTTTCTCTATATAGTTGAACTATTGAACCCTATAGCCCAATTGGCAAGGCTATGAGCAACTCGATTGCACCCCCTAGGAACATGCGAGATGGAACTGAATTGATGTTCAGACAAGATAGATTGAATATCATGCATCATATTAGAAATATCAAGAAGGGTAGAACATGCCCCAATGCATGAGTTAACCACATTTAACGCATCCATCTCCAAATAGATTATTCTGTTTTGTTTGATATCTATATTTATAACATTAGTTTTTATTATATTTTAAAATGCTATGAATGATTTTGTACGTTAAGTGTTTTTTTTTTTTTTTTTTACACTTTTTTATTTTTTATTTTTTTTAATTTAGAGTTAAGATGGGACTGCCTCATCTCGCCGAGGCTTTACCATCTTATCTCGTCTTTTATTTTTTAAAACATTGATCCTAATTATACGATTTATATTAACTAATACAATGTTTACAATACAATCATCTGTTCATATTATGAACGCATTGCATGCATTTTTTTTTTTAAAAAAATAGTATTAACCCATACTAAAATAAATAAAAAAAAATTCACTGAAAAAATTATAATTACTTTATACATGTCAAGTTAGTAAAGTGGATACATTTTATTTATTTATTTTTGACTAGGGGAGAGAGAAATTGTACTCCAATGTTACACTTGTTGAAAAATATGGTTATTATCCCAGTTATGTATATGATTACTAATACAGTAAATGTGTTAAATGCTAAATTTGCGATACTATTATAGACTGTAATTACAATATTAGCTTTATAATTTTTAAATTCAAATGTCATAATCTATTGTCCAATATAGTTTGATGGTGAAAAAAGTTCACTCAATCTAACATTATTTAAGATTTGATTAGTTATCATGACATTTGAGATATATATATATATATATGTAATTATAATGTCACATTTATGATGCCAAATATAAAACACATATAGTTATTATACATTCAATGTAATTTAATGCAAACACTGTAAAGTGCATGATTAATATTCTAAAATTAGGTCATGGTAGAAAAATCCTTACATCTTGATTAATTTTAATGTGAATATTGTGAATTTTATGATTAATATTCTAATGTTAGGCCCCGGTAGAAAAATCACATATAGTTATTATACATTAAATGTAATTGTAATGCAAATATTTTGAATTGCATGATTAATAATCTAAGATTAGGTCACGGTAGAAAAATCCTTATAGCTTGATTAATTTTAATGTGAATATTGTGTTTGTGAAATCCATGAACTTTTTTTTTTTAAACTGTGAACTGCATGAGTTTTTGTTTGAAACAGTTAATTGCAAGATTACTTTTCTAAGATTAGGCCACGGTAGAAAATTCCTAATAGTTTGATTTGCCGAGATTGTTGGGCCACGTTTTCTAGGACCATCTCGTTGTCCATGATTTTAATAAATTTAATTCACCATGTGCACGCTAACACATAAAATGTGAACGACACGCAATTAAAAATACAGAACACTGACTTCAATTGTTGGCGGCATTAAGGAAGCCACGTATTTGATTTCGATTAATTATAATTCAAGTTTTTGTTTATTAGATACGGTTGGACAGTGCATATGAAAAGTAAGCTGGCAGGATACCATCAAAAGGTCGTAGGGCCTTAAGGCCTTTAGTTATTATATTCTTCACGGGTAGTCTCTTCTGACTCCCGCTAATTTTATCGACGTGCCCCTGCTACATCTAGACACAACTTCGTCAAATGGTGGCTTTTTAAAACTTTTTTTTTTATTTTTTTATTTTTATGTTTTTTATTTTCATTTTAAAAATATGATGACAAATGGATTAAGAGGATTTTAGTGATTCATCGGGATTAAATACTGCATGTATTTTTAAAAGAATAAACATATTTTAAATCATTTGAAGTATTGTTTTTTTTCTATATCAAAACAATTCACTCCGTGAAACAAGTAGCTTTTATAATATAATTACTATATAATTTGATATTAATGCTACCTAATCAGGTTCGATGCTCTGTAAGTGATTAACCCTAAAATCAATGATAGATATTGATGATTAATGTAAAAATAAAATCACATGAGCTTCTAACTAACTACAAGTTTCATCCTTATTCTTATTATTGATAAGATGATAATATAATATTTCGCTCTGAGTGGGATGGCTGAGTGGTAGCCAACCTCACCCCGTCTTTGCCTTTATTGTGAAGGTCAAAGGTTTAAATAGATTTTGTATGTATCTCCTACTTTGTGTAAATTACTTTGAGTAGATCTCTTTTATCTTTTGAAAATAGATTTTTTAATTATAGTTATATTTCAGCCTGTCCCAATAGATTTAATTTTTTTTTTTTTTAAAAAAATAACGCGTCAATATAATGCAATTGCACGTGCCTGCCTTCAAGAGACAAGAAGCCACGCGGCACCAAGTTGACGGGCCAGCCTTTAAAGGGGCCCGCAAGAAATGGGCTTGAAGGCCCACAAACGACCCCAAAATTGAGCGAAACTAAAGCCGCCGTTAAAGGACTGCCAGCGAGTATCCAACTAGTGAGCAAGCTCGTCGAATTTTTGGAATCGCGAACGCCAAAAAGCAATGCAAGGAGGATCGTCTGGCGTCGGTTATGGTCTCAAATATCAGGTACCAAATCTCACTCACTCTATCTTTTTCTAACTCATGAACCCTAATTGTGCTTAGATTCTAAAAAAACCAGTTTTTCGCGCGCAGGCTCGATGCATTTCCGATGTCAAAGCAGACAGAGACCACACAAGCTTCCTCACTGGAACTCTCAGTCTCAAAGAAGAAAACGAGGTCAATTTTACGGCTCTTTTTGTTTTGTTGCGATTTTCGTTTGACTAGATCTGATCGAAGAGAAATTGAATCGATCTATTAGGTGCATTTGCTCCGGCTCTCTTCCGATGGAACCGAGCTCATATGCGAGGGCTTGTTCTCGCATCCTAACGAGATCTGGGACCTCTGTTCATGCCCGTTCGATCAACGCATTTTCTCCACCGTCTATTCAACCGGTAAGTGATTTTAATTGATTTCGATCTCAGTGATATTGAGTTCATGATGGTTTGGTATGATTTGATAGATGTGGTTAGGTTGTGTTGTGTTTTATGTTTTGCTATTGAAGGTGAAACCTATGGAGCCGCGATATGGCAGATTCCGGAGTTATATGGCCAATTGAATTCGCCTCAGTTGGAACGAATTGCTGCTCTTGATGCGCATGTCGGTAAGATTAATTGGTGAGTTTGTTTATTCTGGTTTCACAGTTTTTCACTCTTTTGGATTTGGCGTCTAGTTATATTTTGAAGTATTGAAAGTTTGTTTAAATTTGTTGACTAGATGGAAAATGCACTATGAGAGAATGTGATATGTTGGAATTAATTTGTATGTATTTTATCTATAGCATTCTTTGGTGGCCATCTGGAAGACACGATAAGTTGATCAGCATTGATGATGAAAATATTTTTTTGTGGAGCTTGGATTGTTCAAAAAAGACAGCCCAGGTATAGCTTCTAACGGAGTTCATGTTCATATTACTATTTACCAAATTAACAATATAATAGGATTTGTATTATCTTCTTGATCTTGGATTTTGTATATAAAACTATTTTTTGCAAGGCTGCAACAACCTATCTGAGTTATATGTCTGGTTTCTTCAATGATTGGCCTTCAGTATACTGGTGCACTTAGTTGATTATGCCATTAGATTATTACTGATAAGTATCTTCAAAGACATTGCTACTTGTGGTGGGACTGAATGATCTTACTCTAATCACATGATATTCATGTTTCACTTTATATAGAGTCTTGTGTAAAATTTTAGATCCTAAGTTTGTGGAAGTAATTTTTTATTAGTTGCCATGAAGATGTTTATTATACATCAGCACATCAAGAACACCTTGAATGGTGATACTTATTCAGGTGGTTTTTGGAAATTAAGGTACAATCTAAAGAGTCTGCTGGTATGTTGAACTACTTATCTGGTGGAACATGGAATCCACACGACGTGAATGCCATTGCGGCAACATCTGTATCATCTGTCCAGTTTTGGGATTTACGGATTATGAAGTATGTTTTTCATGCCTATCTACTCAGTTTTGGCCTTTCGGGAATGTAGTTTTATCTATTGATAGCAGTCCATTCACATTATTGTTTCCAAGTCATTTCAGATTGAAGTATGTGTTTTAGGATTTTTAATAGTGTTCCTGCTTTTTTAATTTTGGTGAGTTAGTGCTTTTTGTATGTAAATTTCACACTTGTTTGCCATTTATAAACATGCCTTGCAATTCCAAGGATCTTTTTGTGTTTCTACCAGTTAAAGAGGTGTTTCTGAAACTGCTGTGCATTTTATGTGTTTCCTTCTTATGAAACATTTTTGTTGCACTTGCGGAAGGTTTGTGTGGCTAACAATAGAATTGTAAATTGCAGGAAGACCAATTCAATTGATCGTGGTCATGTTCACAGTTTGGATTATGACACTGTCAAAGAGCATATAATTGTAAGATCATCACTTTATATATCTGAAGTGTGGTTATTTGTAGATATTAAGTCAGTCAAGTTTGCACAGTTTAAGGATAAGGATCCCACACTACTGGGCATTGTTCTTGCAAGTTAAAGATTGTTGATTTTCTAATGAACTGTAAACAGTATAATATTCTGAATCTGCGCTATAGGATCACATCCATGAATTTCTGTATTATTCTGTAAGTTTTGAAGTATGATTCATATTACAATTCTATTCATTGGTCTGGTTGAAACTTGAAACCTTAATTGACAATCTAATAACTATGCAGTGTGTGTACGTGTACATTCCTATCTTATTGATTGTCAGTAAAAGACTAATATGTATAATATCTTAATTCAGTGAACTAAGTTTTATTATCATTAATAGGAATGACGGCATGCTTCATTGCTTTAAGGCATTTGTCTTGTCAAGTCATTTAGTCATTCTTGTTGGATTTATGTCCTTCTTATTAGATTAGAAGGTGTTCTGACATCTCATAAATTGAAATATTCAATTGTCTTATAGCATTACTATTTAGTAATAAATTCGGAATGGTATCATTTATCAGAACTCAAAAATGACTATGGTTGAAGTTATGGTAGGCTAATACTTAAATTCCAGAAAGAACTATTAAGTTAAAGAAAAAGCAGGGACTTGTTTAGTTGTAATGGGGAACATAATGGTTTCATAATTTACTGGACTCTGGTTGTGTAAGTTGTTGAAGTCATATTTCTATGTTAGATCTTTTTCTTTCAACGATGCAAAATCAACTGCTGTTTATACCAGTTGACATATCAAAAAATGCTACAATTGTTGTAGGCTACTGCCGAGGATGAATCTGGGATACACTTATGGGATCTTAGAATGCTGAAGGACCCTATGCTAGAGCTCCCTGGACATACACACTGGTAATATACTTCTGAACGTTACAGCTGTCTTCTTTTAGTAATTTTTCATGCATTGGAAAAACTTATTCTGAAAAGATTTGTGTTTGCGTGAGCATGTCATATAGTTATTTTCATGTGCATGACTCTGATGTTTCCAGTTGCTGTCCCTGTACAAGAGATATTCATGTTCTGATATTTGTAGGTTTCTCATTTTGACCTCTTTAAGAATCTTGGCAGGACCTGGGCTGTCAGCTGTAATCCTGAGTATGAAGGGTTGATTCTGGTAACTCTCTCCTTTTCTTGATCGCTCGCATATCACTCTAATGTATCAAGTGGTAGAAAGTTTTCACTGTTCTTTTAGTCTCAGGCTCTCAGCTTCACTTGATGCTAGAAGAACCATGTATATAGGATCTACATGTTCATCTTTCATGGGTTCTCTTGTGGATACAGAAAATTTTAAATTTAAGTTGGTTGCTTTAGGTGAAATTCATAATCATTTATGCCTAACTAAGAGGATTCTGGGGAATGTATTCTCTGTTAGATCAATGGAACAAACTATTATTGTATCTTTCCTAGCTGGGTTTTAATAGTGGAGTTATACTGCAGAGTGCTGGTACGGACTCAACTGTTAATTTGTGGTCGGTTCCTACTTCTAGCAGTGACGAATTACCACCTAAAAGGTCATTTTCTTGACTATATAAAATTAGGTTATGCCATCTCATTTCCATGTTTGATAGATAATTTTGATTTATATAAGTTGTGTCCTCGACAGTTTAGTTGAGACTCCAATGCGAAGGGCTGATCCCTTACTCAATTCATATAGTGATTATGAAGACAGTGTATATGGTAATTGCTGCAACCTTCTGGATCTTTATATTGTAAATCTTGAACAGATACTGACCATATATCTCACTTGTAATCACAGGCCTTGCTTGGAGTTCTCGCGAGCCTTGGATTTTTGCATCACTATCCTATGATGGAAGGGTAAGACATTTATACTATTTGATAGGAGAAACATGTGGATATTCTGGAATTTTATTCCCTAAAACATCCAAGAAAATTGCAGTAGCCTTATTGAGTAAATGAGGTCTTAAGCCTGGCCCTATAGTTTAATTGGTGGTCTTCATAGTCGATTTCCCCAAAGTCAGACTCCGCTTGACAAACCCAAATATCTAATGCTTGTTTTCTTCACGCTGATGTATCTTTAGGGAACTGGTAAGACTATGTTCTGCACATTTTGGGTTATTTGATTCATTCTTTGTCATGCAATACAGGTAGTTGTAGAATCAGTAAAGCCTTTTCTTGCCAAAAAATGAAGTTCAACACATAGTCCTTTCGTGTCTCGCAAATGTAGTTGCCCTTTGTTCCCTAGTCTGTCGTTGGTTTCTACAATTCACATTCAATCAGAACAAACTTCACTTAAGAACCAGATCAATTCTTGCCACTCAGCATGATGGAACAGGGCCGGGTTAGTAGCTAAACAAGATCGCCCGATGAGCAACCTGCTTATTTCCTGAATGATCACATATTTCCTTGGATATATTATCAATCGAATTCACAAACTGTGTTTAAGCAAACATTTTGTACTCATTTCAAGGTAGGTCTCATTATCATCAATCGTCTCAAACTTCGAATTTCAACATATTGTACCATCCTTTTGTTGTCATATATTGTTTTGTAACTCATTACTTAGTAATTGCAATCATTCTATTCTCCTTTTGTTTGTAAATTCGAGTTTTGGAGAAAATAATTGCCATCACTGTCTTCTGAAGAGACTGCATCAACAACTGTAGCTTGTCCACGAATTTAGTTGTAGGTAGGCTGCTAGCAGGTAAAATGTATGCGTGATGTACGAATCTAACGTATGGATGATGTGTTATGTTGATCTGTCATCTTATTGAAGCTAATCTGGTGGAGCAGATAATGGAATGTCCAATTGAATTTGTGGCCATTTGAATAATGTTGTTGTTGAGGTGACATTAAGCTTATCCAAACATTGATTGCCTCGTCAGTGTAAATGTGTTTTTGGTTTCCTCGTCCAACGGCAGACGACCAAGTCTCGCTTTCGTATCCTATTTGACACGTGGCATTTCATTTCACCATGAATCCCCTGCCACGTGCCGCATGACACGTAAGCTACTCCGTTTCAACTTATCCGAGATGGTAAACTCCTGGTGGACAGATGTCGTGCCATGTCATCAAGGTATAAGGTGGGGACAGCTGGTGAGACCAGGTGCAACAGATTGGAGGAAAAAATGTGACTTGTGGTTTCACTGCTGCTTTAGATAAGATTCAAAGATTTTTGCTTTCCTTTCAACAGTGATAATAAAGCTTTGAAAATCACTTGCGGTGTTGTTTGTGGACATCCACATGTCGCTACGTCATCTTCAGAAGAGATTATGCTGAGAAAATCGGAAGATTCTCTATGTTTGGAAGGACTTCGAGAGGAGACCTGGAAGATCTATTAATTCCAAATTTGAATGAATGGACACGCTAATAAATTAAGGAGTTATAGACTTTCTATACGTAACGGATCTTATCCGATCGTAATATGCACGTAGTATGAATTGGTCTATAGTTTCTAACCTAAAATGTGATGAAAATGGTTTTTGGCAATTTCAAACAATAGAGCTTTATGGAGTAAAAGGTTTATTGAATCACTCATGATTTATGTGTCTAGCCTCTTCATATTTTTTTAGTAGGAGTTTAATTTTACTATATTTGATAAGTATGTGTAGATAGTTGTTAAAAAGTGATAGATATTGTTCAATTTTGAAGTAGATATTCAAATTGAATGATAAGTTATTGGTTCATGATTAACTTTGTGTGAACGTACAAATGTCTTCTCTCCACGGTAACTCAAAATTTTTTTATTTTTTGTTTCAATTTTTTTTTTTTAATTTTTAATTTTTATGTTTTCAATTTCCGTAATAAATTTATCATTTGTGTACCATACGCAATAATATATGAAATCACATTCCACCAAATAAAAGAGCAAAGAAAGTGACGGCTTCGTCACGTGGCGAATCCAGAAATGCATAACGGATACAAAACGCGCAAGTGGGTCCCGCCCATTCTGCTCACGTGTATGATTATATCCCGGGATTTGGCAGCCACCAACACCAAAACCACCACCACTTCCTCCTCCCTCCACCAACACGACCGATTCGATCTCTCTCTCTCTTTCTCTCTCTGTTTTAAGTTCTTTCCCCGTCAAATGCACCCAACGCAAAGATTCCCCGCAATCCTCTCCTCCACTCTCATTGGCTCTCTCTTCAACAATTCAATCACAAATTTCAAACACCACAACCAACCATTTCTCTCTCTTATAGTCTCCTACTAATAGAATTCCAACTCGCTACAAAAACATTATTGCTTTCTTTTTTCAAATTCTCTCAATCGAAGCGCTTCTTCTAGCGTTTTTGTTCTTTCAATTTGTAATGGCATTTTCGTAATTGATGGCGGCGAGTTCCAGAGCATTCGCGACTCAGCTCGATTTCTTCGGACTGAGCAGACTTTTTGATGTCTCGCATTTGCAAAGCAGCAGTAATGGATTGGAGGAACTGTGGAAGAGGAAGAGAGTGTGTTTCGACGCCGACCGTGTCATCGGAGTGAGTCGAGTTAGCTGCTGCTGCTGCGACTCTGTCGTCCCGATCCGGCGGACGACCGGGTCGGGTAAGACTCCGGAGAAGTGCGAGGAATGGCGGTTCGATTCGAAAAAGAGCAAGACCAAGAGTTCTCACCGAGTCCGAATCCAAGCCTCTCCTGCAATGCCTTTCGCTTCTACTCAGTGAGTCTTTATCCACATTTGAAAGAATAGAAATTTCAATGTTGAATTGCAAGTTTGTAAGTAACAAAATTTGAACTTCAACACCTGAATTCGATTATTAGAATCATATGCATATCTGTCTTGTTAGTGGCATTATCAAATTTTGTAGCTTAGATTGTCCAAAACTGATGTTATTTGTATTGTCATTGTTTGTAGATCTTGTTTTGTGTCCAAACAAGACAAGTTTTATCCACGTTGTACTCCGCGGAATTCAGGTCCACAGTCTCGTGACAGCCCTCCAAAAAGAGGTAATTTTGGCTAGTTTAGCATTTGATTGATAATAGACGTGTTGTGTTTTATTTATTGTTTTGACTGTAGACACGGGTATTGCAAATGAGAAGGATTGGGGCATAAGTTTGTTAAATGAGAATGTTAACGAGACGGGGACCAATGAAGATGGCAGTAGTTGGTATCGAGAAAGCGGGGAGGACCTTGGGAATAATGGATATAGATGTAGATGGACAAGGATGGGTGGCAGATCCCATGATGGTACCTCGGAATGGAAGGAAATGGTATAGTTTCATTCAACTTTTCGAAATTATGGTCTGGCTGTTAGTGCTGTTGATGTAGGAATGGAGTGAATTAGAGGTAGTTCTTTGTAATCAATCAATATGATTTCTCTATAAATTGTAATCTTTTGGCAAATTTTGCTAGTTTTATCTGACGGTTTGGTCTGTCATGTTACCGCAAATGATCATTAGTAACTAGGAACTAAGGCTCTTTCCGTTGCTGTACGAATGTTACGATGGAGATTTCGTTGAAGTTTAGATCCGTATGCTTTAAGTGAACCTGGTTTTAACTCTTTTAGGATGGGTTTTTATAAGAGAATCAACATTCAATGCCAAATCTACTTTGAATAAGAAATGTGATATTTGGCCTGCCTTTTTTTCCTATACTGTGTTAATTTTTACTTTCGTAGGTTTTTTGCGAAGATTTTTATCTGTTCTCTGTTTTCAGTTTTAAGTTTCAGTAGGCTTGTGTGAAGTTCTCAAGTTCTATCTTTTCTATTTCTTTAGTTTACACTGTCTATTTATGGATCTGGCGACCCAAACCAGATCTGGTGGCATAAACTTCTGCATCACTGACCTGTCATGATTTTTCAAAATTCTGCTCTGTTTACATTGTTTGTATAACTCCATTAAGTATCATCCCAGGTAGATGCATTTAATTGGATTTATTGATCTCCTTGACAGTGGTGGGAGAAGAGTGACTGGACGGGATACAAAGAGCTAGGTAAATGGCTTACCTTGTCATTAACTTGTATGAAGTTTTATTGTGTGAAAATTACTCGAAAAAGGTTTGGACACTGATTTTATTTTTTTAATTTTTATCAAGTATCATCAACTTTGAGATACTAGCAAAGAAAAATGCTTCAACTATAAGGAGCATCTATAAAGCGTGTAGTGGTTGAAGTGACTTATCAATTTGAGTCAAATTAGAATTTGTTTGATTTTAGTGTGCCAATTTATTCTTCTCTTCGTTGACTCAAGTGCATAAGTCTTACTTGAGTAATTGTATTTTCTAATAATACATCTGTTAAATGTTTATGACATTCTAGTGAACTTTAGCAATACCATAATGATAAACCATAAAAGTTGTGGCAGGGTATTGGAATTGTTTAGGAAAGGCTTTTGTTAAATTGTTGGGGTCTTTATAGCAAGTTTATATGGCACAAGTAGGAATGTTTATATCAAGCGTTTGTTAAACCAAGCAGGAATGTCTATGAAGCACAAGCAAGCTGTTGAATTCGCCTAATAAAATCCATTGACAACTATGATCCTGCCCCTGTTAAAATTTTCTTTGCAATTATGATAACCCTGAGCTCAGTGCGGTAAGATATTGGAAAGTGCTTAGTCAAGAATCTATGCTTAGTCAAGAATCTATGCTTATAGGTATCCAGGTAGGTATGCTATTATGGGATGAATCATGCATGTTTGCATGGGCTGTTGAATTTGTTGGCGCCAAGTTTACTATTCTTAATTGGTAATTATTATCTAGATATAAAAGACCCTCTTCCCACTGTCATGAGTAGACAATGTGCTCATTTTGAAATATGTATTCCTGCAGAAAAAAACAAATTCAAGGTGCCTCTGTGTTAGACAAAATCAAAAGGATTTTGACCTTGCCCTTTTTGTGCTTGATGTCCATTTGTAAGGCATCTTGAAACTTCTGTTTAAGTGCTCACTCACAGTAGAGTTCATATTTTGTAGGTGTGGAGAAATCAGGAAGGAATGCTGAAGGGGATTCATGGTGGGAAACATGGCAAGAGGTGCTTCATCAAGATGAATGGAGGTGCTTTTCTATTTTCAACAAACATAAAGAGCTTGTTTTCTAATTTGCGACTATCCTCTAGCCACAAACTAAATAATTATTTTTCCACACATAGAAATCTTATCACATGCAATTACTATACATCTTTAAATTGTAGCAATTTAGCAAGTATCGAGAGGAGTGCTCAGAAGCAAGCAAAATCAGGCACCGAAAATGCTGGATGGTATGAGAAATGGTAAGCTAATGACTAATCCCACGGTACTCCACAATTACAATAATTATATTTTATTTGCATTAACCTTGTGTTGATCAACAGGAAGGTTCCTGATATATTATTTAATAATACATTTTATTTTGAACTTTAGGTGGGAAAAATATGATGCTAAAGGCTGGACTGAGAAAGGTGCAGATAAGTACGGTCGACTTAATGAACAGTCATGGTGGGAGAAGTGGGGAGAGCACTATGATGGAAGAGGATCGGTTCTGAAATGGTTTTTCCTATTACCTTTATTTAGATACTTTGTTATGCTAAGGGTTATATCACTCCGTATGTCCATAGACCTGTCTTGCGATGTTAGTTTCTTGTTTCCTTTGAATATCTAAATTTATTTTTTAGATGTTACGGTTTATGGTTTAATTGTCTAGGTAACGGGCTGCTATATATTTTGCCGTGGGATTTAGAACGTTTCTGATTTTAACACTATAAAGTGGCACAAAACCTGCAGGAACTCATCTAATGATGACAAATGTGCAGTTGGTACTTGGTAGATGATTAATTCTATGTGTCCTTAAAATCTGATCTAAAATTCAGTTATATATTATAGGCCTCTGATACATTAAAGTAAAATGAGGTGCAAAAATATCAATAATTTAAGTACTGCTTTTCATTTCTAGTTAATGCTATGCTTTGGAGGGAACTAATACATTATTGCTTCACCTTGTATGATAAACTTTGGTGAAGTTTCTCTTAAAATTGTCTTTCTACTCCTCAGGACAGATAAATGGGCTGAGACTGAACTGGGTACCAAATGGGGAGACAAGTGGGAAGAGAAATTCTTTGCAGGCATAGGTTCGCGTCAAGGGGAAACATGGCATGTATCTCCCAGTGGTGAACGTATGTCTGGTCCCTTTACTGTATCTGTCAGCATGCATATCCTTAGTCCTTTTTCTTTTTTTTTTTTTAAATGATTGACCATTCATTCGTTCTGCTGCATTTATCTCATGTCTAGGCTGGTCAAGGACGTGGGGGGAAGAACATTTTGGAAACGGGTATGGTATTCAAAACCAGTAAATCACTTACTGGACGGCGAGTCAGTTCTGAATTATTATTTCCAGCTATCATTCATTTAAATAGATATGCATTTTGGTTTTCAAATCTTTCTTGTTTCACCTTGCATATCAATTCTTTTGCTTGCTGCATATCGGGGACTGGATAAATTGCCTTCTCTCTCACCAGAAAAGTTCACAAATATGGGAAGAGTACAACCGGTGAAAGCTGGGATATTGTTGTCGATGAGGAAACATATTACGAGTAAGAACATATTTTTCATAGAAATATGGCTATGTATCAGCATGCAAGTAACTTGTAATACAAGTGTCTTTACCTGCAAGGAACTTAACTTTACTGTTTTCACTATAGGGCTGAACCTCACTACGGCTGGGCTGATGTTGTGGGGGATTCGAGCCAGTTGCTTTCTATCAAACCGCTGGATAGGCCACCCGGTGTCTACCCAAATCTAGACTTTGGTGCATCACCTCCTCCATCTGATGACCCACCACCAGACACGCCTCCATCTTCTTCACAATGAAAAGCTGCTTTTTTGTGCTCCACGTTTATTTAAAAAATTATTCAACTTTAGTCATAATATTGTTTAAAATGAAACTCCTCTTGTAAAAGATTGATATGAATTCCACTTCAATTTATTCATTCTTTTGGTCATTAAGAAAAGGCTCGTTCAACCTATTAATAAATTTCACAAACTCTCTTGCCTCATTCACCCTATTAATAACTTTCACAAACTCATTTTCGTGCAATCCAAATGTAGGCGGATATCAAAACCCACCTTTAGGGAAGTTTGTTAAGTAGGTTGCTGATCAGCTTAATCGACTTGGGTCATGTTTAATTATTGTAACCGTTGTTTTATTTTATCATTTATTGTAGCCATTGCTTATAATTTAGTTAAATTTGTGTTCTTTATTTTCATTTAACCCATCCGTAGGCAAGTATCCAAACCTTTGTTTTGAAAATACCGGTTTAAGTAAATTACACTGAGTTGCTTGGTTACAATGAACGAAAGGAATATAAGAGGTATATATGATAACCCAGCTCCTCAATGGTTGACTTTGCAGATGATACAAATAGAAAGCTTATTATGACCGACTGACAAACAGCTCTGCTAAGAAGCTTTTACAAAACAGAAGGCTATCATCAGCAAAGAACAAAATGAATGATTGATGTGCTTATCATGGAGCTGATTATTATATATTTACGTCATATCATACAAATAGAAAAACACCCCAGAGAGTTTAAATTAGTTAACATGATGAATGTGCTTATCTAGAGTTGAAAATCAGCTGCCGCGTTACATGTCTACAGTCAAATCCAAGGCAATAATGATGCAAGGAAAGGTGATTATTGAACTACAGATAGAACATAAACAAAACATCTTTTTCCTGATGAATTGATGATTAATATTACGCGTGAACAATGTCTAACTAAGATGACACCGTAGTTGTCAAGATTCCACTTGTCCCCTTACACCAGGCATACCAGAGTATCTTTTTATTAGAATTAAGACCTTATTTAGAGATTCCAGCTAACATAGCAGGAAACAATGTTGTCAGATTACCCACATTAAGTAGCTAATCATTTAGGTATCATGACAAGATGATGAGGGTGGAAAAGTAGTTTATTTCTTGAAATCCATTTCTTGTCTGCATCACAAATAACATGTAACAATGTATTATATGTTTTGATCTGTGCATTTTGCATGATTAGATTGAAATTCAAATGTCATACATGAATGGTCCGTTTTCTGTCTAGGCAACATGGAGGCAAGTTGCTCGTGCATGATTATTATAATCCAATAATGATTTCTTATTAGCATCTCACTCTTTTGTAACATGACAACGGTGAGACTTTTCTGGAACTGTTGGAAATCTGTGGACATGACAGCTAATTCAGGCATGGAAGGATCAAATATCAATTTCTTTGACCCTCTTTGGTCTTTCTATATAGATGTTAGCTGTAGAGGGGTTGGCTTGAACAAGAACTTCCAAGAACAATTGTATTTCACATTGGTTGCAGTCTTTTCTTGTTGTACAAGGAAGATGGATTCTCAAGCAAAGTGCCATGTTCGTTCGATAAGCTTGCCCTCCAGGGTTGAAGAGAAGTTATTGAAGACATCACAAGCTACTTCCTCATCAAAATTGGTTTCACTCAAGGATTTGTATGAAAATGTCGATGATTTGCTTCAATTGCCACTCACTCGACAAGCTCTATCAAATGAACAACATAGAGAGAAGCTTGAAGAGATCGTGGATGGATCTCTTAGGCTGGTAGATATGTGTGGCACCACTAGAGATCTCTTCTCACAGATGAAGGAATGTGTTCAACAGCTTGAATCATCTCTTCGAAGAAGAAGGGGTGGAGAATCCAACTTGGTTAATGAAGTTAATGCATATTTGATCTCCAAAAGGCAACTGTACAAGTCAATTGGAAAGTTGTCTCAAAATTTGAAGAGAATGCAAAAGAAGAGCACATCGAACAAAGAGTTCAATCAAGTTGTTGCAATCAGCACTCTAACACAAGTTGAAGAAATCAGTCTTGAAGCTTTCGAGTCTCTCCTATCTTACATTTCAAGTTCCAAGGCAAAATCAAAGACTAATGGTTGGTCTTTGGTTTCAAAATACTTGAAATCTAAACAAGTATCTAGCCAAGGAGAAGCTGATGTAAACCAAGTGGAGAATTTAGATATCGAATTGCTTCGTTTAGTCAACAAGAAACCCAACAAAGGCATCAATTTTCAATGTTTATTGAAGCAACTGGAGGCATTGGAGTTGAAAATTCAGGAAGTGATGGAAGAATTGGAATGCATCTACAGGCGTTTGGTGAAAACAAGAGTTTCTCTTCTTAACATCCTCAACCATTGAAACATGTCTTGGCCATCAAGACTGATTTGTACAATACAATTTTGTAGTTGATAGAAAATATACATTCAAAAATGTAAATTTATCAATACATTAATAGTAAAAAAAAAAATAAAATTGTGATCATATTGTCTTCTCTTCCCTTTATTGCAATGTCTCCAATATATCTACTCTGGTTTTAACCTGTGAAAATGGCATTTAACTCATTTCAGACATAGTTAAAATTAAGACATGATAGATCTTGAGGTTTGTATGTCAAGTACTTATATTTCATTAAATAAATAATAATGGAAAAGAGAGCACCATAATTAACAGTTCACATTTTGCCATGCTACATCATAAAATAAAATAAAAAGAATACTCCATAAACTTGTAGATTAATTTACATGATCAACTTGTTTAGCTAGGGCTGAAAATAAGCAGCATTGTTTCCATACAGAGAACACCATTATTGAATTAATGAGTAACATTAAACGTGGACAGTGTGTAACTAAGATGATATCAAAGTTATCAAGATTCCGGTTGTTCCCATACAACAGGCAAACCAGCTATAAACTATGAATATATTGAGAGCCACAGATGATCATTTTTCTATGACCATCATGCAGCAGGAAATTAACAATATTGTCAGAGAACCAGTGAACCACACCTAGTTTTTTTTTGGGAAATAGATCAAGTAATTAATCAATTAGCTATCATGACTTGTCTACATCATAAACAAGTAAAATTAATAGATCAGACATAATAGTTTTGTGAATTTTACGTAGTTGAAATCAGCTATCAATTAGCTTTTAATTGATTGAAATTGATTAACAGTGATTGAGGATTAATTGAAGAATGACTGAGAGTGATTATAGAGTAATTAAAAATGAATTAGCTATCATTCTTACTTTAGGTTTAGTACTATATACATTTGTACCTTGGTTGAATAAAATATAACAATCTCTTTCTTTTTTTCGTCTACTATGACTTTTTTATGTTCTCTGTTATTATGATTCTTCTCATAAACATAATCCAAAAACATATACTCTTGCATCGCTGTCTGTAATGTTGATTATTGCAGACAGTTGTGACACCTAAAATTATCCCTTGACCAGTACATTTATCACTTGATATAATTAGCATGTTAGATCTTTTTTCAAACTTCTTTGTCAAAGCCATTTCACCGGTCCCTCTATCAAAGCCCTTTCATTGTCTCCTGTGTCAAAGCCGTTTCGTCGGCACATCTTTCAAAACTATATCATTGGCCTTCCTGTCAAGTCATTTCAATGGCCTCATTTTCAAGTTGTTGTATTGACACTCTGTGAAGCCATTTAGTTGGCACTTTGACAAGTTATTAAGGTGGCACCCTGATAAGTAATTAAGTCGGCACTCTGTCAGTTGTTAAGTCGGTATTCTATCAAGTTGTTAGGTCAACATCTTTGTCAAGTTGTTTCATCAATTTCTCTCTCTAATCATTGATCACTATGTTATCAAAACTTTGCAAACTCAAACTGTTACTTCTCCCCATCGTCTAGAGCTTGAGAGTAGATGCAAGCATATACAGTACTGAGGAACTTGACACTTTTTCTTTCAGAAACAACATTAATTAATCCCATCTCATAAAATAAACTTTGGAACCTCTATATGGTATCATCACAAGCACCATTAATGTCCAAAGAGATGATACTTTTTCTTTCACAAACAACAGTATATCCTGAGATACAACGAAACCATCCAGATAGAAGAGCAGGTAACTCAGGTTCTATCAAATTCTCAGTCTTGCAACATATAACTATTGTGATTTGGACTACTAAATTGCTTAGGTTGTGATTCCAAAAATTTCCAGAAGATCATGTGTAAAATATCATGTTGATTAATCTGCCTCTATCCATTGAAGTTTAAATAAATTAATCCCATCTCATAAAATAGAAACTACGTCTGCATTTGAATCATACCACTCAGTAGGAAATTTAATTAATTGTGGTCTAACATGATTAACTCATGATACATATAATCAAGGCAAGAAACTTCAACAATGGATCTTGCCTTGTCATCCATCAAGATTCCTGTTGTTCTTCACACAAATTATAATATCTATATTCATTGAGATTTGGGCAGTGTACATGCAACCAAAACTATATTTTAGACTGTACATGTAACCAGAATGTGCATATTTTAAATGTTCAATTAATTTTATAATGTTAGCTGGACATCTATTTGTCTGGGAGACATGGTAGCATCTCCATGCCAGCAAAACGTTATTTATCTAATATGATCTCAACTATAATTGCTATGACATTGATGAAACATTAGTTGACTTGGTGCAATTTGTATACAAGAAAGCTGAGTAAGAATTGAAATGGTGAGATTCCTCCTGTCTCTTTATTTCTCATATATAAGGTGTGTTTAAGGGATTGATCTAAACATCAAATGTTTATTGTGCATCTGAGCATTAATTCATCTCCAAAAAAGAAAATATGGAGGCCTCAATTGCAACCACAAAGGCTAGCTGTCACACTCGTTCTAATAGTTTGCCATCCAGATCTCACCCACTTGTAGTCAGTGTGGAGGATCAGTTACAGAGGTTAAGAGCCTCATCAGAGGCAACAACTACTTCTTCACCTTCAATGATATGCCAAAACTTGGCTGGCTTGAAGGACTTGTTTGAATGTGTCGACAACACGCTTCAGTTGCCACTAGCTTGTAAAGCTTTGTGCAATGAACAGCAAGACAAATGCATTGAAGATGTGTTGGATGCATCTCTCAGGTTGTTGGATGTGTGTGCTAACACAAAGGATGTTTTTTCACACACGAAAAGTTGTGTGCAAGAGATTGAATCATCCCTCCGAAGAAGAAAAGTTCACGAAACCAGCCTAGCAAATGAGATTGAAAAGTACATGATCTCTAGAAAGCAAGTGAACAGAATGGTTCAAAAGTGCTCTGGCGATTTCAAGACAATGCAGAAGGATAAGTTGGCAATCTTAGACAAAGACCAAGACCTTGTCGCCATAGTTGACATGTTAAGGGAAGTTGAATCGGTCAGCTTCACAATGTTCAAGTCCCTCTTGTCATTTGTGTGCCCAGTCATAGCAAGATCAAAGAGAACTGGCTGGTCCTTGGTATCCAAGCTAGTTCAGTCCAAACGTGTATCTTGCGAAGAGGAGATCGATAACTTGGAAAAATTAGATGGTGCATTGAATGCTCTAATCAGGAACAAGAAATGCATGGATGTGATACAAGTGCAAAAAGCACAAAAAGATTTGGAGGCATTGGACTCAACCATGCAAGAAATCGAGGAGGGACTAGAATGTGTCTTCAGGTTTTTGATTAAAACCAGAGTGTCTCTTCTCAACATTTTCAACCAATAGTCTTTGTTCCTTGGAACAAGTTTTGGTCCAACAATCTCTAATGACATCCCCATTTTCTACAAGGGATTTGCATGAGATTTTGATGTATATACATACGTGTAAAAGCAAGAGTTGTGGATACTTGTATAATTATATGTTCAAAATGCATTAAATTTACCATACAAGAAACATTGTTCTCATACATATTTCTCCACACTTTCTTCAATCGTACTTCTAGTGTTTGTTTTATTTCTTCTTGCACATAATAACACATTTTGTCAGAAATCTAAACTAACTATTAACAGAGATTCTCGTAGATGAGAACATCAGAATTTGTTTCTTAAAAGTCTACCTTGCGCCTCTTCTGTTGAATCTGGGTTCTCTGAGAGGGCTTTGGCTAGAAGTGGATTTGGGGTTTGAAAATCTATTTAACGTAGGCCCAAGAAATGATTTGTTTGCCCCTCTAATTTTTGGTGTGGGCCACTTGCCGGACCTCTTCTCCGAACTGATGTTGGGCTGGATCCATTGCAAACGAAAGTGGATGATTTGGATCTCATAACCAAACCAAAGAATTTTCATGCTAAAGACTTTTCGTATATACTTAAGAAGTGATATGTATATTGATGGATAGCTTTATAATTAAAAAATAAAAAAATAGTTTATTAAGTTGCCGATTTCATTGGCATGTATATCGTTGTTTTGTCTATCAATCATTGCGTTCGTGAAATGAAGACGTCGGATAACTTTTTATAAAATTAAATTATTTAGTAACAAACTATATTCAATTTTCCATATGAAGAAAGAAAAAGGTATTACTAATTCAAAATAATAAATAAAATAAGTCTTGTATAACTATAAAATGAGATTTGGGCAATGTACATACATCCAAAACAATATTCAAGAATGTGCATGCAACCAAACTATATGATTTGAAGGCCGTGTATGATAACTAGTATAATTATTTTTGTCAGGGAGACATGGTAGCATATTCATTCATGCCGCTCTATTTTATGTTACATGATCTTTACCACAATTGATATTTCACTCTATATAGTAATATGCAGCATCAGAATTCAGATGAATTATTGCAATTTTACATCAAGAAATCCAGCTGGATTTTTCAATAGAGCATATATATAGTGTTCCTGAGGGATTGACCTGAACATCAAACCTTTATTTGTATTTCATTCAACTAAAGAAAGATGGAGGCCTCAAATGTAAAAGCTAGCTCTCTCGCTCGTTCCAATAGTTTGCCCTCCGGATCTCACCCACTTACGCTAATGCAGAAGGATAAATTGAAAATCCTGGACAAAGACCAAGACCTTATCACCATGGTTGACATGCTAAAGAAAGTTGAATCAATCAGTTTCCCAATGTTCAAGTCCCTCTTGTCATTTGTGTGCCCAGTCAAAGCAAGATCAAAGAGCAGTGGCTGGTGATTGGTATCCGAGCTAGTTCAATCAAAACGTGTATCTTGCGAAGAGGAGATGGATAACTTGGGAACATTAGATGGTGCCTTGAATGCTCTAATCAGCAAAAAGAAATGCATTGGTGTGAGAGAAGTGCAGAAAGCACAAAATGGTTTGGAGGCATTGAAATCAACCATGCAAGAAATTTAGAAAGGATTAGAATGTGTCTTCAGGTTTTTTATTAAGACCAGAGTGTCTCTTCTCAACATTCTCAACGCCTAGTCTATGTTCCGAAAGACAACTTTTGACCTGATGGCATACTGGCATCCCCAACTTTTACAGGGGATTAGTCAAAGATTATGATGCATATTTCTGTAAAGAAAGAACTGTAAAAATTATATGTTCAAATGAAATTGATATACTTGACAAGAAACATAGACCTCATATCTAAGTCCGCCTTTCTTGGAAGAAAGTACTATAACACAATAGGATAAATAAATAAAAGGAACCGAGAGAGTTTAGAGATTAAAATAAGCTTTCATTCATGTATATCTTGCGTAGGAGGTGAGGTCTCTATTTATAAACAAAAACAGTCTTAATACTAATCAATGAAAATTAGCTAACAAGAGATCATTATAGTTAATTCAATTCGGCTAAACAACTTCGATAATTCGCATGCAACAGCACTTTAAGGTGGTCACTCACGACCCATGTCATGAATAAGCAATGCAAGTTATCCAAGTTGATTAGCAAAATTGATTTAATTATGAAATCATCATTGATTGGTTAGTGTAAATATAGTTTTTTTCTATAAATAGAGACCACCCACTTGTAAAAAACATATTTCATCAGCTTGCTTTTACTCTTCTCTAAACTCTCTTGGTTCCCTCTCTCTAATTCTCATAGTCAAATACTCAGTTTTAGTGTTTACTTCCATTAACCTGTACATAGATGAAAACGAAACCATCAACCAAGATGCTAACGTAATGGATAGATACCAAAGATTACGATTCTAAAAATTAACATATGTATATTTAAGGAGAAAAACAACGAAAACCAGAATCCTAAGTGTTGCAAAATAAGCGTAATTACACCATTTCATAATTCTGTCTTCAATAAAGATAGCAAGACAATTTATTTCAACAAATCATCAGTAAATTACAATGATAGATGGTCCAATTTCAATTTATGATATGCCAAAATCATACAAGCAATATATGCTAGAAATTTTGGATTCATCACAACATCCAGAGATAGCAAAATGTTTATTTAACACACTGCACAAAAAAAAAAACAACATTTGATTGCATAAATTCAATACATCCATGATAAGTCCTGCCTGAAAGATACGGACCTGGCAGCCCCTTGAACACTCCTTTCAGAAATTTGCGGACAATCCTCCACTACCAACATGTCCAACTTGTATGACCCTACAAGTGGCTTCAGTCCATCATCTGTGACCCCCAAACACTTTTTTAGCCGTAAAATGCTTAAACAAGGGAACTGGGTGACAAGCTGCAGCCCCTCGTCGCTAATCTCTTGGCATCTGACAAGCTCCAGGATTTCCAGATAATGAGCTGAGCAGAGCGCTTCCATCCCAACATCATTGAACGAATATACATGATCAAGAGAGAGTTCCCGAACAGGGCATTTCTGAATCAAAGTTAGGATTCCATTTAAAGTAAACGAAGAAAATGTAGGGAACTCCCCATCAGAAAATGATATCCTGACAGATTCAAGCCTCATACAGTTGTGAGCCAAGGCTATTAGACTCTCATCAGTCAAACTCAACGGGTTGCTCAGCAGAGGCGAAAGTGAGAAATCTGCAGGCACTCGGAGCGAAATGGCTCGAAGGTTACTTGATTTCTTGGCCAAGTTTATAATGTCCGAGTCCCTAACCCCAACACACATGTCCAAATGAATTCTCTCCAGGTTCCTGCACTTCCCCAAAACACAAGCGAGCCCTCTCCCCGGGCTAATAATACAGTTAGTCAAGCTTATCTCCACCATGTTTTCACATGGTACCCACTGCTTCTGCCACCGATCCACAGCCAACCTGTCATAAACCTTCATATACCTATAATTAGCATCCACTTCAAATTGCAACCGTTTAAGCTTCCGCCAACTAAGTCCAAGCTTTATCAAATCGCCCTCCCCAATTGCTCTACAATTCTTGATCAACAAATCCTCAAGTGTCTCCAGCTTCCCAAGATACTCTAACCACTCAACACTATTCACATTTAAACAACGAATAAGATGTAGAAGTGTCAGCTTCTTACAACCCACAACAAGAGACAATATCCCACAACCAGTAATCCTCGTGGTGAAATTCAACCTCAGTGCCGAAAGATTCGAACAAGAAGCCAAGTAACCAAGTCCCACATCAGTAATAAACGTGCAGAAACTTAACGTAAGATCAACCAAACACGGACAATGACTCGAAAGCACAAACAACCCCTGATCGTCCAACTGTTTCCCTAGTCTAGACATCCAACCAGCATAAGTTATCTCAACTTTCGTCAAGTTGGGAAACCTATTGCACAGCAAAACCAATGCTTCATTCGCAGGATCCAATCCACAGCCAACGCGAAGACAACGCCTCTGCTCATTATCGAGCTTGTGAAATCGTTTACAAGCCGAAGAAGCAGAGTTCCTGTCCACAGTGTTCCTAATCCTCCCTAGAATCTCCCAAAGTAAATGGTCTGGTAATGTCTCCATTGAATTATGTATAATATCGAACCACTTCTCAGCCTAACCTAATACAATCAATAAAGCAAACAAATTTCAAAATCTGATTGTCACAAAAGAGCATGAATTTAAAAGCTAACACAGGATCATGTTATCATAATAATATTGGAAAACAATCACGTACAAACTTATTTAATATATTTTTATCAATCATGATAAAAATTTAAAGATAAAAACAAATTAAAATAAATAAATAAAAAAAAGTAAATTGAGACCTCTCGTCTTCAAAAACCTGAGCAACTCAAAACCGGATTGTCTTCGTCTCCCTGATACCTGTCGTCTGCAAAATTCTATCTTGCAATAATCTGTCTTAGATCCGGTTGCGATCAGGGGCGTATTTTAGTAACTAATGCTAAGAACACCCCACATACTAGTTAATAAACCTCACTGCACTTAGCCCATTTATTGAATTCTAAAATTTTTAACTAGATCCAAAAAAATGAAGTTGGGCTCAGAGAGAAGGCCCAAACCAATTAAATTCGATCCAATCTAACCACCTCGCCTCTCCCTCGACCTCTCATTTTTGCATATTTATGGCAACGTACGTGCACGATGCAAACCAAAACCATATTTTAGAATGTGCATGCAACCGAACTATATAATTTAGAGATTATGCTTGATCACTTGCAAGTTGCATTATTATTTTGTCTGATAGACATAGTAACAGCTCCATGTGTACAACTATATTATATATGTATATATATATTAAAATGTTACATGATAATTTTATTACGACACTAATAAAACATTAATTGACTAGGTGCAATTTATATTATAAGGGAGTCAACTAGTAGCTTGCTTGAATACTCAGTTTTCTTTTGTCTTTCTACTTGTTATATGTATAGTGTGTCTAAGAGATTGGCTTAAATTATCGAGCCTTGAATTTTGCATCTTAGAGATAAATTTCATTTTCGAAATGAAGATGGAGGCCTCAATTGCAACCACAAAAGCTGTCACGCTTGTTCCAATAGTTTGCCATCTAGATCACACCCGCTTACGGTTAGCGTTGAGGATCAATTGACGAGGTTAAGAGCGTGTTCAGATCAGGCAACAACTTCTTCACCTTCAATGATATGCCAAAACTTTGCTCTGGTTTGAAGGATTTGTTTGAATGTGTTGACAATGTACTTCAATTGCCTCTAGCCAAGAAAGCTTTGTGCAATGTAGAGCAAGATAAATGTGTTGAGGAAATTCAGGATAAAGGCATTGATGTGATACAATTACAAAAGGCTCAGAAGGGTTTGGAGGCAACGGAATCAACCATGCAACAAATTGAGGAGGGACTGGAGTGTGTTTTCAGGTTTCTGATAAAGGTTAGAGTGTCCCTTCTCAATATCCTCTACCATTAGTAGATGTCCTCTAGTTGGGAAATTTTTTTACCCTATGATCTCTAAGACATCTCCAATTTTCACAAGGGGTTTGTCTGAGATTTTGATGTGAATATCTGTGAACAAAGAGTCATAAATATTGTATCTTAAGTTCAATTCAATATAAATTGCTAAGAAACATTTGACCTCATTTCTAGTCTCATTTTTTATTTTAGCTTCTTGGACATAAGACAGGCTTATTTGCAAGCAAACATAAATGGTATCATGTTGTAAATTAGTAAATGCTGAGGTGACAAAGATGGCACAAAGAATGCATTAGACAAACCAGAAACATGCACAACAAATGGTGAATTCTCTTGCATGGATCTGTTGGGTGGGATGCATGTATATGCCAGGTTTAAGAGCCAACAATTTGGTTGGCAATGATTTCGAGAAAATAAAGTATTCAATTATGCATACTCTGCTAATGAGTTCGTTTATAAGTTTTGACAGAGTGGAAGCCAGCAATTTGAGATCGAGCATGTATGATTTGACTCCCATTAGCAATTTAAGTGGAGTGCTTATTTGATGAAATTATTGAATTCATGCTTGTATGATTTGACCCCATGAGTCATGATAGTTTTCATTTCTATATATGTGAAGCACAGTGTGTCTTTACACTTGTGTGTATCTATATTTGTTAACTATATATAAAAAATGTGACGAGAAGTGTGAATAGTATAAAATTCTATACCCTTATATTTGTTTGAAAAGGAATTTACGTTCTTATCTTCACATAATTTGTCAATGAGTTGTCTTTTCAATTATGAGTTCACATCATTTTAATTAAAAATCCTCACTTCTTTTTCTTCTTTTTGTGTAATAAAAAACCTTAGATTTTGAAAACGGTACTGTTTTGGAGTTCATAATAGGGGATACAACGAGGAAGATAGTGACGAGAAAGAGGGTGGTGCTGGCAATCAAGAAGGAGAAAATAGGTGTTCGAATAAGGGCTTTGGAGGAAGAAATGTGATGGTTTTTTGGGCATTTGGAAATATAATGTGTCCTTGTTGTAGCTACATCGGAAAGATCCATAGCATGACAACAATCGTGTAATTTATTAAGTTCAACAATTAAAACGTACAATAAATCTTGATTATCTGTTTGATCAATAAATAAGTAACTATATTTACAAATATAAAAACTACATAATCTCTATAAGATACATCTCTTAGATGGTCCAAATAATTTCTTACATATTTTAAGTGACTTAGATATTTATCTTATAAAAATTATAATACATCATGTATTTTTCATTTAAAACATGTTATGTGACATGTGAATAATTACCCATATCATATAATAAAATTATAGTAGAAGATTAGAGACATATAAAATAGAATGCACCAAGACTTCAGGAAATTGTTATCAGTTATCACTTCAAATGCAGGTTAAAGGTACATCATGCTTCAATTAATACCCTAATGTCAATTTTGGCCAGTAATTTGCAAAGTTAAATGGATCAAACCGGATCCAAGTTCAGATGATTAATTTGGGCCTCAGCAAAGCTTTGTAGCCATTACTACAGGCCCAATCTTGGGAGAGTACAAGCCCAATTAAGTGCCCAGTCCCACGTGATTGAAGTTTAACAGACCAGTCACATGAACAAAAGGCTCCAATTCTTAAATCCCTCCCCATCACGGAACCCTGACATTATGATGGAAAGTGACTTTTAGCATGGATGCTCAAAACCAATTATCGCCATTGTTTCTTATGAAATTATAACTCTTGTCATTTTCACCAAGCTATGGCACAATCAGATAGGAACATGCCATCCAAAACCTAAGAAATAGTTTGATAAGTCAAACGTACCATATTGATTATATCTTTACTCAAGTAAACTATGATTTATGTGCTTAATCCTAATCATAAACTGAATATATGATAAGGTTTTAGAAGATAGACGTATAAATGACGTGAAACCGTTGTTTGCTTTTCTATGTAAACATATAGCGTGTCTAGAAGACAACTAGAAGGGAAAATAAAAAGAAAAAAAATCTGAAATTGCTCCAATCGATGAAACTTTTGGTGAAGAGAATCCCCACCATACAATTCTAAGCGATTGGTTGTGAATAGTTAGGGTCCATAATACCAAACGTACCCAAAATGGGGGCCCATACTGTACAATACAAACTTCGCCAAGGGCGGTGCGGACCAGCTGGGACCATTTTTGCGTACCGGCATTGGTCACAATTCGAAAAAAGTTGCTTCTAATGACTTCTCATGAACTAAATCAATATCTCACAGCTGTGTTGTGTATACATTCATGTGTTATGTGCATGTATCTTCTAGTTTGTATGCATCTCCTATTATAGCTGGTTTAGAATACTTAAATTGTAGAATGCAAATATATAAATATGAAGTTTGTACATAAGAAATAGGGATGATAATTTAGAACTCTAGCACAGATTCAATACAATTATTATAAGTTATAGTTGAACATAAACGGATTGGATAAATAAATAGGTCAACCCGCTTAACTCGTTTAATAATGGTGTCATATTCGTGTTTCCTTAATTGTGTCATGGATTGACCTATTTAACTGGGTAAAAATGTAATTTTATATTAAAAATGTATTTATGTAATTCGAGTTTTAAGCATATATAGTGGAGATTGACAATCCTAACTCTTTTTTTTTTTTCTTCAGCCACCACACCACACCCATTCACTCTTAGTCTCTCATAAACCCTCTCCACCTTCTACCATTCATTGTCTTATCTTTGCTACACACCTCAGTTCATCAACCATCTCTCACCCTCACACCTCAACTCAATCATTCATTTGTTGCTCTTGTCGCCCTGGTTACGGTCATTGCTTCTCCTTGTCGATGGTTGCAATCATTTTCGGTGGTTACACTCGTCTTCACTGCTGCTCAGAGAACAAGTTGCCAAGCAGCTCCTCTTCTCATTTTTCTCATTCTAAGAACTAGGTAGTCTCCTTTTGGATTTGTATTTGTGTATTTTTTTTTTTAAATAAAGATGTATTAGAGAACAGAAGAAACACCTTTAAAGTGTATTTGTATATTTGTGGTTGTGAATTCGTGTATTTGTGTTTGTGGATTTGTGTATTTGTGGATTGTATTTTAATTTTGTTTTTATTATATTTATATTAAAATTTAAATTTATTGAATATGGCTAAATAGATCATAAACGAGTTGGTGTTTAAACGGGTTAATCGTGTCGTATCCGTATTGACCTGTATATAATCATGTCATGTTCGCGTTAAAGAGATCCAACCTGTTTACTAATCGTGTCGTGTTAACGTTGTATCCAATCAGATCCTTCAATTCGGATTGTCATTCCTAAGATTAAGAAATGCATGTCTACATCAAGGAGTCTCTATATGACCTTGCTCATAATAAAATAAGGAAGTTTCCTCGACGTAACTTGAATCTTATCATTAATTCCAAAAAGAAGATTACCATCACTCAATTAGTAGTCAATATGTAAAGATTTTTTATCTTATTATTTAACATATTGAATATATCTTAGTTGAAAATTATTCAACTTTAAATATATTATTCTTAAATTGAATACATCCAAGGACTTAAGATTCGTTTCATTTGCAATATATTTTTATAAAACTCTCACATTCTACACATGAACATGTGATAGATAAAATATTGTGTACAAACTTAGATAAACATTTAATTTTTTTTTTTTTTTATTAGAAAGCTATTAACGTATAGATGAAAATTGAGATGATTTAATAATAAGTGTTTTATATCCACATCAATACGATGCTGATCTCGAATCATGTTGAATCACCAAATGCTATAGAATGTTGTAATTAGAAAAATATATATCAAATATATTGGCAATTGGGGGAAAAAAAAAATCTTATTGGGAGTCATTAATACGCTTAAAGGTTTCCATCATCACATGCATAATCAATTTTGTGGGGCCCATAAAGCCCAGTACAACAACTTGCAACTTGAGAACGGGCCCTTTTGAGAGAATTGGGTAGCTGTAAGCAGAGGGACGAAGGGAGAGGGACCATATGCACCAGTACTGAAATACCAAAGAAATTGACAAATTGTGGAATCCTCCTCCCAACAAGTCTTAAAACCCTCTAGTTGTTACTTGGGAAAAAACCAACTAATCTCCAATCTTTGATTGGGACTAGTTTTTCATTTATATTCTCTTTGTCTCAAACTTCTTTTTAACTGCTGTGCTGACATGCACTCCCCCTCTATCAAACTTATTTGGGAATTGGGATCCAATGTAAGATTTTTTTTTTGGGCGATCGCCCTTTTCTTGCATTTTTTTTTTTTCATCTAAGATAAAAACTTTCTTCCACTTATCATTTCTTGGACAGGATTTAATTTAAAAATAAAATATCTGATTTATTAAATTAGTTAATATCTGCATTTACATTTTTTTTAAAAAGGTTTAGATCACTAACCAAGTATGAATGTTCTATATATTGCTTAAGGAAAGGACTAATCTTCTTTTCTTATGCCATTCTCAATGATTGAGATTGCACGATGCAATCTGTGTATGGTGTCATTACAAAAGTCTATAACTTGTGCCACAATTCGTACCTGTTTTATTGCTTAATAGGCTTTGGAGCGACCCCTAAAACCCTACAATTAAGACTAGACATGACTCAAATGAAACAAACTAGTGTAGATTAGCTGGAGTGTCCAAAACTTTGGAGGAGACATTTACTTTCGAAGTAATTTTCTTGTGTACTCTCTAAGTTCTTATGTAATTAGTGAGTGATGTCCCTCCTAACATAATATGTATAATAGTGACACTTTATCTCATGGTTTCACGTGCTATACTATAACACCTATGACTATAAAATCGAACTTATGTGTTGCATAATTATGTCATTTATCATTCTCACCAAGCCTGGATTAGAAGAAACCAATTTCTTAAATGATAACAATGCTATATATCTTGATGATAAGGTAAAAACTTAATTCAATTATGATTTCGGTCCTTTAAGTAAATGATTAATACAGATGGTTGAAGGTGAACTAAACATTCATGAAAGATTAATTTGCTTGCTCGTAATATCATCGACAAAGTTAATAATACGGTTTTGATATATAAATATGTAAAAGTAGATGTTTAAATTAAAAATTGTACAATAAAAAGGAGGAACACTTTGTTTAAAGTACATGATTAATTAGTTTCACATGCTCCTAAAAAAATATTATTGACATTTGCTATAAGATATCAAATAATTAATTCTCTTGGAACTTTTAAAACTTAAAAAGAAAATCTCTCTATTCCTAAATAAATGGATTTATATACATACATACTAGAGCTAACTTCTCTTTTGAACTATTATATATTTGGGAGTTTAAGAAGTTGAATACAATTTGAATTCATTATTGATCGATCTCGACTCTTATTAGTTTTTGTAATAAATTGATTTCTGCATGCGATTAAGTCAACTATTAAAGTACAAATGCTAACTTTTTTTTTTTAAAAAAATAATATATATATATATATAAATTTCAGAGTGAGAGAGAAAAATGATACAACCACATAATCTTATAAAAGTATACTGTAACCCACCTCAACTTGGTAAAGGCAAGGATACGCACCCAAAATGAAATGATGATATGGCAAAGTTTGCGCGTAAGGACATGTCAATGATGCGTTGTTGCTCAATGACAAATGATGGGCAATAAGTTGCAGAAATATATGGATAAGAAGTGAAACAAGCTGGTGAAGTGGTACCAAATTGGTACGGAACCAAAGTACAGACAACTCATGTGTGTGGCTAAGAGCCAAAGGGCATCAGCCCCCTAACCCTACCCTTCAAATCATAAGTCCAAAATGTATGTGTATGTGTGCGAGTTGTGTACATCGTGAAGCTGGCTACATTGATCCGAAGATATGGAGATAGATATTAGATAAAACATTCATAAATATTGTGATGTATTGGTTATAGTTTATTCTTATGACGCATCGTAAATTTGAGTATAGTCAATTAAAGGTGAATAATTCACGCATAATTTTATTATAAAATGATATATTATATAATGATCTTTTTAGTTAAAGGATTAGTTTTTTTGGCTCAACATGATCAGGTCTCTCTCCTTGTTATTATAAATAGTAGAGTTTAATAAAGCTTTACATTCCGAACTATTTCATGAAAGCTAGAACGTAGAGAGTTTGACAATTGGATCGGAACTTGCACGTGTAATATTAAAGGAAAAAAATTGATAAAATAAAACAAAAACAAAGAGTGGGTGAGAGAATGCAAGTTGAAAATGGTTTCCCAAGTGGCCTTTTGCTGTTGATTAAGCCGCCATGATTGATTAGTCCAAGTGTTTTCATGTCACTCATCATTCATTCCCTCCTGTGTGTCAGGATTCTTCTCCCAAGCCTCAGTCTCTCACCAGTGACCGTATCGCTTGTCTCTCTTGCACTAGATAAAATAACCTACGGTTTTTTTATATAATTAAACTTATATTTATAATAGCATACCATATATACACATAAAAACCTGTTGAATATAATTTGGTGATAAAAAGGTTTATTCAAATTTAGATTAAAATCAATCCTTCTGTAAGTGATAATTTAAAAGATAATTTATGAAAAAAACGTAAAAATTCAATTGGAATATCTTTTAAAAAAATAAATATTATTGCGTAATATAAAGATGGCTGATTTAGAAAAAAAAAAAAAGTTAAATTTATATCTTTGTAAATTCTTTTGTTAATTTGTAAAGTTGGGAGGTGTTATCACAAAACCTAGCAATACCTCTAGGTTTGATCAAGATACTCCATTGAACTCCTAGAAAGTACATAAAGGTTGAAATGGTTAAAAAGAGAAAGGAGTCTATTCCCATTTTTAGTTCCAATTGGAAGGGATCAAATAAAGTTTTGATGGGCCCGTACCCTTTGTATGTCCACCGATGATAGAAAGGTTTGACTAAAACACATACCAAACAATTGATCATAATTTATTAACAAAGACAGAGAGAGAGAGCGAGAGAGAGAGAGAGAAAGGGCAGGTAAATAACAGTAGAGCAGGAGCAGGAGCAGTAGCAGGCATGCGAGAAATAATAATAAAAGCTGCTGATTTTTGGTTTTTCTACGTGTTTCTTATCAATTTTTTACAACTTTTACAACCCTAAACATGAAAAAGATAATGGAAAATTCTACATTTTCTTCTCATAAAACAAAAGAGTGTTAACACTTGACACTAAAAACTGAACAGCCACCACCTACCCATTTGATTTTTCTCTCCTTCCTTTTCTCTTTACATCAAAATACTTACACCAAAGAAAAAAAAAAAATTGAAAAGGAGAGGGGAAAAAAAAAAAAAACCTAGCTAGTTAGAGAAAAATCCTTCAACAAAATCCAACTTGAAGAAAAATTGAACATAGACAACTTATATATATTAGTATTAGTTTCCTAATTAATTAATTCAACGAGCGATTTCAGTCTTCAAACATGTATTGAGCTCCATTTGTTCTGCTTCCCATTTTGCCTTTGCAGCAACTCCATCATGCACCGGCACATACTCCTAATCAATTCATCAAATCAGAACCAATCAAAATTAACAAATAGTTAACAAAAAATAAACAGTTATCATTATATGACATGAACTATATATATTTAGTTATTTATGCGTGTCTGTAGCTACCTCAAGTTTTTGAACAAGTTCTCTCGCATTTGGGGCAGAGACAATTATGCCTCTCTGAGTAGGAGAAATGAAGCCATCGTCGACGGCTTTGTCGATGAAGTTTAAGAGGCAGTTGTAGTATCCATCCACATTAATCAAACCCACCTGTGTTTTGAAGAGAAGAGAAATTTAAAATGAACGTCAAGGGTGGTGAAAAAAAATTCCAAGTTTTGTCTTTCAAAAAAAAAAAAGAAAAAGAAATTCCAAGTTTTGGCCACTATAAACCCCCCAAAAAAAATTGATTAGACATGAAGATGAAGTTGCTTTACAGGCTTGTCGTGGATCCCCAACTGGGCCCATGTTATGACTTCTAATAACTCTTCAAGAGTTCCATACCCACCTGATCATAGATCAAAAACCAAAGACACAACATGTTTAGTATATAACATATAATTCTATACAATAATTATATATATAACTATAAACCATTTTTTTATTCAAGAGAGATAGGAGACCTGGTAAGGCAATAAAACAGTCAGAGTGGCGGGCCATTTCAGCTTTTCTTTGGTGCATGTCGGCTACTGGTTTGATCTCCCCCACTGTTTCTCCAGTTATCTGGTTAATTAATTAAAGCAAATTTTTCATTTACGTTACAGGCCATGTTTTGACATTGTAAGTCACATATTAGTTTCTAACATTATCCAAATGAGATTTTTGTGCGTTTATGTATATATGTGTGCATCTCTGTGTGTGTGTATATATATAAATAACGTATATCGGTATAAGTACATGTACGTGTATAAATATATATACCTCTTTGCTCATCAGTGTTCTGGGAATGATTCTGTTAACAAAATCCAGAAACACAAAAAATATAAATAAATGAATAAACTTTTCATTTTTTTGGAGAAATGAAAAAATCCCTTAAATGAGTTTACTGTGTACAAGTACGTACCCTAAAACATGTCCACCGCCGCGATGGACCTCTTGAGAAACCAAACCCATCAACCCTACACTTCCTCCTCCATAAACAAGATCCAGCCTCCTAGAAACCTTCAAAAACACACAAAAATAATATCAAAATTTTAATCAAAACCTAA
Organism: Dimocarpus longan; assembly: GCA_022984855.1. Classification (NCBI taxonomy): domain Eukaryota; kingdom Viridiplantae; phylum Streptophyta; class Magnoliopsida; order Sapindales; family Sapindaceae; genus Dimocarpus; species Dimocarpus longan. The sequence goes on from CM041018.1 coordinate 797,032, forward strand.
AGAGAATGAAAACAAAAACCAAAGGAAAAAAAAAACTAGACTTCAAATGGGTTATATATGGATGGTTACCAGTTCCTTGCCCAGCTCAAGAGCAGCATCACTGTAACAATCTCTCTTGCCAGTACTACTTCCACAAAACACACACACCCTTTTGAATCTTGACTTCATCCCTGTTTTTTTTTCCTCCATATCTCCCTCCTTTTTTTAAAAAAAAAAAAAAATTTATCACTTCTCCTATTTTCTCTCTCTCTCTCTCTCTCCAAATTTGATTGATTAAATTTTTCTTTTCTTGGTTTGTTCTCTCTTAGGATGTTGTTTCACCAAAAGAGGACCTAATACCAATTAGAGGAACAACACCACCAAATATATAGGAGGAACATGTACATACAAAGCCTACCAATAAAATGGTTGCACAGATAAGTTGGTCACACCCGTGGAATCCTGTAATTCCACGTGGACTTTTATACAGAATTCTGCCTTTTTTTGCTTTACCAAATTCACCGACAGGATCCTCCTTTCCTCCCTCGTGTAGTCTCCAGTTCAAGAAAATTTAAACAGAGATCCAATCGTCGCATCATCTCTTTATATCCAATTAAAATACAATATTTGATAAGAAATTTGGATATAATTTGATGAAGAAAAATAAATTTTATAATATTATCTTGTGTCATACTTGGTTTTATTTGGTTTGATAAAATTATCCACTAATAAAACTCCATGATATTTTTCAATAATCCGTCCTTACAATTAATTTAAGAATAGTTATTAGTGAATAACTTTATTCAATCAGTAAAATAATTAAAAAATCATCAAACTTAAACTGTTATATAATAAAAGGTTTGAATACAATTTAATGACGAAAATAAATCTTAAAACATTAATTGTTATGTGTTAAATTTTGATTATTACGTAAAAATTCGTTTAAATACAATTTAATAATGAAAAATAAACTTTAAAACATAGTCATGTGTCAATTTTAATCGAATGGTCTTGGCAAAACCGTTTCATAGATTTTTTTTTTCCATATGTACGTAATATTATCAGAAAAAGAAGGGATTTTTTTTTTTTTTTGAAAAAAAAAAGGTGCACGAGAGTGGATGTTACGCTTGGTGGACGTGCCACGTGTCTAGCATCTTGATCAAATGTACAAGGAATGTGTCGCACCGTCTGGTCATATGATAAAACTATTTTCTTGTAATCATATTCCGTTTGTGAATATATCATTTCTTTGGTCAAAATAGATTTTATGTTCTGATCCCTTCCTTCTTCTAAATTTGGAAAAAGGGAATAGATCGAGATCCTTTTGAATTTTCATGGTTTTGAAAATTTATTTTTTGTAATCTCACCGCCAAAGTTTACTTTTATCTTTAAAAATGTCTTTAGATATTTAATTATATATAAACTTTGCGTATGTCTGAAATCTTTAAAAAAAAAAAAAACTTTAAATACTTTATAATTCTAATGATAATATTTCTATAGTTTATTCGATAATTTTATTCAGAAGGAATGATTACTTTGGATGCATAGTTTCACGTCATATACTATAATTATGATCATTTATTAAATTTAGTGATAGCATACCATTGCTGAGTTATGTATAAATTATCTTACATCTCGCACACAAGTCATAAGTGGTACGGTTGCCCCACAAAACACTATCACATCCACACTAAAGTCTAATTAAGGTAATAGTTAAATGAAAAAAAAAAAAAACTAATTTCATATAATTAAGATAATTTAGTAATAAAATTTGAATATTATTTTACACATTTTTAGTTCTACTATTTTTGTAATATATCGTTTGATAAACTGTATTAACAAGTGGTTAATAACTGCACAGATAAAAGAATATATATTTATTTATCTAGCTAAAGATTAATTAAAAATTTTATGTTAATATGACAAAAGAATAAATATATATTTTTAATTTTCTTTGTGTTACTAGTAAGGTTAGCCTACTTGATTAGTTTCTCTACTCAATTATGAATTGAAGTTCTCTCTTGTACTGATAATTTTACTGACTTAAAATATTTTATGTAATATAAGACAATTAAAAGTCAGAGAAGTTAAGGAAAAAAAAAAGAAATAAGTGTCAATAATTAATTAAACATAATCACTAAATCTATATATATAAATTACCATGAGAGATGATTTTAATTCCCCGATTATATCATTTATCACCGGAAGAATTTCAAATAACAGAAATGCCGTTGTTGCTTTGGATTCAACAGTGAGTGCATGTTAACCTGTGTCTTCTGATCTGAACCAGTTTAATTCCTCGTAATATTTCAAAACAAAAAAGTTTTATTCCTCGTAATACTACCCAAAGCCAGCTACCTCGACTGCAAAATAACTGCGTTTAATATTCTTCCCTCGAGCTACATATATCTTCATCGTTTCTAATAATCAGTACAACTTTCTTTCAATAATTTTGAACACATTCAATACACCAATTTATTTATTTATTTATTTTTAAATAATACACTTAACTTATTTCACTCGACCATAACTAGCTTTAAATTACTGGAGAGAACACGTACGGATATATTAATTAGAAAATTAAGTAACTTTGATTAGTACATGACAATTGACTACTGACGAACTGATAGGCATTTGGTGCATATATCCATATGTAACAATGACATATTCTCATAATTCAAATGATGTTTATCTTCAAATTTTCCACTCCAGGTTTCTAATTCTAGTTTGACCTCGTGTATTTTATAAGCATACGTGATAAATTCGAATGAACGTCACACCTTTAGGACATTATATTTTACAAATTTATATATATATTAATTTTATCATCAGTACCTTTTAATTTTAAAAAGTTAGAACGAGTCAATAAAATTCATCCATTGCATTTGAAATAAATAGGAAAAAAAATTTATTTTATGAGAGAAAATGCAATGGATGACTTTGATTGCTTCGTCTTAATTTTTTAAAGTTAGGAGATACTGATAGTAGAATCTATATATATCACTTTAATTAGTTATCAGTATATTGTTTGATTTCGAGAATCCAAATATACTTTTAATTCATTCGACATCATTTTTTAGAAGAAAAACACCTAGTGCAATTTTCCAAGAAGAAGTAAAAGCAAGAAAGAATTACTGTACATATAGATTTTGTAGGACACGCGCAATCAATTAAAAAAAAGCCGATAAAAAGGAAAATACAGGTATGCTCAAGTCTTTAGAAAATCATTTTTGTGTTTTATATAGATTTATAGTACTACGTTAGTGTGATGGGTATATTAGCATTTTAGTCACGTATTTATTTATGTGTTTTGATGCACCTTAATAGGGGATCAAAAAGCTTGAGCTTTTACGCTCGAAATAATTGTCGTTAGAAAACGAACTATTTTAATGAACTTTTAACAGTTAAAAATAATGGTTTGTGCGGGGTGGGGTCTGATCAGTTTCTTGGGCACTTGATACGAACTTACTAGGTAGAACTCATCCTCAAAAACCGGTTATTAAGGAGAGAGTGTTTAGCATGTTATATATCTTCAACCAATCTCATACTTAGTCAATGTGAGATCATAACATTCTACCACGCTTCCACAGCAGACGTCCATGGCGACCCATCATTTCCAACTGGGTGACTTCGCGGATCTCACCTCTTTTGGGTAGCAGCCCTCCCTAGGTCGTCCCGTCCGTGCGTCGTGCTAGTGTGCGTGGTGTAAGTTCTGATACCACTTGATACGAACTCATTAGGTAGAACTTATCCTCAAAAATCGGCTATTGAGAAGAGGGTGTCTAGCAAGTTATATACTTTCAACCAATCACATACTTAGTCGATGTAGGATCATAATAGCAGTACTCGACATTTTGTCTGCACTGTATTGAAAGCAGTTAATTAATGGGCCTGCTGGAAACGGAAGCACTTTTTTTAGAGTTTTAAATGGCCGATGAGCAGCGAAGAGTACATGCATTGCATGTGGCAAGCCAACCCAACTCATAATAATGGTATTATTTTGCGTTTCACAAATGAAGATATTTTGTGTATACGATGCTTGTGCTTTATGCCTCACAAATTCAGTTCAAAGTTTAACCACAACTTAAAGCAGCAAGAAAGTTAAAAGGATTAAGCAAATCTTGATTAACCAAAAATCTTAAACAATATAGTATTTAAGATGAGTTGATAAGCTTTACAATATAATCAAGAGCAATGATTATTTGTTAATGTTAACATGATACTAATTTTTTTATAAGAAAAATTTAAGTTTGAGTTATATATGAGAACGAAAAAAATTTAACAATCTTGATCATCAACATTTTTAAATGCTGATATATAACTAAATTATCAAAAGATTAATAAAAATAATAATGATAGAGAATTCTTACTCATCAAGTAACACCCTTGACAAATGATAAATATCATGTTCCACGCTATAATGTGTACAATAAACAACAAATACAAATATAGAGGAAGGAGATTCAAACCTAAGATTTTTCAGCTATTATAGCATCTTAATAACCATTTAATCCAAAAGCCTAATAAATGGTAGGAGGTTTGTAACCCAAAGACATTTGAAGTTCATGGTTTAAACCTCAAAGATACTATTTATCCTACAGGACAAAATGCCAAAATCCTTCGAGGACAAATGAGTAAAAGATTGGGGTACGTTCCCAACACAATTTGTCTTGGTGGTTGGAGGCTTGCACTAAAAAGATACTTAAAATCTCAGGTTTAAACCTTAAGATGATATTTACCTTATGGGGTAAAATGGCCAAAACCTTAAGGGATAAATTAGTGAATGACTGGGCTGAGGTCCCAATAATATGTTAATGAGATAGTTTTGATACATTATTTGTGCAATTCAATTAACAAAAAGAAGTTGATACTTAGAAGATAGATACAATAGCTTTTCAACAGGGTGGTATGAAATTTTTCTCTAGAGAGGTTTTGCTGGGAAGAAATTTCCTCATTTATTGAATCTTGATTTTTCTCAAAAAGTCTCAACCAACCGAATGTTCTGGATTTGAAGGGATGGTTAGATAAATCATCATGTTTTGTTAGATAGTTTCTCATTAGTTAAAGAAATAAATTTTTATTGGTTTATAAGATGAAGGTAAACTTTTACTCATGAACTAACTTTTGTAGTTTTTATAGTAGAATTAGGCTCAAAACCTATTTTTTAACATGACATTAGAGCTTTGAGTTGGACTCAAACTTGCTTGCTCATAAATACACTTATACAAGTGCTGCCAAGTGAGCATGCTGTTTGTGAAGATAGGTGTTAGATAGTCCCACATTGGTTGAAGAAATGAATTTATATTGATAAACTTTCACTTATGAGTTAACTTTTATAATGAAATTAAGTCTTATATATTTTTCTAACATGCATGGGCCGTTTTTGTCTTCAAATTTTTTTTAGAGGTGATTGGCTCAATAATATAATTACTGTAAGTTTTTGTCTTTACAATACCACACGTGCAATAGAAAAGGTTTTCCATGGTATTCGTACAAGAAATTTTGCAGGGAGAGAACTTGATAATATACATACATATATATATATATATATAATTTTTCTTTTAAAAAAAAATTACTAACTTTAGTTTCACATTTTAAGAATCGTTACTTATGCAGGAGCACTAAAATTCATGAATCTTGATAACTTAATGATAAAATTATAAATCGCCGGTGTATTTTCAATGAAAAAATGGATAATTTTTTATTAACTTATTAAACTTTTTCTAAGAATATTGTGAGATAATCAATTAGTTACTAGCACAAACCGACCACCAAGTAAAGGAATATTTATGGAGAAAATCAAAAGTAAAGAAGAATTACCAAAAAAAAAAATAAAGAAAGTTCATAATTTCTGATTCTTCTTCGTTCGATCGAGCACGCAGTTGAATAAACAAGAAAAGTTGATGCATTTCACTTTTGGAGCTTGTTGAATTTTAAAATGAATTGTGTAATAGTGCCTTTACAGTGACTGGTCAATTCTTGTTATGCTTTTCAACGTTTTGAGCCCAGAGGTAGATAAATTCTTCTGCAAGAAAGGACCCACTTCACATTTTCGTTCATAGTTCGATGTAAGTTGAGAATTTCCATCATAACCACTAACATGTTCAAATTGAGGAACCAAAAAAGTTCCATATTCGATGAATTCTCCAGCTCTTAAAAGAATCAAACATTTGTATTAAATTAGTCAAATAATAATAATACTAATAATAATAAAACAACAGAAGAAAAACTTACGTCAATTCTGTCAATAACTAACTAGCACAATTAATATTTTTCTTTATTCTACAAAAGATTCTGGGATTTAATTGCACTCATACTAAATAGAAAATAATATAGTTTGTATTCATTGTAATATATAAAACGACTCACAAATAATTTTTAAAGCATTAGATATGTATTAATCTAAATACTGTTTTATTTTGGAAATAAATAAGACAGAACTCTATAAATTTGTGTTTGACCAGAGATTTTGATTTAACCATATCCAAAAACTATTTTTTGTTTTAATATTAACATTTAGGGTAAAATTAAAGAAAAAGTTATATTTGATATTTATATATTTTTATATAATTTGAGAGACTCAAATTGTATTATAATACTCAAAAACTATTTTCAGATTATGAGTCAATCATAGGTTCTGGTTTTTCCTTCTTTTGTTCCTATCTAGTTTTGAATTTTAAGGTGTTTTTAGAATAAAGTTGTTGATTTATCTTCTCACAAATTAATGCATGGAAAACAGTGACCAATAAATTGTCGTATCACGTGTTCAAATAGTTTCCATAATTTCTATCGGTGAGAGAATATCATCGACTCTTCATTCCATTGGTCCATAGTAGTGGTTTTTACGTGTACAACTTTTCCAAGAAAATGCTTGAAAAGAAAACGACCTTTTGTTGAACCTAGCTACTTGATTCCCATTTCAATTACAACCTAATAATCATACTAGAATTTTTGTGGGTTTCATGGGACCCTTTTGGCTTTCTCTTTTCTTTTTTTCACATTGCAATATCATTTTAAACGTTCATTTCAATCAAGGTTTACTTGTATTGATTACATATAAAATGCATTTATTATTAGTTATGTATATTTAGTGACACAATTAATTCTTAATTATTACCTCTACCTCAAGTTATAGAAAAAGCTTAAAGTTACAATTTTAAGAAGTATTTAACTACTCTACCCAACCACTAATCTCACTAATCAATTAGAGCCTTTAGACAATTAATCTAAGAGTTCCAATTGATGGGTGAAATTAGTGGTAGGTAAAGTAGTCAAACCCTTTAACAATATAAAATAAATTTGTTTCTCACAATTCATAAACAAGATCTCCTTAAATTCTAAGGTGAGCAAATTAATTTAATTTGATCATATAAACTTATAATATTGGCTAACCAATTATACTTATGGTTATTTTTATATATTTTAGTTACAAAATAGTAAGTGTACGTTTGGTATAGCTTATCCATTGACCAAAAATACTTTTGTAATATTCAAAGTTCAACTTGATTTTTTTCGCGTCATTTGATTGTCATCCTAGTAGAGCTTCTGGATAATTAAAAATGCTGAAAAATGTCTATTTAAGGAAGCTCAAATTTTGAACTTTTCCAAATAAATCTTTTTGAGTTTTTAAAAAAAGTAAAATATCTAATATAACTTTACTAACATCATTAAACCCTTAAAATCATTTAATCATTTTTTATAAATTTATAATTTAAAAGATCTTTTTAAATTAACAACCAAATAACCAATAATTTTTTTTTTTTTTTTTAAAGTTCTACTAATAAAAAATCTACTTTGTTAAAAGATCTACTTGGGGAAACTGTATTAAATGAAGTCTAAATTATATATTAATCAAACCCTCATTCGTGATGATTTTTTAAGTTCAAAATTATCGTGTGTATTTAATATTATCTCAATTTTATTATAAATATAAAAAATAAAAACTATTTTTTTCTCTTTTCCAATCATTACAAATTTAGAAGTAGAAAACTTAATATAATTTGGACCTTAAATTTGAATGATGTGAGTGTGATACTAAGCCACTTCAACTTTCGTTAAAAGAAAAATAATAAATCATTTCTTATAATGACAAATGAAACACCTATGTTTGACCAAATGCATTATTATCTCCCCGTCTCACTATAGGAGAAAAGGAAATACACTAAAACTTTATGGCCGGTAATGATGGTTTTTAAGTGACAAATCAGGGGCAAAGCAGAATAAAGTGCCGTTTTGAGTCGTTGACTACTTTAGGTAGGAAATGAAATGGCCTTGGTTGGCGCCTGTTATAATATACTTATCCTAAATTAATTTTCAATTTTTCAATATATATATATATATATATGGTGGACTTTGACTTTATAAAAGGACACATCAATTAATTGAGAGGTAATTTCAACTTCCAAGTCCAAATTATAATGTATATAATAAGGAAGGAATTTTAAAAGGCTCCTCAATTAAATGTTTAAGACCGAAAAACAAAAGCACGGTTTGAAATTTTATAAAAATGTTACTTATTATTTAATAAAGACATTTTTTTTTTCTCTCATTCTAAATCTATATGATTATATATAATTGAAAAATAATCATCAACCCTATCAGTTGTGCGCTAATAACAAAAAACAGTTCCGGTTTAGAATTAGATAAACGTCTCGTAATTTGAATTAGATAAAAGATCATCTAAATTTATTCATAAAGTCTTTTCGTTAATTTTAAAATCGTATAATTTTTTTTTTCATAAAACTTGGTCAAATATTAAGGAATTCTTTAATTTTTTTTCAAAACTATAATAATGTTTTTGTTTCTAAAAGGAGGCTAATCAGTCTAAAGATTCATTCACATATTCCTCATCTTCCTGGAATTCACAAAATTCAAGAACTGAATTAAAGCAATGTGAAAACTGAAAAGAGATAGGTCCGAGGATGCTTGTATGTGTAATGGTAGCAACTTGGCTGATTTGTATGTACCTTAAGGCTAAAGCAATATCTGAAGTCATTAGTGATCACTAGAATAAGAATTAATTCTATCTTTAAGATATATATATCTTATTTTCTTTTTAGTTCTTTATTGCAAAAGTGTAACTAATTCATTGAACACCTTCGTAAGTTGAATTAATCAAAATCATATGTTCAAACTCTGACACAAGCAAAGTCTATTGAACTGCCATCACTATTACACTTTACCTCTGTCTATGTCAAATATTCTTCCTCGACAATATATCAAAGGGTTCACACCAAATTGCAAAGAAGTCTCCTAAATTTTTATTCTTAGTGATAACGCCATCGTTTTTATTTTAATTTTGTATGTGTTTGAGCGTTAAGACTTGTTTAGTTAATAAGATAATAGATTATATTTAATAATCTAACAAGTACTCTCTTCAGTTAATTTCAACTTCACATTATAAGAAAAAACAATATTCCTGTAATCTAAATACATGACAAAAATTGGGGTTATCCAACGATAAACTTTTCATATCCACCTTATAACTAAGATTATAATTTCCAATCATATATGATGTTGCCCTTTCAAATTTCTTAATTTGTGGTAATTTATCTTTTAAGAAAAAAATTCATGTTTACACGAGAGTATGTGACCAAGAAGATAGGTCCAATTCATTTGAAAGATAGAACCCATGAAAATGAGAACAAAAAGGAAGTGGATGTCTAAATAAGAGTTCATTATCTTATATACAGTTGTACAACTATCAGAGCAGAAATTCAATTTTTTTTTTTTTTTTAAAAAAAAAAAAACTATCGAAGCACAAAATTGGCATTTTATAAACATTTCAAAGGACCGGCAGCTGTTGGTTATAAACAGGCCTCTATCGGTTATAAATGTTTCAGATGAACAGCAGCCGTTGGGGAGGAGGACAAGATGGTGTTCCAGATTCTTTTTTGAAGAAGCTTGGCTGGGAATTGCAGATTGCAGGTCAAGAATTGAAGTTGTGTGGAGGCCGGTCGTTTACCTAGATTTATACTATTGATTGTCAAATCTAACGAACACGAGCTAACAACAGATGAGTAATTTATAATAAAACTAAAATATTTGCTTTACCTTAATATATTTTGAAACTAAATAGTTAAATTGTAATTTATTAAAAAAAAATAAAAGTGGCGTTTTATTAGAACTGAATGACGTTTAGTGGCCTTACATATACCGGCCCCGAAAACAATGCTTTTTAATTTGCACCGGCAATTATTCGTTTCCTTTCTAGAAAACTGCACGTACACACTATATATTCAAACAATTATGCATTTATATATATCCTGGAACCTTCAAAAAAATTTCCTGTAAGTTCCTGGACTGAGCTACACTGGATTTTAGTCTAAGATTCCATATCACTTGCAAACAAAACAAAATCCTACACATTTGTTTACTCCTCCAGAAACTGCCCCAATTTTCAAGCCTGATCTCTTGTTTCAACATTATCTCCTCTAGCTACTTAATAGCATTAATTGAATTGAACAGTAAACACACAGGCTGTCACTTTTCTCTCGTGCGTACATACATATCAATACAAGTCTGTGTCACCAACAAACAATATCTTCAGAGTTCTGTCCTTTTGAATAAGTTTCCTCGTAAGACAAAAAAGTTCAATGACCTTAGCTGTTTTCAAATTAATATTCAATTATATTATCTCCAAAGTGTACATGTCCGTATAGGGAGGATACTTCTTTGTACTTTCATTCAAGACCTGAGATCTAATTAGGATAAGCTGTCTTGTCTATATTTTCTCTTAAGTTTCTCTATAAAGCCATGATCCGATACTCGACTTGATTTCTCACAAATAACTTGATGGAAACTTGTATACAACGATACGATATTCACGATTAAATTAAAACACAATCTTAAGAAAGATTAAAATAGATTTATAAAATAAAAAATTTTGACACATTGATTATATGTCAATTAAGAACTAAAGTCATAAAAAACTTTAACCCAATTATTAGAACTCAATCAAGAACCAAAATTATAAAAAAAAGATATTGACGCTACTCTTAAGACATAGATGAGAAGATGGAAGATAAGTCATGGTTGATTGCTACAAGTAAAACTTGATAAGATCACATGTTCATGAAGAACAAGAGAGAAAATTCACTCTCTCAATAAAATATAAGTGACTGTCTCTTCATTCATCTTGTTATTCTCTTGCTTAGGGTTACAAGCCTTTTTATAGGCAAAGAAAATAAAACATAATATGAAATTCTAACCCCCTAATAATTGGGCTCACTAAATATACTCATGGACTTAAAATAGTTAGACATGGGCTTAAGTTCATTAAATATTTCAGTCAAATATATAAATTAAGATCCAGTATGAAATTAAATGAACTAACTTAATTTATAAACTCATTACAATTAAAATAAACTCAGCATTATTTAAAGCCCATTTAACTTAAGTTTGCCTCAAATTATCTTTAATTAGCACCCAAAATATTCGTGATTAAACCCCATTGTCTTCATTTATCTCTTTGCCTAGTTATCTCGTGTTCCTTCATGATTGCTATCCTGGTTTCCATCACAACTTCTTCAATATCTCGTAAAACTCTAGCTTTTCAATCTTTGTTACCAACAAAATGGCACGTCTTAATTTCAATGCTCTCAGAGACTTACACAACTGCGCAAAAGATCTTCTCCACTCACCAGTAATCCAACAAGCCCTTGTCCATCATAGACAAAGACAAGAGAAGTGGGTTAACGAAGTCTCGGAGGCATCTTTGAGAATGTTAGATGTCTGTGGCATAACTAAAGATGTTCTTCTCCATGTCAAACAACATCTCCAAGATCTTCAATCCACATTGCGACGTGTGATCATTGGAAAGTCAGGTATATCTACCAAAATTGCGGCTTATAATCGCTATAGAAAGCAGTTGAAGAAAGAGACCTTGAAGTGCTTGCATTCACTGAGAGTTTTCAAGAGCAAATCTATTATTACATCCGATATATCTCCCGTAAACCTTAATTTGATGCTAGTTGTAGATGTGTTAAAAGAAGTGAGAGTGACCACCATTTCTATAGTGGAATCACTCTTGTCACTTATATCGATACCGTGGTTGTGTCAAATATCGGCAAAAGGGTCTTTTACATCAAAGTTCATGCGCTCGGGAAGCCAAAGTTTGTACGATATTTGCGACGAAATGGCACTTCAAAGTGCCAAAAAAAGAACGGAGGCGGTGGAGTCTGCCACTGAAGCTCTTGAAGTTGAGATCGAGTGCATGTCCAGGCGTTTGATTCAAACTAGGGTTTCACTTTTGAATATACTTACCAACTAGGAGTATATGTCGTGTGTGTAGAAACTCTTTTCTTGCTCTAGGGTTGGCAAGTTGTATTGAAAGAGCTAGCTTTCCACTTAATGCACAGCAAATTACATAGATGGTGTCATCACTGATCCTTTTTGTTTTCTTCATGATTTAAGTCTTGTTTTTTTACTTTATTATTTTCAATTTAGATGTATTTGTTCTTGTATTCTTTCATTGATTAACTAGTAATTCGTTGATCGGCTTATTTTGTTCAAGTTGTTGATTTTAATCTTTAAAGCTTGTTACTTGCTGGGTCAAACAACGATTCTGATGTGTAATTTATCATCATTATTTAAATTAGCTGATGGTATAGTAGTATCAGTGAGAATCTTCAATCCATTTAATTTGAAACTTAGCTCGTACTTGATTTGTAAAGAATGTGAGAAAATTTTTATTTTAATGCTAATTAACTTGGACGATGTATGCATCCGATCGTATTGCCAAACCACAAGTACGTACACTTTAGCTAGCTCACACACAGTTTCATCTTGAAATCAAGTTTACAACAATCTATTACTTGATCTTGATCAATAACTTTTTGGATTATCAAGCCGATCGTGTGTGTGTGCGTGTGCGTGTGTGTGTGTGTGTGTATGGATTGTTAATAAACCAAACAAAACTTCTTACATCCAATTGAAGTGGAATAATTTGATTAAGGCACGTCCCTTTGGTACCTTAAAGCAGAAGTGGTCCGGGCAAAATGATGCACCATGAATGACAGAGCACAATGAGTTACCAATGGATCAGTTTGTAAATCATGTGATTGCATTCTCGAGTCTGGCTGGCAGAGAAGTTTCTAATCAAATGCATTTTTAGACCCATAAGAACTATTAAATTCAAAACAGTATTGAGTCTGCTATCACAACAAATATATATATATATATATATATATATATATATATATCTCAATGGTTACAGTAGAGTGTCATCAATTTTTTTATTTAAAATTTTTGTATTTCTCAAACTATTATAGAGTCCATCGAGCCAAGCATCTAACATGACATCAAACAATTCTTCTATTATTTTGAACAAGAGCTTGTTGATTGCGATATATGTCGATATCATACAGCTTGGTAGAGGAGTTTGAAGAGACAAAGAGAATCACGGGCATTTTATAAATGATTAGCGGATGTACGTGGATCTCCCTATTATAGATTTGTTAATGTTTACTAGCATTCTTGCTCATTGGTTCGTCGACATAGGACAAATAAAATTTTAGCGACACAATTATACAGTCTAAATTTTATTTATTGAAGCATATTGTCATTAACCAATTGGACAATAACAACACTCGAACGGGTGATCAACAAATTTGTCTCCATTTTCATGAGTCCAGTTTAATTTGTTTGCTACAGTTGATACCAAATGAGATATCAAGGAATCTTGAATTGGGTTGCAATCAAGTGTGTTCTGTCCTCACATGGCATTTAATTTTCTTTTTCTTCTTCTGATATTTTATGTTGTCCTTGTCTAATTGTGTCTTGCAACGCTACCACACAGGTTGTGTTGGCAGCGATTTCAAAATATTAATTCTCTTTCTTTCTAATTCATTATTGCCGTACGTGGTGTAGTTGAAACTAAGACTAAGTTAGAGGCGTGAAACGGACCGGGCCAATTTGTAATTTTAGGTCCAACAGAATTTGAGGGCTGAGTTCGGGTTAGACTTTCAAGTTTAAGTGTTAGGTCCGGCCCGTTTGAAGTGGACTTTAGCCTGTTTCATAAATTAATTTAAGGGTGATGGTATTGACACCCCACCAAAGTTCTATGTACAACAATTTTGTAAATACAATCCATTAAAGATTAACCCAATATTATGGATTAAACCTCTAGCCCGGCCCAGCTCATATTTTCAATCTCACAACATTTCAAAACCCACACAGGAATTGAAACGTAAAAACCTCCCAGAATTCTATCGAACCATTTGCAATTGTTCGAATGGCATATCAATGGTACTACGTCTAACCTCCCGATCGACAAGTAGCAGCATTGTTACAGTGAAAAAGTGCATCTATAGTGCATAGTAGCAGAAGCCAGAATATTGGGTTTTAGTCTTCAATTTCCCTCGGATGGGTAGGCAAATTTTCACACTGAACAACTAATACCAAATCATCCGCAAACAAAACGTTTCTCTGATTCCATGACTTCCACTCGGCAAAAATCAAACATGCTAAAAATCCAGAGACTTAAGCCCTGACACGGGAATCCCTTCATCATCCAAATCTTATTCCTCTTAAACATCCCCATATTGTGGCAAAGCTATGGACATCAAAAAGTACATAGGAAACTAAACCCAAATTTCAAGGGTACAGGGCATTGGTCGCCGATGGTGTGGAGTTTTGGGGTGGCCTAAATGTTATTGGTACAAGAGAATAGGTAGAAATGGTAAAAGATTGCCCTTTGTGTTATGAGATGGAAAGGAATTCACATAGCCATCCAAGAAACAAACATCACATATGTTTCGGCAACTTCCTGTCATATTCAACAGACATGGATTGAAGACCAAACCTTATTCCTAATAACTGACAACGGATTGCAGAATAGTCCTTATTCCTAATAACTAGCAAAGGATTGATAACTAAACCTTATTCCTGATAACTGAATATTAAAGATAATGTGCAACCGACAAGGCAAAGTTTCAATATTAAAGATGAAACAAGATTAACAAAAGAATGTAGCAAAATTTAGTTCAAGCTTCATTTAAATTCAATTTCATAATGACCTCATGAAGGTCAAAGCACAAATGTGCGCATATACATACAAACTGAAACAAGATCCAAGCTCACAAACTAACATTTTAAAATAAAATTTGATGTTTATGGCATCATGCCATCACTACGAGTTTATTGAATAAAAAGGAAGGAACAAGGTTACTCTTGATATAACATTCATAGCGAGAATCCACCAAAAGAAACCATTTATAGCTTCAACCTCTGGCCTTTCAATGGATGCCTGAAGATGATACAGGATAAACACATTTACTTGATTGCAGCTTACATTCATACACAATGAAAAACGAAGTGAAACCAATAGTACACTAAAGCATTTAACACTCAAATCGTTGTCTAGCTCAATTTTGGGCTGTCTATTTTAAGGCAGTGCTTGGAGATGCATAATCACTTATCAAGAACTCAAAATCAACATTAACTCTCTAATCAAGTGCAAGAAGTCAGCTGGAGGAGTGCACAAATGAATGAGTAAGTTGCCATAATAACTTAACAAGAAAACAATTATAACACATTATGCAGTTCCAGTTCTCATATCTACCTATCTTTCTACGGTTGTTATTACTCTTGACATGTACTATCATTAACCTTAGCATCAAAGGAGTGAGGGAAAAACACGGAGCGGAGGATTACAGGGTTGAATCTCACCAATATCACAAAGCCATACACTAGGATGTTCTTCTTAGTGAATTTCCAAACATTTTACTTTTGTCCTCCACATTAATAAAAGACCAAAAGCTTCATTCTCATAATCACCAATCACATAAAAGAATGATTCTAAACTAAACCTATAGTCCGATAGTCCTAATTATATACCTCAATAAGAGTTGATATTATAATTAGTCTTTCGAACAATGTTACACTCTTGAGTATGAAAAAGAAAAAGCAGTAAGAGCTCCAGTCCTAACATGGTTATAGCATCTAAACACACTTCGCCTAATCAACAATCTCATATATGAAGCGAGCTAAATAATTCTAAAAACCAATGACTCAAAATCGAAAAACATGATAGAACTACCTAATGATCATGCCCGTGACCATGGTCATCATGACCCTCCCAAGGATGTCGCCAACCCTGAAAAAACAATAAAAAAGTGAAAAACCATTTCTAGTCTCAATGAAAAGTTCCAAACAAGACCGTCAATTACCAAAACTACTGGACCGTCTTGCTTAGCCCTGTAAAGAACCCAAAACCTGAAACATCAAATGCCAAAACAAAACCTCAATCAGACCCCAAAACTGTGCAATTATCATCTTCATAAATATCCAATCACCAGAACCACTCACAGAGTCACAGCAATAAAAATTCCCCATTTCCATCACATCGAATCCCCAACAGAAACATATAACTTTGTCGTGTTCTTTTAAAAAACAAAATATCAATCCAAATTAAAGCTCTATCAGCTTTATTGCCTTCAATAGACCTATATACATACATATAAAATTACAAAACACGAAAAAATGAAATCTTTAGCTAATCAACATTTAAAAAAAGAATCAAAAACACAAATCCGTGCCAATCATTCAATCAAAATCAATGATTTCTATCATCAAATAAACAAATTGCAATCATAGAAATCAAAATTAGGGTTTTTTTTTTCTTTTTTCGATGAAATCAAAAAACAAGTACCACATGACGGCGCACAGGCCCTTTCCGGTGATGGTGTGCCATCGCTTTGGCTGGTGCAATGTCATTCCCTTGAACGTGACGCCCTCTCCATGGTGCCCTCCTCCCATCGTCGCCGTCTCTCTCTGCGAATCCCCCAATCGAATTAACAGGTGAAAATGGTCTCAATCTAAGACTCTATGTGGTGTGCTTAGTTTTTACTGATACAGTGGAGTAACGTTGTGGGCCGTCGGATGTGCATATATTGACCTCTCTAAAACTGGGTCCGTTGGATCTGAATCCTCCGATCTGCTTCCCTAGATTTTCGGCCGCTTGGGCCGGATTGGGTTGTGGGCTTGGCTTAGACCAGTTTGTCCAGAATTTGGGCCAAGTTTTCATGCAAATCTATTATGATCGTTTAATTACCATTTTTGTTTTAAAAAAAAAAATTAAAAAAAAAAAGTTTTTTTAAAAACCTAAAAGGAAGAAGAAGAAGAAAGTTTGTTTACCGTTTTATAAAAAAAACAAATTATATAGACAACCACAAATTATCCAATTCTTTTAAACATTTGTCTTGTCATGTGTCAACTTCAAGTCTTAAATACTATAATTGAGTAATTTTCTATCAGTTTAAACTTTTGGTTCTGATGGTAACTAATATGGTATTAGAGTTTGGAGGTCTCTGATTCAAACTATCTCTCTCTCTTTTATCTCAATATCATCTCGTTACACATGTTATACGGTAGGAGACGTATAGCATGTATCCGTCACTTGTCATCTGTCCATGTTACACGTGAGGGGACATGTCACGTGTCAACCTCAAATCTTAAATACTGTACTTGAGCTCTTTCCTATCAGCTTAAGCTTTTTGATTTGATAATAATTAACACGTCTAATATTATATCTCTTTGAAAAGATCAATGCTAAAGTAATATCTCATTAAAGTATCAGTCACAGACTCCAACAAACCATTTTTCATAATTGTCACTTGATTGGCGTCAGCAACCACCCATGCATGGGTTAGACACCCCTCCCCAATATCCAAAAATATATATATTATATCATATAATACTAATTATTATAATATAAATATATATTCTTATCTCCCACCATATGTGTGGGTTGATCCCTCACTTTCGTGTGGGTTTCCATCCACCCGTCTCTGGGTGTGTTGATCCCTCCCAATTGGGAGTTGTTATCTGGGCCGTACCCCAGTGTCCTATCTCGATTGATCCCGATCATCCTCTGGACTTATCTCAGGTACAGTTCATGTATTCAAAAAAAAAAAAAAAACCATTTTTCATAATTTTCTATTAAATCTCTTTCGATTGGTTCATTTGCAGGTGTTTAAGTTGAACAACTAAACAGTATCTTTCTTTTTTTCCTTTTTCAAGGAACTTGATATCGTTTTTCTAATAGTAGAAATATATAAAAGAAAAACAACAAAACACATTCTTCGAGAATTTTTTAGTTATCTTTCGGAAATGAAATCCCTCCTCCTTCGTTAATTTTCAATTTTCCTTCTAAGATTCTCATGGACAAAGCCGAGTCAAGATGTGAATAAAATAAGATTTCTTATTTAATATTTATTGTTATATTTACTTTTGATGAGCTGTATCACATTATTAATATTATGTGCGACTTCATTGTTTGGGTGAGTTCAAAATGTCATTGTGTTTTTTTTTAATTCATTTTCACTTGTCATTGTTTTCTCTACTCTCTTATGTTCTCCTCTTTCATTAATAGATTTCTGTTAAATAATTTTTCCATCTATTAAACCCCAAAGGCCAAAACTAGTCACTTTGAGGCTGACTATACTTTTATTATTTAAGGGGAAAAATGAAAATAATATGGACTGTAGCCATTCTGCTTTTTGGCTATTTGCATGAAGAAAATAGAGATCACGAGAAAATCGTTTTACTTTCGCTAGTGGTGGCGATGTTACGACAAATTCCATTGGTATTGGTTAGGGAGCATAATAATAAGATATTAACCGGCGAAAATATAAGTCACTCACCACTTGACTTTTGCTAATGTCTTCGATTTCTATCCAAAATCATCATTTTTGCGCCACAAAATAATCGAAAATGACAACTCAACTCGAGAAGATGAGAAAAGCTTTCTTTTAACCATCCTCATCGACAATCCCTTTTGCCACCGGCCAATCAAGATATCTCATACAATAATTGTGTAAATTAATAAAAAATCATTTAATATATTTTAGTCCATCATCCACATCACTATTCTCTAATTATTCAAGTGATTATTATTATTCTTTTTCCATTACTAATAATAGGACGAATTTCATCATTGATATTTATAGAATTGTGAAAAATTTATTTATTTTATTATGTGAGCAGATATATTCCATCATTATAAATTAGATTTTCAAATTGAACCACTTGTAATATAATTTTTTTTTTTTAAAAAAAAATTAACATCAAATAAATTAAAAGATTATTGAGATCTATTAAGATGAAATATCATTTATAAATTTAAATATCTATTTTATATGCTAGACATTAATTCCCATAGCAACAGAAAAGATTTAGTTGCATAAATTTTTAAGGGTGGGGTTATTACCACCCATAAAAATGATTTATACATCCATTTTTTAAAATATATCGAAACAAAAAAATTATTACTAAATTAAAATTATAAAGAAGGACAAACATAATTCAGTAAAGTGGATTTTTTTTCATTTAGTTCTACAAGTTAAAATAATTTTCTTATTCTTTTCTTCATTAAAAATAAAACAAACAACATTTTTTAAATGTTTATAAAGAAAATCTATAAATAAAAATTTATTGATCTTTATATATCTTAATCTTTTTAAATATAAAATATTTTTTTTTTCAAATTTTTATTTGTTATTTACTTAAAACATAAAGATTAACTTAAATATAAAATAAAGTTTACTTTAAATAAGGTCTTATTATATATACATATACGATTTTCTGCAAGAGGAGATCAGGAATCTTGTGAATCAAACATTTAATTATCCAATTTACACGTGCTCAACACAAAGTACTTGACAAAACAGAGAGAGAGAAATAACGATGGAATCCACGGATCAGAGTTTCAAGTTCCAAAAGATCAAACGGCTACACATTTCCCTTGAATGATCCAATGACTATTTGACGTGTGTACACAACAAACCAGGCGCCTCCGACCATGATATACAGTCAAAGCTTTGACTTTTTTCTACTCCCAGGTCACGAAAGCCACCTTTGATTGTTTGTTTGCTATAGAACACATACAACTCACATGCATCTTCCAATCGAAAACACATCACCAGATAGATTCACAAAAGGGCAAAAAAACAAAAACTCTTTCTTGATCAAAAATGTCGGAAGTGAGCAACTCAGCTATTGATCTACGAAGTGGGTTCTGCAAATCGAACTCAATCTTCTACAGCAAACGCAGCCCTGTCCCACTCCCGCCAAATCAGTACCTAGATGTGACCACATTTATCTCTTCTCGGGCCCACCATGGCAAGACGGCCTTCATCGACGCCGCCACCGGCCACCAGCTCACCTTCGACGAGCTCTGGCGGGCGGTGGATTCCGTGGCCGGGCGTCTCTCCAGCATGGGCATCAAGAAAGGCGACGTCATCCTCCTCCTAACCCCCAACTCCATCTTCTTCCCCGTTGTCTGCCTCGCCGTCATGTCTCTCGGTGCCGTCATCACCACCACCAACCCTCTCAACACCCCACGAGAAATCGCCAAGCAAATCGCCGATTCAAAACCCGTCATCGCCTTCACCATCCCCGAGCTCGTCCCCAAAATCGTGGACTCGAACCTGCCCATCGTGCTCCTCGACGATTCCGTGATCCCAAAAGCCAGAATCATCGACACTATACAGAAAATGATGACACAACCTACGGGAAAGAGTCGAGTCAGGGAGCGAGTCAACCAGGACGACACAGCGACTCTCCTTTACTCCTCAGGCACGACAGGAGCCAGCAAAGGCGTGGTGTCTTCTCACCGCAACTTGATAGCGATGGTGCAGACCATCGTCGGCCGTTTCAAGCTAGATGAAGGAGAGCAGACGTTTATCTGCACGGTCCCAATGTTCCACATCTACGGTCTCGCAGCCTTCGCAATGGGGCTGCTCGCGTCAGGCTCGACGATCGTGGTTCTCTCGAAATTCGACTTGCACGAGATGCTCTTGTCCATCGCCAAGTACAAGGCTACGTACCTACCTCTCGTGCCACCGATACTCGTCGCGCTGATCAACGGCGCCGATCAGATACGGTCGAAGTACGACCTCAGTTCGCTGCATTCCGTCCTCTCCGGGGGGGCCCCACTGAGCAAGGAAGTGATAGAGGGGTTCTCGCAGAAGTATCCGACGGTCCGTATTCTTCAAGGGTATGGTTTGACCGAGTCAACGGGGATCGGAGCGTCCACGGACTCGTTGGATGAGAGCAGGAGGTACGGGACGGCTGGGATGTTGTCACCGAGCATGGAGGCCAAGATTGTGGACCCCGATAGTGGTGAGGCCTTGTCCGTAAATCGGACAGGTGAGCTTTGGCTCAAAGGTCCGTCAATCATGAAAGGTATGGTCACCTATCTCTGTCTCCCACTACATGTTTTTTGTGTTTTTACATTTGTCGTTTCTGTTTTAGTGGTTTGGTTTGATGAAGTGGAATTGCAATATTCTACAACTGTACAATATAAAGTAATGAATGATGATATCAGTTCTAATGCAGTGTTTAATTTCTGACGGATTCCAAATTTTGGATAATTAGTTTTGTATGGTTAAATAACATAGAGTAGTTGACGATGAAATTAGTTCTGTATTAGTGATTAATTTCGACATATTGTAAATTCTGAATAATTAATTTAGGATGTGGTTAGATAACATAAAGTAATTGACCATGATATTAGTTTTGTGGCAGTGCTTAGTTTTAATAGATTTCGAATTCGGAATAATTAATGTGGTATGGTTAGTCAATGTAAAGTAATTAAGGATGATCATGTTTAATTTGGATAGTTTTTGAATTTTGGATAATTAGTTTGGTATGGCTAGAAAAGATGCTGCTGCATTTTATAATTGACTTTAGCTGGTATGTATCTAGATGACAAAAATGCAAACTTTTTTCCTTGATATTTGATGAATTGTAACTTGTTGGATGATTTGTGTTTTGACTATCATGATACAAGTTAACAGATAAATGCTAGCGAATCTCCAAACAGAACACCAAGAATCTTAGTGTATATGATATTCCATTTTGGAAACTTTTCATGCAAATGTGCTGGCAATGTTGATTATTATGTTATTGCAGGTTATTTTAGTAATCCAGAAGCTACTGCGTCTACTCTTGACTCTGAGGGATGGTTAAGAACCGGTGATCTCTGCTACATTGATGAAGATGGCTTCATTTTTGTTGTTGATCGATTAAAGGAGCTGATCAAATACAAGGGATATCAGGTGATTGAAACATTCATTGATTTATTTTTTAATCCTTCTAATATTTCCTCTAAAAAAGGTGCCATTATGAAATTTAGCTTAATGAAAAGTGCCTTCATGGATTTTACTCTCAATGTGGCAGGTTCCTCCAGCTGAGCTCGAAGCTTTGTTACTTACACATCCTGAAATTTCTGATGTTGCAGTCATTCCGTAAGTCTTCCTCCCCATTGATCCATATAGGCCTTTAAAATCTAATTTTTTTATTTGTTTTTGAGGGACAAATTTACATTTATTTGTAAATTGTTTAAATTAGGGAGGCTGATAAGTTTAGATATATGGTATCACAGATTTCCTGACAGGGAGGTTGGGCAATATCCAATGGCATATGTGGTAAGAAAACCTGGAAGTGCCTTATCAGAGAGTGCTGTCATAGATTTTGTAGCGAAACAGGTGAGCCTGAAGTACATTAACCACCAAAAACACGATTGCATTTTTTTTTTCATTCAACTCTACCGTTGTGAACTTCTGTTTATTAGCAAGCACTTATTTTATGCAGGTTGCCCCATACAAGAGAGTGCGAAAAGTGGCATTTATAGCAACGATACCCAAGAATCCATCCGGCAAGATTCTCAGGAAGGATCTCATCAAGCTTGCAACCTCCAAACTTTGAATAATTCAAGCTTTGGCTGGAGTGTGTATATGAACTTCTAAACTAGTTTACTTGATGTAACGAAGAACTTAACTAGTTTACTCTGGCCGGTAGAAACCCTTTTTTTTTTGTTTTTCATATCAATGGTTTTAATTACAGAAAAACCCTGATAACTCCGATGTGAATGATGCATTCTGTTGCAGACTAAAAGTGGGTTCTCTGGTTACCACTTTTGGGTTTATCAATAATTGATTTACAGTAGAAATTATGTTCAAATGCTTGTGCTTCAAAACAGATGCCCGGATATCATCAATAACGAGCAATACAAAAACTACTGAAAACTTAGTTGAGGTTGTTTGGGGGATTTAAAGTCTTATTACTTTGTTGCATGGAAATAACTATCGAATTAAATGTATAGAAATATTTGTACAGTGACATTTTGACATGGTTATATCATCAGAATTTTAAAAATTTTATCGATATTTATTTTCTTCTTCTTAGTATTTTTTTTAAATGTACTAATATTAACAACTACTCAAATTTGGGAACACAGAAAGTTACAAACACCGAACATCCAACCATATACAATCGATTCAAAACCTCAAGGGAGAAGAGACTAAGGTGATCAGATGAAATGTCAAATAATATCTAAAACATAAAAATGACTTGATACTGTTAAAATCCAGTTAACCCACATAAAACCTTAACAACACAAGTTAACCCACATAAACATTAAAACATAAATTTACATATCAATAACAACATAAAAGGAATTCATAAAATGTCTTCCCATACAAGGAACTAGACGTGTCTTTCCATACAACAATCAGATCTCTTACTGCAAATGAAAGTTACCTTTCACATGTTTGGAGAGAACCACCATAATAAAACTTTGAGATCTCGGATTGTTATGTTATAACCTATATGAATTGTTCCAGAATTCACCATTACAACTAGCCACCGAGGAAGCTTGAGACTTCTGATTTTTGCCCAAAACCTGGATCACCAATGACCAAACTTACAAGTCATATAAGGTTTTAAGGGATGGATCCAGAAATCATCTAAGATCCAACCCTTAAAAACCCCAAACTTGTTAAAAGAAGCTAAGAGGAGGAAGAAAAAGGGAAGAAAAACAGAAGAGAATGATTAGATTCATTGTAGAAGACCCAATCTACCCAAACATCACCACTTCCACAGAATTTATCTCTCTAGAGAACTCTCGAGAGAGAGAAGACTTGAGAAGAATTTTTCAGATAGTTTCTTAATTTGTTGGTGGAATATTATTGGTGGCAGTGAAGTCAACCCACCAAGATCATGATGTTACTGCCCGTTAGTTTTATAGGCTTTGGTCCTCAATTGCTGGTTACCAATCCAATTTTGATTGGGATGGACAATGAAACCAACTTGAAAATGGAAACCATGTCTCTAGACTCTAAATCCAGTTGTGTATTCGATTTTAACAATAACCTTTGGTCATTTTAAGTTGATGTGGTTATTAAATTTTGGATAGTTTAGAAGTTTATGTTTGGTCTTCTAATAGGTGACCTCTGCCAAGTACCAACTTAGCATAAGTCCTCTTGCAAATGTGCTACATTATACGTTTTTATTTGTCAATCAGTCTTTAAGGTGCTCTTATTTATGTATCGCTGGATTTACTTCCAGAAATATATCATACTTTCAATAATGTACCTTTAGGTAACGTATAGGAGTCTTTCAAATATTTTTTGCAAATATATAGCTGTTGAAGATTGAATTGTTTCAATTATTTTATTTTAGTTCTATTGGGGAATGCGTTGTTATATTTGAGTAGGTTATCGTTATAGCTTTTATGTTATTAATTGGTCTAACTTCGAATGTTACCAAAAAAGACCAGCTCGCTTGGGGGGCTTATGTTTTGCGAAAAAAATGGCACCTAACCTATAAGTCCATTAAGGCCCAAAAGACCAGCAAACCTAGAAACTCAAAAATAAGAATGAGGTGATATGAAACCTATTATTCAAGGACATGTTTTAACTGGAGTGTGTAGCAATAACGCTAAAAGAATAAAATGACTTGAGTCAGTCGACTCGTATAAAAAACAGCTCGAGATGGCAATGATATATTAACTCGCAAAATACAATCAGCTTGCAATTTTTCCTTAACAAGTATAGAGTTCTAGGAACGGAAAAATTTATATTTTACACAAAAGGTTACTCCGAACAATAAGTTATCAGAATGACATTATTAATTATTTACAATTTGATTCGAATATAAAATACTAAATACAATGTCATATAAATTAGAAAAGAGTATCTTATCATTTCCTATATTCTAGTAACCTTATTGTATATAAATAAAGAATCCTAGTATCATATGCAAATGACATGCTTAGAAGCTGATATATAATCAGTAGCAAGTAGTCATAGAAACCCTAGTAGAAACTCCATTACGTACAACCTTCCTTTTCAATAAGGAAATAATCGTAAATGTAGACATTACTCATAGAGTCAAACCACGTTAAAAATTTCTTGTTTCTTTAATTATTTTTCTTTTGCATTATTATTGTGTATTCACTCTTACTATTAGTACCTTCATGTCAATTTCATTTAAACACTTGCAATATGTTCAATTCACTATATTTGTATTAATTCAGGTATTAGCTGACTTTTTACATCTACGAGAGGCACTTATGTAATCAAATTACGCAAAGTCTTATCTCGACTCATAGCCTAAGAAAGCAAATCATCTAAAGCCTCACTTAAAACTAAAAATATAAAGATAAATGTTCTTTTATTATTATTATTTTTTAAAAATGCTTTACTTTTTAATTAGTAATAACAATTATTTCTAAATTAATTGAAATAACTTAACTTATAACACTTAGAGAAAGAAAAATGATTTAAGAAAAGAACATATTTTTAGTTCGGATTTTATTACCGTTGTGTATAATATAAACAAAGCTAGAATATAAAATTAAAATAAACTATTTTATTATGAGAATTAATTTCTTAATATTATTTAAAAAATTCTAATTTAACCAAAAAAAAAAAAAAAAAAAAATCTTACTGACAAAAGATGTTGAGCAAGACAACAAAGTAGGGTTGCATTTAATTTTTTTTTTAATTATTTTTTAATCATCTGACGTAGGGTTGCGTATAATTAAATGGAAAAATTAATTCTTTCGGGCGCCATCGTCGTCGGGCCTCCAGCAAACCATTTTTTAAAGATTTACAAGTTTGAATGTACATGACTGTCTCTTGGTTGTTGGCGCCGTTGGTTGGCGCCAGCAACCACCCATGCCTCCTTTGTCAGAGGCACGGGTTCGACGCCCAATTCCCTCAATATCCAAACTCTAATATAATATATAATATAATACTTATATATATACTGGTAATCGGTCTTTCATTATTGTGTGTGGGTTGATCTCCCATCTTCGTGTGGGTTCCTTCTCGTCTTCGTGTGGGTGGTTTCCCTCCCCATTGGGAGTGGTCATTCAGGCTATGTCATTCGTATCTTATCTCGGTTGGTCCTGGTCAGCCCTGAGTCCGTCCCAGTTATAGTCATGTAATAAAAAAAAAAAAAAAAATGTACATGACTGCCTATAGCCCTGCGACTCATATATATATATATATATATATATATTTGAACAAACCTAAGACTCATATTTGGACCAAAAAAAAAAAAAAAAACGTAAAAGCATCACCATCTATTTTCAACTTTTTACGTTGTATTTATATGTCATACGATTTTTTAGCCTAAATTTTATGAATCTTATTTTTGTTGACTTTTTATATTGCATTTGATTATGATATGCATATCTATTGTACTAACTACTAAATGCTTGTTAATGAAATTCAATTGATGATTTTTTTTTTAAGAAAAAAAGAAATCCAATTAATTTATCTAGGATCATAAATTTCACACAAATATCATTCTACTCATGGTTCATACATTGCTGTAGTTGGACATTTGAACTTGAGCAGTGTACACTCTACGGGGCGGAATAATGACCCAATGTTAAGATGATATGTTGAGCCAATAAGGGTGTTAAGCGTGTCAATGCTTTAACTACCTTCGATGGAACGAACTACACACTGACCGTTAAAGGTTGGCTTGCCACTCGAAAGTTGAGAAGAGAAGTAAAAAAAAGAATCGAAGGAGAAAAATAGTTATTCACAAAGTATTATCACCTAGCTAGGAAGTGACAAGTGTTAAGCATGCAGTTAACACTTGTTATATTAAGAACAATATATATAATAAATTGCAAGCATATTAGCATGCACTAGAACACTTAAAAAAGTAAATCTTGTTTTCTTATAATAAGTAATTAAGTAATTTATTTGAAAATAAGTTTAGAGTAGGTTTAATAGAGACACATCCTCTTAAAAGAGACAAATTGACATAAGCATCGATGAATGTTTTCGGAGATAACCTCTAGGCCATATTGACATAGGTGCCATTCGTTTCACAAGATTAAGCAATAATAGAAAAGCAAAAGTGAGGAGTGGTAACGAAGGTGAAGATCCAATGAAGATTTTGATGAGCTTCGAGTGTATGTTTCAGTCGAAACATTGGTGCTAAGAAGAGGGTTGAAAAACAAGCATTTGCAAAATGAGAGCAAAGATCCTAGAGCATATTCGGTATCCTCACAAAGACATATGTGATTATGATAGAACTCAAGAATCCTGAAGATTATATAGATGCACACCAAAATTGGATGAATATACAAGGAGCCTTCAATGCAGCGAAGTGCAAGATTTTTCCTTTAACTCTTGTTGAAAATGCGAGAGTGTGGTATAGTAGGCTCATTTGATGAAGCGTAAATTTTTTTAAAGAATTAATGCGAGAATTCACAAGAAGTTTTGTTGGAAACAAAAAGCAAAGATACCACATGTTGCATCTCTCAAGTGTAAAGTAAAGGCTGAGGGAGTTTATCCTATCCAAAACACTTATAAACACTTATAAGGTTACTGTTTTAAACATTTGAGATGTCATCTTATGGTTCAACGAGGATACAACAACACCTAGTCTGTGCCATATCTCTTTCGGGATAAAGCCAAAAACCTGACACTCCGACTAAGGGTTAAATGTGGTGTCAACACTTATACACCTATTTGGCGCAATTTTTTTTTTCTTTCTTTCTTTTTTTATTTATCTAATAAAGTTTGACATTAAAAAAACCTAAATTATATATGAGTATATAATGTAATTTTGATATGAATTAAGATTGTTTTATAATATATATATATATTATATTATATTCATATCAATGAAATTTTAGCTCAAAGGTATATTCCTCATAAATGTCAATATTTATTAATTTATGGTTTCTAAATTACGAAACAAAATCCTTATTATAAATAAACTTATCGTAACCGTAAAAAAAAGTTAGAGAAAATAGAATGGTTGGTAGTACTTTGCCTATTTCTCGTTTCTATCATTAAAGGAAAAAGGAAACCGCAAAGACCTATTAAGACAAATTTGTACCACAAATTTACAATATAGCAAACCATTTTTTTCTTCTTTTTACTTGAGATGCAATAATTGGAGATAATTAATTATTTTACATTCATGTTGCTGAATGATAGATCTAGCTAGGTAGATGTCAACAAGTGCAGGTTAAGGATGAAGATTATTAAATTTCATATTTATTTTTAAAGATATTATCATAAATCATTTTATCTTTAAGAAATAAAATATAATTGCTTTTATAAATATTCAAATATTTAAAATATTATATATATATATATATGTTTTGTCTTTTCAGTTTTTATCTAAAATGGTAGCAACTAAAAATGACAACTCAATTTTTCAAAAAAAAAAAAAATGACAACTCAAAGTTAGCCCTTATTATGCAGGATATATTTTGCTTTTTTAGTTTTTATATAAAATGGTCGTAATTGAAAACGACAACTCAAAGTGAACCCTTATAATGCGGGATGTTGCAAAATGCTAAGATTGTGAAGACTTACATGTTCCCTCCATCATGAAAGGTATAGTGTGTTACTGATACGTCAGTTCACGATTTATATATTAATTATTTCTATGTATAAATAATAATATTGATTAGTATTAATAGTATTTCATATTATTGCATTTTACAGTTTATTGATATATAATGTTAGTTCTGTTATTCATCAAGATTCAAGCAGCATGCATGGTGTACAATTGTTGAGCAAGTAATATTAGGTAGTAAATACGTAAGGGTTTGCAAGAATATTGGTGGTTTTTTTTTTAAAAATTGAATTACATGTATTTGCAGGTTACTTCAGTAATATAGAAGCCACTATGTCGACTCTTGATTCTGAGGGATGGTTAAGAACTGGTGATCTTGGCTACATTGATGAAGATGGCTTCCTTTTTGTCGTGGATCGATTGAAAGAGTTGATTAAATACAAGGGATTTCAGGTGACTGCACATATATGATTGTCTTCTTTTAATTACTTTTAAATCTTATATATAGCTTATTAAACAACTTCTGGTACTGGTTTTGACTCTCAATTAGCATGCATATATAGGTCCCTCCAGCAGAACTAGAAGCTCTGTTACTTTCTCATCCCGAAATTTCTGATGCTACTGTCACACTGTGAGTGTCCCCAGAAATTTTTATTTTTAGACAATTTTATGCCTGTATATTGTCATTTATTTTCGTAGAAAATTAATTAGCTGGGGGGTCTGAGTTTGATAATCATGTATTGTATCTCAGATTTCCTGACAAGGAGGTTGGACAATTTCCAATGGCATATGTGGTTAGGAAAACTGGAAGTGGATTATCAGAGACTGCTGTCATGGATTTTGTAGCAAAACAAGTGAGTTACTATATTGACCACAAATATATGAATCAACTTTTTATAAAAATTTTTTTTCTCATTTTTGAAATTTGGAATTTACAGGTTGCACCGTACAAGAGAATCCGAAGAGTGAAATTTGTAATTTCAATACCCAAAACTCCGTCCGGCAAGATTCTGAGAAAGGATCTCATCAAGCTTGCAACCTCCAAACTTTAAATTATTGATTCTGGCTTCACTAACACGTAACCGAAAAATATTAAATAGTATTGGATTCTCTCAAAGTCATGTGAATGTTACATCAAGTGACAAAGTTGCCTAGTAGTGAGTAATCCTGAACTGTGTAAGTTGCACCACGCCACCACCTCCAGCTATTGATTCGAGAGGTTTGGTTTTTACCATTATTGTGTAATAATAAACCGTGGCTGTCGATATGTAACCAGGAAATATTAAATAATATTGAATGTCAATAACGTTTTACATTGAGTGATTATAGTGGGATCGAACAATAATAATATGTCAATAGAAAATATTTTTCTACAAAATTTGTATAATTGAGATTTATTCAAAGTTAAATGATATATAAATAGTCATTTTTCATATATACATATATATTATTAGGAAGCTCGATATTAAAAACAACACCCGAACCTCAAGTAAAGTGAAAAAAATAGTGAGCCAACAAACAAACTTACAATTTGTCATTGAATACAGATAATGAGAAATTCTCTCGAATATAAAAAAAAAAATGCTTTTGGATTGCTGTTTCTACAAAAATTGATACTGTCGACATCTGGATCTGGTCGATTAAATTCTTGAAATCCAAACTGTAAATGAAGTTGAACAATAGAGAAAAAGAAAAATAAGAAGATGAAGAAACATTGTTGTGAGCAATTTTTTATGTGATTTGACCTAAGAAATAGCCTATGCCAATGACTATTCTTTTGCTATTTCGGCAGAGTGACAGTATATGTTATTACTTGTCTTTCCCCCATCTCTTTTACAATGAGTTTCAGCCTCTATTTATAGAGAGAAGAACTACAATTTAAGTACAATGTAAATAGGAAAATATTTAACATTAATTATACTTCCCAATATCATGCCCTTAATTTCAAGGATTTGACTCTACCATATCAGAGATTTGACTCTATCATGTTAGAGATTTGATCTTATCTCCAGATTCGATAGTTGAGTGTTCCTTAAATTGCGCTGCTATCATTCTAGAAAGACTATTCGTGCACGCCACGCCTCGAGCTTGATCCTGCTTTGAGCAAGCTGGAGATAGGTGTTGAGTAGCTTTGATTATGACTGAATAGTGACCTGAAAGCTTGTCTATGTGAGCTAAGGTTATGTTTGGCGAGTTGAGCATTTGATAGATTGAAGCCTCGTATCTGCAAGCTGAGTATCTTGTGATTTGAAGGCTTGCTTCTGCGATTTAGATACTGGCAAGCTGGATTTTGGTCCCTTGGGTCGGCCTATCGAACCACTTCACTGGGCTTTTACCAGCCTATTTACGTAGTCTTGAAAATACCTATAACATTAGCCCCCCAGCTCCTAGTACACAGTGCGTGCTGGGAGCTTGAGCTCGCTGGTAAAAGCAGATGCATCTGAATTTATCGTGTTGCCTTTTCAGATTTTGCTTTATCACTTTGACTTATGAGGAAGACATTTATGCGGTTGCAGGGTCAGACTTTAACTGAATAGAACGAAGAGTGAGCAGGTTGTATAGTGAACTTCAGCTGCTGAGAGCGAGGTCACTCTTGTCAAAAATGTCATCGAGGTGCAGGCCGCTAAGGCCGGGCAGTAAATTGAGGTGGAGAAGTATGAGGAACAGGTTGTCTGATTCTCCTCGTCGTGAGGCTTACTTGGCATTTGCTTACTTGCTTTAGTATTATTTTGTGCTTTTATTCCATCAAGTCCTTCAGTTTCCTGTGAACTGAAAAATAAAGTTATTTATTTCATACCTGATGCAAGCTTATGAGCTCAGGAGGTGAAGTTTTTTGAGGTCAGAGCTTTCATTTGCAAGCTTAATCGAGCTGTCCAGGTAGGTCGTACAGATGGCGTTTAAGCCAACTTGGATGAAGCTCAGATAACAGTGAAATAAACCTTTCAAGCTATGTCAAGAGGATGTTGGAACCTGGATTACATAGTAAAAATCATGGATGTGGAAACCTCGGCTGTGCTTAAAGGGTCGAAACCCGAATTGATACAATGTAATAAACCTTTCGAGCTATGCCTAGAGGGTCGGAACCTATATTATATAGTGAAAGTTGTGAAAGTGGGAACCTCAACTGTGTTTAAAGGGTCGGAACCCGAACTGATATAGTGTAATAAATCTTTTGAGCTATACTCAGAGGGTCGGAACCTAACTTACATAGCAAAAGTTATGAATGTAAGAACCTTGACTGTGCTCAAAAGGTCGGAACCCAAGTTGATACAGCGTAATAAACCTTTCAAACTATGTCCAGAGGGTCGGAACTCGAATTACATAACGAACGTTGTGGAGGTGGGAAATTCGGTTGTGCTCATAGGGTCCACCCGAGCTCATATAGTATAATCTACCTTTCGAGTTATGCCCAGAGGGTCGGAACATGGATTACATAACGAAAATTATGTAGATGGAAACCTCGACTATGCTCAAAGGGTCGAAACCGAACTGATACAACGTAATAAAAATTTCGAGCTATGCCCAGAGGGTTAGAACCCAGATTACATAGTTAAAGTTGTGGATGTGGGAACCTTGATTGTGCTCAAAGGGTCGTAACCTGAACTGATACAGCGTAATAAACTTTTCAAGTTATGTCCAGAAGGTCGGAATCCAGATTACATAGTGAAAGTTGTGGAAGTGGGAACATCAGCTGTGCTCAAAGAGTCGAAACTCAAGCTGATACATCGTAATAAATCTTTCGAGCTATGCCCAGAGGATTGGAATCCGGATCACATAGTTTGAATTACTGCATTTTCGGTTAAAATGAAAGCATTTAATAAAAGGAACCAACAGGAAAAATATTCATCGCATAGCGATATGAAAAATTTTGAAACATTTATTAATATCAAATTTGACATTAGAGGCATATGTTCAAAAGTTACCGAGTATAAGGATGTGCCCACGAGGTGAGGGTCACCATGAATTGAGAAGATGGTTCCTATTGTGGGTTCATACTCTTAATCAAAAGCTCATCAAGGCTATTGCTGTCCTGACTATTGTGGTTACTGAGATCACAAGTTTGCTAGTCGTACCACGTAGTCTCTTAAACGACCTTGCTTTATTAATTCTTCAATAGTGTCCCTTAACTCCCTACAATCTGAGGTGTTGTGTTCGATTTCATTATGATAGGCACAAAACTTATTTTGGTTTCTACAGTAAATAGGGGCCCTCAGAGGGTTAGGCTTCCAAAGTCTTCCCTGTTCTTTTCTGTTACGAAGATTTTATCTTACGTATTTGGTAGGGTGCTACAGCCATAGAAGCAACTCCGACATTGAGGCCGCTCACTTCTGGACTCTTTTTTGGCTTTCTTAGTGACCTGATAATTTGAACTATTATCCAGACCTTCACTTCAATTCCAACAATTATCTCTTTTCTTTGGTTGGTGTGAATTGCTCGTTTCATTCTCTTGGTTGGGTTGCTTTGAGCTGAAGACCTCCTCCAATTTGATTTCTTTGATAGCTTGCTCGTAGAACTCGTTCAGATCCTTTAATGAAGACTTGTAAATACTCTTATAGAGCTTTCCATCCTTGCGAAATTCTGCTGAGATTGCTGTCAGAATGCTCTTATCTGAAGGATTCTTCACATTTTCACCTTGCACCTTAATTTGGAAATATAATCCTTCAATGATTCATTAGTACGTTGAAAGATGATGGCGAGGTGATAGGGTGGCGTGAGTTACCTTTTGAGAGCCTTGTACTGGCACCTAGGTAAATTTTTTTTGACATTTTTCCCAACTATCTATGCTGTGAAGTGGGAGATTCTTAAACCAATTCCGTGGAATGTCCCTAAGCGTTGCTGAGAAGACACGTCATTTGACTAGCGGATTGGTGGTCTGAAGATCCATTTTGACATTGAATGCATTTAAATGGTCATAAGGATCAGTATCTCCATTGTATTGAAGGATATTAAGGACATTAAACCGAGAGGGGAGGGGGGAAGTGGCTCGAGCTCGATTTTCAAGGTGAATGGAGTCCTTTCATAGTACTGGTCCTCTTACTCTTGAACTCCAAGTCTCGATTCAAGCTGTGATTGCAAGCAAGAGCGTCTTATTGAATTGACTCTACTAACTCGTGTTTTAGAACTCAATCGAGTTCGTTTCAAGTCGATTTGGATCGCCTATGAACCCCCAGACTAGGAGTTTTTGCTCATTTGAGGGAAATGCTTGACTGAGTTGGGGGAATACTCGAGCTAACTCGACTAACTCACCAATGCTCTTGATCTTCCTCTAATGGTGGGATCTTCTCGATCCGTTGGAAGGAGATTTGATCGTTGATCTCCATCAACCCCACCACCACTCAACATGTATTCACAAACCTCTAGCTAAATAAAAAAAGAGAAGACAGAACTAACAAGAGTGTGAGAGGAAAGAGAGGAGAGATACCAACGAGAGAGAGAAGAAAGATAAAATGGTTGTGTAAGCATGATAGAGATTGGTTTGTGAGAAAGAGAGACAGTGAATAGAGAAATGAATAGTAGTGTTGAGGTCGATGAACTGTGAGGATGATAGTGAAGATTTTATGGGAGGACGATTATAAAAGAGGTTTCAGACCATGAACATGTCCTATAAATAAACGGGGTGGTGCTCAATAGTACCATCTTTCCTTCTATGTCTTAAACAATTGTACACCGTGCAATTAGAAAGGCTCTATTGAAGCTTCTTGTTTTGGCTTGCGTCTAATTTTAAAACAAAATATAAAGCAAAATTCAAACCAAAAATAAGAATAAAAATAATAAAAGGCAAAATTATTGATTTCTCTTCACTTTTGTTTATTTCTAGATGATTCTAGCAAATTCCGTTGTAGCTGACGGCACTCGGTTTTTTAGCTTTGTATATGTTTGGTTTTCTAATACACTTTTGTTGAGTTTGGTTGCTTTCATTGAGCTTTATTTAGTCTCTCTCTTTCATGATTCATGGGCTCATTACTTGGATCTTATTTCTCTGGCCCACTTTAAAAGAATGGTCTCTCTCCTACTTCTGTTTTAAATCCAAACATGGTGCAACATAGTCTCAAAAATTTCGAGGGGTTATTTCATATTTCTTTCTAGCAATTGATGAATTATTATTATTTTTTTATTATTTGAAAAATTATCCAAAAACCCCTTGCTTGTCAGAAAAATGATATTTTAAAATGTGACAGCAAGAGATTATTTAACATTTTCGTATACAACAAGTAATCTTCTCTTTAATTTTAGTATTCTACTCATTAATTTTAATTCCTCTTTTATTTTTCTGTTCTCGAATGTTGTTGAAGATTGTTTCTATGTTTAATTTCTATTGTTTGATGTTTTATTTAATTTTTTTTATAGGTTTGATCAAATTGATCGACGATCAAATCGAATAATTGATGAGTACTTATAAAGTAGAGAGTCGTTGGATCGTCGGTTAAGTAGCGATTAGCAATTTCTAAAACCTTGCTATTAATAGATATCCTGGACCACCTTGCGTTAGCATCTAATGAGCTTGATCAAGATTCAAATCAGTAATACTTGGATCTCTTTGATTCTGCAGCTGAAATTCGTGAACATCATTCAAACCAGCAACACATAGATGAACCTGATGTGTTGCTTGATGACTTTCTTTCACACAACTCATACAAAAGTTTTGGCTGCTTTCAACAAGGATCCTGGTCCAGAAGTTTAGACTACCAACTTCATATATATATATACATACATATATATATTATATATATCTATATCTTGAGCTGATAGTACTGTTTTTGATATTTGGAGAACTGAAGTGATTGCTGATCAGTAGTGATCACTGGCATCAACCCAACAAGTCCATCTGCCTAGCTTATGTATTCAACGTGATAATCACGTGGCTTTGTGCCCTTTGCACACTAGCAAAACACATGTATTTTAAAGGGCACTCTATCAAACTGCAAAAAAAGACCTTATGGTACAACATGTTATGTAACATAGAATAACATCAATTTAATATACATTTTCATATAAATATTTCAACAATATTTCGAAACTGACTGACTTGCTTTACACATTCATGTCACAACGACAATTTTATGTGATGTGTGGACGGCCGGTGTTATCCAAAGCAATCACATCGAGACCAAAAGCTTCAATCTCTTTATTCTTTATTATCTTGTTATACAGGATGGATTGTCTCTCTTCTTATACATATGTATACTATAATTGTCACATTACACTAGATATTTTTACCTACAGCAAAATGTATCCTTTTATGGACCCTCCTTTTTGCTTACATGTGTAATCCTCATGTCTCTAGCTTTCTCTCTCTGATCATATAATCAGTGTTTGAGTATAGTCTTTTATGATATTTCTGGTTAATAGATGTTTTAAATGACAAATTTTGTGAACCCACATTAACTTGCTACTAAAAGTTTGTTTTATAATTGTACATGATACTAACGTAAGTACGTAACGGATTGAATTACTAAAGAATTAAGATTGATTCAGACTTAAATTTGTTGGAAAGTTGAGTACCATTGCTTGTAATATTGACAATATATGTACGTATATATTATATTGAAAAGATTGACAATATTATCAGTCAAGATTTCTTGATTAAAATCCGCTCGTGTGATTTAGATAGAATGATTCTGGCATATCATGGCCTACAATTGCTAATAATATCAGACATGTCTATGTTTGAATCCTCTGCTCTCGTACGATCATCACATGGTTATGCATCACAATCAGGCTCCAGCAACTTTATTAAATTTCTTTCTCGGTGATCCCACAAAAATATAAACTAATATATAAAAATCCTCCTCATACATTGCATTCATTTCATTTTGAATTCAATAAGTCATCACCAGCCCCATTTTCTCGAGTCATTTTATCTGAAACATGATCGATTTCAAAAGGGTCTTTGATGAGATGGCAAGAAAATGGCGATCAAAGGCCGCCTCTCGAAGACGTAGAAGACAAATATGCTTGCCTAGAAATGCAGCTTCAGGTGATTACCAAAGAAAAAACGTAGTGGCCCAGAAGGGTCATTTTGTTGTGTATAGTATTGACAAGAAGCGTTTTGAGGTACCTTTGCGGTATCTCAACCACGATATCTTCATTGAGCTATTGAAATTGTCACAGGAGGAATTTGGGCTGCCAGCCTCTGGACCTATTACGTTACCATGCGAGGCTGTCTTCATGGAACTTGCCATGTCTTCTCTACTGTAACAAAAATCTTTTCAGAAGTGCTCAATGTCTTCCTTCAATCGACAAGAAGAGAGTAGCCAGCGTATGCTCCTTGGTCCAGTCTTTAAGAGTCAAAATATTTGTACAATCTAGTTCGGATTTAATGGTCGTGTCCAGGGTCGCATATGGATTGTTTTAAATGTGTCCTAGGTTTTATAAACAGAATAAATATGTAAAACCTCAAGTCAGACCTTTTTATTCTTTTACCATGGGGTATTATTAGGTTAAATAAATACTCTACTGTCAAAACATATATTGGTCGATCCAAATAAAACTCTTTCAAACGTACTCTACTAAATAATTAGAACTAGACAGAATACTATAGGTTGGCAATTGTAAGTTGTAACCTCGCTAGAAATTATTATTATTTTTTTTTTAATTTGAAGTGTTTTTTCATGTGTTAATTTGACTGAATCACTGCATCTGGTAGATTAATCTTTTAAGTGATGGCTCTCTTTTTTTCTTTTTTCTTTTTAATACATTTGCATACAAACTTTTTAGGTAATTATTCAATTTGTAAATAAATTAATAAAATATAAATAATTTATGAATCTCTCTGATTTTGGCTAGAACAGAAGAATTCGAGAGGGAAGACAGTTTTGAACCGGAGATAGAATTGGCAACTTGCAAGTATAGAAGCATCAGTTTTTGTTGGATTGTGATGCTCAATAATCACTAACTGCAACAACTGCGGTTGTCTATATATATCTTTTCTTGTAAATCAGTTTTGGTTCGTGAAGAATTCATCACCCATCACCAATAAGTCCGGACCATTATTGTTACTTACAAGCTTAGTCCAGTATGTAGTAGACTAGTTGTTGCAATTGTGCATGTGCAATTATCTAATCAAACACAACCTAAATAAACCATGGTTTTGGACCCATAGCAGCGCAGCTGTTCTCAACTATGTGTGTGTGTGCATATATATATATACACACATATATATTCTTCTGCTACGAATACAAAAATCACACAGAAGGCAATGATATTGCCATATACAATCAATCTAAGAGGATAGAATGCAATCAATTGACAAATCAGGAGCCAGAAATTGCATAGTAGGAAACATTAGTTTTTTATTTCTACCAAAGAGTTAATTCATATGAAAGGTCATACGTTTTAATGCGCAAGTTTTAAAAAATTGTTGGTAAAAAGTTTGACAAAAGTGTTACTGGGATTAAAGGATACAGACAACATATATAATAAGTTAATCAAGAAATATAAAGCTTTTCACGAATAAAAACCAAAATTTTTGTTAAAACAAATTTTTCAATAGCAAATTATGTCACATGCTTCACAGAAAAAGGCAACACGTATGAATTCTCTCACTAAAATGTGTCCAACGAATTTGTTATTAGTTACTAACA
This sequence comes from Dimocarpus longan, assembly GCA_022984855.1. Lineage (NCBI taxonomy): Eukaryota > Viridiplantae > Streptophyta > Magnoliopsida > Sapindales > Sapindaceae > Dimocarpus > Dimocarpus longan. The sequence goes on from CM041018.1 coordinate 835,218, forward strand.
TCTGGTGTCATTCCTCGTTCACTCTATTTCATATCAAAGTTCCATATGTAGTAAAATTCAGTCAAAATCAATAAATTCCTACATTTATAATTTATTTATTATTATTATTTTTTTATCATAAAGGCCATTTTGAAACCAAATCCCAACACCCATAGGGCCTGTATGGTTTTTGGAAGTCACTTTTTGACTTCTCGAGCCCAAAAGCTAATCTTAGAGCTATTTAGATGGAAATTGAAAATAAGTTTTTATCGTAAAAAACTCTTTAGAGGAGAGCTAGCTCCTGTCGTTTTTGAAAAAATAGTTTTTATTTCTCTTATATTTTCCTGTCAACAATCGAAACCAAAAGTTATCGCAAGCCAACCTATATAAATTAACATAGTAGATCATATATGCAGTATTACAAAATTACCTCCCTAAAGCATCCATCTAGTTAATTATTTCCTCTTTACATATATACCCCTGAATGATGCAAGTGCAACACAGCTTACAATGAGTAGATCGAAGCGAAAGGAGCCAGAAGTCAAAGAAAATCGATTTAATGATAATAATGGTGTCCTTGAGTCGTGTGCTTACAAGTTTGAACCAGAACTACTTCAATTATTTGTTAGGTCTATCGATTTCTTTGAAGTTGAAATCCATGCACGTTATTACAATGAGTACCTCCAAATCGATCAAAAAAGCCTTTGAATCTTGAACAGAAACAATTATTTACCCCATGATAATGATCACTAAAGAAAACCAAAATTTTCATCAATCGCATATACACCTTTGTCTACCGCCACAATCATTATTGTTGGAGGCCATGTATCAATCTCCACGTGGACTGTTAGACCCCACCAAAGTTTAATTTAATCGTATTTGCTCGAGAAACTCCAAAACAAGCCGACGTCTGAATCCATCTCGCCTATCCAATCAGCACATGGTTTTGGTTGCCAAACATTTCTTTTTTTGTTTTTTAACCGTAAGCACATATATAAACTCATGCTTACTTGGTTCGTTTTGACATTTTAATTTGTATGTACGATATGCCTAGAAATTAAATATATCGATGAATTCTATCATGATCAGCTTGAAGAATAACCTCGTTTCTTTAGCGTTGAACTGGAAGAAAATGGCGGGCATTGGTGGTGGCAGGAGAACGATTTCACTGCCTAGAAGTACATGCCACCACCACCACAACAATAGGCTAGCCAACAAGGGTCATTTTGTTGTGTACTCTATCGACAAGAAACGTTTTGTGGTTCCGTTAGCGTATTTGCACACGAGTGTTTTCAAGGAGCTGTTCAGGATGTCCGAGGAAGAGTTTGGGTTTCCAAGAGATGGGCCGATAGTTTTGCCATTCGATGCAGCGTTTTTGGAGGATGTTATTGTGTGTATTGTTCAAAGGCCAGTTTGTAAACGAATCGATGACAAGGCATTGCATGTGTCTTTGTTCTCTAGTAAGTGTTCAATTGATTCTTCTTCTGATGATGAGCTTATCAGTTCTCCTCCAATAACAATCCGGCAACTTCTCATGCACCCATTTGATTGAAATTCATCACTTGTTGTTAATATATATATACAAATATTATTCATACAATATTTTGTTGTAGTTTGATTAATATTGATAAAGTGGATAAGTTTTTGTATGATCAATTTTGGTCCTTTTTTTTTTTTTTTTATCTTAATCTTAATACATTGTTGTGGACCAGCTATAGAAAAATTCATCCTTTATATTCCTAGTATAATATTGATGTGATCTGAAATCATCTATCTTTCTCTTTAGTGAAAGTTGATGTTTACAAGTTTCACAGATAAGCCAAGGGATATATGGACACGTCAGATTATACCATCAACACATTTATTGATAGTCTATACATTTGCTCTACTTTTATTAAGATTATTAAGAAATTGATCTCTGTGATAAGCCAATCAAATAATCTTAGTGCGTTAATGCTATTATTATCTCTCTTTTTTTTTTTTGGTTTTACAGTTTTGCATTTTTGTGCAATCTCATTTGATGAGCATAGAAGTTATATATATAGCATAATACCATGAATGAATCAACACATCTTAATAAAGTTCACTTTCATGGTTCAAGTAATGTGGATAGCCATGTAACACAATTTAAATTTATAATTTGAACAATGTTATGAAATAAAGCAAGGTCACCATGTTATGAAATAAAGCCTAAAAGCAATAAGTTAGAATACTAAAAAAGGCATAATAGATAAAAGAAAAACACAAGAGAATGAAGGAATAACTTTCTTATTCTTATTCACTTTCTCATCAAAGATATATCAATACATAACCTTACGTCCTCAGTTTATAGGGTATAGACAATGTGGAAAGGCAAATGATATTAAGTCACTATCTAAGGAGAAGATAATGATAGAGATTATGGGATATAAAAGGGTGAATGTCAAAGGCTGACATCCATTAATTTACGACAAACAACTAATTACTTATATATAATATTTAAATAAAGGGTTATTATTATTTTTCCAAACTAAATGAATATAGATTATTGTGAGCTCAATTATTTTTCCAAAGTCATTGCTTAAAGTAAATAGTTATATATTAAAATTTGATATTAAATACAATTTTTAGTTAATTTAGCTGGCAGCACGCATACTTATTAAACTTACAATTATCGTTGCATGTGACCTCTTTCAGAATCTATGGATGCCACATTTGATCACACATGGAGTCAAAAATACACCTGATTTATACGAGAAAAGAACCATGTCCTTGGTGGCTCCTATCAAGTTTCAGTTAAGGTTCAGATTCGGACACGAATATAACGCATGCCTTTTTCAAGCCTGAGGATGTCAAACAAATGCCAGTGGATCAAGTCGGCACCATCCTAAAGGAAAGGTAGAGCTCTTCTGTCTTTTTTTTTTAGGGTTAATTTCATTAATAGTTGTGAATAATTTAGACACTAGTAAAATTTTCAATTTGTTGTAATAGTACGTTTTCAGTGATTATTAATTTGCAAGTTTTTCCTATCAACATAGGAGAGTCAAGTGGTAATTTTTGTTGCTGAACACTAAAGCGTCTTCTGTTAATGTTTCACAAAATTTATCAAACTTAGCTTTCATAGAGGAGATTCTCTATACATATTTTCAAACAAGTTGATTTATGAAGGTCAAAACCGTTGAAATTGAATCCACAATGATAGGTATATCCTCTCGAATCTTATATGTTAATTAAGATTAGGTTTATGGTTGATAAAAAGTACTAAGTTTTATCGAATTGGATAAATAGATGATTGTAAAGTAAAACTGTATTATCAATCATATTATTATAATTTTTTTGTTGTCACTGTCGATGTTGTTTTTTACTCGACTCGGTTCTTCAAACCCAATACCTACGAATAAACAACAAACACAACAAAAACAAAGAAAGAGGTAAGAAAGAAGAACAACGCACACAAGTTTTTACGTGGTTCGATTGAAACCAAACCTACATCCATGACTGTCACCCTCTATTTTGACAGAGTAATAGTGTAATAATTCTCTCGTATCATTTACAATGAATTTGCACCCCTATTTATAACGAGAGGTGATACAATTTAAATTGGTTTGAATTACATTCAGATAAAGCAAAAAATAATTTATATTAATTCTGATAATTATGATGTCAAAATTCTCTCCAACAAATCAGTAACGGACTCCGAGAATCTCGACATTTAATTTGCTTCAAAATAGGAAAATTGATTGCTTCTCGAATTAGGCTGCTTTAGACTTCTAGAATATCAACTGGGTCAGTCATAACGAGCTCATAAACTGGAAGGATATTTTGGAGAGTTAATGTACGAGCAAATGGATGAGCAGATCATATCCCAAGCTTGTTGACCGAGGTGAATCATATTGTAAACTTGCTAAATAACGGTCTGTGGGTTCAGACATAACAGTTTGCACTCCTACGACGTCGTCTTGACTTTCGGGCCTGTTGAACTTTTATCCACTTAAACTGAAACATTGAACTTTAACAGCTTATTTTCCCAAATTATTAAAATATATACAACAGTCACCAAACAACTTCTACGTTAATATACAATTGCTAACCATGCTTTGAATGATTGAACCAAAACATATGAACCATCATTGTCCTTGACCAAAAGATAACAGAGAAAAGATATGTGTAGGTTAAAAAAAGAAAGAAAAAGAAAAAACTCCAAAGCCACTTTCACAAAGCAAATCATAAACAAAAACATGTTGGTTTCTCTTTAAGCCACTACTGCGACCAAAATCTAAAAGAAAAAACCATAGTTTCATGCTAGGTGGACTTATTTGTTTGCAGCTGGTGCCATAGAATTAAATCTGGCCACGTTCTTGGGATTTTTTTGTGGCTGTGTTTCTCGTAGACTTTTGATTTCTCTTTCATTGACGATCTAGTCTTCATCTTAAAGATACTTCACGTGCATGTTGCTCTATGCGAAAACATTAAAATAGCAGCATCGCACAAAGTAGAGGGCATTATTATTCAAAAGCAGAAGGAAAAGGACGCATGAACGATTGAAATTAAAATGAAAAAGCCAAGGAAGATCTAGCTAGGTACATAGCCTTTGATCAATATATAGATACGTAGGTAGGTGTAAGCAATAGAATTGATGATTGATGGGTGTGATGCGAGCTAATCTTAAGTTGATGACATCATCCGGATTCTTGAATCCAAATTAATTTAGTTGAAGCTTTTTTTTTTTTTATAATTTAAAAAATTGATTTCTTGCCACGTAAAGTTTCTAGACGATTTGCTTTTGCATTATGTACTTAATATGTTTAAAAAACATAAAATTTTATATCTTTTATAAGGTCAAAAAGTTTGAATAATTTTATTTGAATATTACTTATTTGTACCCAACAATAATTTTGAATAGATGAGATAGCGACGTTATGGTCCACCCACCACCTCTCTCATTTGGAGGTCGTGTGTTTTACACTGCACCCTTCCCTAGGTTACACTCCAATTCGACTGAGTTGCTTCCTCTTATCTAGAACCTGTTCTATAAATCACGTCTCAGTCATATTTTTGCTAGTCCTGAATTCTCTTAAACTAGTATGTTATCAAAAATAGTAACTTTGGACATATGTTAAAGATACTCTTTATCTTTATAATATGGTTATTTTATAGTAATACCTAATATCTCATATAATTAAAACAGTTGATAAACTATATATATTTTATTTAATTTATTTTTAATATATATATATATTATTAACAGAGCTCACTTGCTAATTTGTTAGGTGGTAGGATTTGATTATAAGATGTTTTGCATAACTATAACAAATGTCATTTAATAGGGATACCTAATGTCTCGTATAATTATAAACGTTGTTAATATATGTAATTTTATTTTTAATTAATTTATAGTATAAGATACTACTTGGTAACGTGTGCTTTTAGATATATACATGTTTACAAATCTGACTCGCTAACCGGTTAGCACTCACAACCATTTAAAATTAAATGATTGAATCCGAAGACCACTCCCCAAGTGGAATAATGATCTAAGATTTTTAGGATAACAGATCAATACTTCTGGTTATTCAAACCAATGGTTTGCAGTAAATATCATCCTCTTAATGTTGTTTTGCTTTATTTCAATAATTGTAAGGTGCTATTGTGATCTTTAATAACAGGGGAACAAAAGCCGAAGTTATTGGGTGAGTTCCATATCAAATCTGCTTTATTTCATGAGTAAAAAGAATACTAAGATTTCATCAGAAAAAATTCCATTTCAGAATTAAAATTCCTCCAAAGGCTCATATCTCATCATGATATCAAATCTCATGACAGTAACTTTTTCTTGACGTCCATATGCATATTAATCAGTGGATGGGATTTAATACGTGTGGTCTTTGAACAACTCATTTATAATTTATTACTTAACTAAAAATATAAATTTTATTCTCTCAAAACATAATAATTGTGTAAATTTTATTTTTATTTCAAATTACTACATTAAAAATTACTATTTTTAAGCATATGTTTGAATAGAACCCTTGGTTAATTATTTAAACAAACCCATAATTAAATAATTCCACCTGCCAGCTACTTAATTATAGGCATGCCATTTTACCTTTGAAGTTTCTAAATCACCACTTCAAAACTTCAATGTTCAAAGTTGTTAATATTATGGACAGAGTCAGGTGTCTGGTTGGTAAAAACACTTCTCAACTTGCTAAAGTCTCAAATATTTCAAATCTCCTATCCCCTGATAAAATGGAATAGGTTCTTTTTCCAATTTATCGCATGAGACGCAATAAAATCCCTCAACTTGTTATAAGAGCAAGAATATTTGAACCGGTAACGTTTTGATTTGTGCACGTGCAGATATTATATTATTTGCTGCCAACTTAGTGTCCATAAACAAAGTGTAAAGCTCAGTAGTCAGTCCACATGAAGTTTCCCACACATACATCTTTAGAAAGACTAGAGTAGAATACAAAAACCAAACTTATATACATCCGTGTATGGCTGCTGCGACCGTTTATGTTAAAGAAACGGCAAAGCTCAATAAAGCGTCCTACGCAGCTCGAGACACGGGACAGTATTTCAATTACGTGGACGAAAATAGTAGCAGCAGCCAATGCAAAATGGGGTCAGCAAAGTTTCCAACTTTTTATCATCTACGATGGCCACCAACAATCCTCCTCGTGGTTCCACCAATTTCACCTAGTCAGCTTCCACATTAACAAAAACCAAACTATAGCTAGCCCTCAACAAAAGAAAAGTAAGCCTCTCTTCAACATAAAAATTTTATCATCATCTTATCATCTATATATATATATACATCATCTCAGTATCACATCAAAACTAGTGTGATCATATCTCATTCACAAGCAGCTAGTAGAGAAGAGTGAAGTGGTAATTAATCAATTTTTGGCGATGGATCATCATGAGGTGGTGGAGGTGGGTTCGATCCCTGTGACTAGGGGTGTTGTCTCGGTTCCACCTTTACATCCTCCTTCGGTGACTCGATCACCGTTGCCGGATTCAGCCCAAAAAAGCCCTTTCACATCACGTCTAATGACCCCTATAGCCAGCCCCATGAAGAAAGCAATAGTGAGTGTGCAAGGCTACTTAGAAGAAGTTGGTCACTTCACCAAACTTGACCCCCACGACGCTTGGCTCCCCATCACTGAGTCGAGGAATGGTAACGCCTACTACTCGGCTTTTCACACGCTGAGTTCTGGAATCGGGTTTCAAGCCCTTCTTCTTCCTCTGGCTTTCACTTCTATTGGTTTGTAAGTTTCTTTTTTCTTGTATCTATGGCTTTTTTTTTTTCCTTCTCATTTTAGGGTTCTAATGAAGTAATATATATATATATATATATATATATATATATGATTGCAGGAGCTGGGGAATTGTATGTGTGTCGTTGATTTTCATGTGGCAGCTATACACTTTATGGTTACTGATTCAGCTGCACGAATCCGAATCTGGAACTCGTTACAGTCGATATCTTCGTCTTTCAATGGCTGCTTTTGGTAAGGGCGGATCGTCTCCCAAATGCATACTGTATCAATATACAACATTTATCAAGAAAATGAAATTTCGAAACTACTTTAAATGACGTGATAAGCAATTCACGATTACATGCAAAATTTTTGAGTTAATTTTTCTTTTTTAAATCAATTTTTGAGTTAATTTAGTAGTGTCACTCGGTATACTTGGGAGACGATCTTAATATATGTGAAAAAATTGACACATAATCTACCGTGAAACCATTGATAAAGCACTAATTATTATGGTTTATATTATTGTTAAAATTCTTTTATTGATCAGGACCAAAAATAAAGAGAGAGTAACTCATAATTAGAAGTTATAGTTATGAATTTGTTTAATAAAATATCATTTAGAAATTATCAAGATTCATTTTATTATTCATCATTTTCTTCCTTTCTTTTCCTTTTTCTTTTTTTTTTCGTCCTTCCCATTTATAATTTGTTTTGAATCTTTCTTCAGCCTAGGGATGGCAGCGAATGGGGCTGGGGTAAGTTTACCCCAACTCGAACCTGCACCTACCTACAAATCTGCAACATTTAATTTTTTTTTTTTTAAAATACCAAATTTTATTCAAATTTTGTCCTTATACGTCACTTAATAAACACAAATGATATAATTTCCAGATTTTGACAATAACATCAACCATAAAATAAAATTAAACTAAATAATTCAACCTAAAATTAAGCTCTAACAACTAACATAATAATGCAAAATAAAGGACAATCCCCTTAAATCCCATAAATCTGAATACAATATAAAATGCACCAAAGCATAGGCAAAAAAATGCATAATAAATTAAAACTCAAAAAAATAACATATAACAAACAAATGCAAAAGTTTTCTTGAAATAAAGAAATATAAATTTTATTTAATATTATATTACTAAAAAATTAATATTACATGTTTGCGTGTGCGTTTGCGGAGTTTTTTTCACCCGCATAGTTCTCTCCATTGAAATAACAGTAAATGATCCAATAAAAATCAAAGCTCGCATGCTTTCTGCCAATTATTGCTTTGTCACCTTACGTGGACTTCAATTCCCATCTCAAATAGTCAAATATCAACAACAACTAATCCAAACCCAACTTTAAACTATCGTTATTATTGTTATTATTGTCAGCAATTTGAATGTACACCACGTGTTTGAATTTTCAGGTGAAAAGAGAGGAAAGCTACTTGCTCTCTTCCCGATCATGTATTTATCAGGTGGCACGTGTGTGACCCTAATCATGATTGGAGGTGGGACCATGAAGATCCTTTTCGAGATCGTGTGTGGTGACACGTGCAAAGTGACTGCTTTGACACCCATAGAGTGGTACTTGGTGTTCACTTGCACTGCCATGGCTTTGTCTCAGCTTCCAAACCTGAACTCAATTGCCGGTGTTTCTTTGGTCGGAGCGATAACAGCCGTTAGTTACTGTACCATCATATGGGTTGCGTCGATCATCCAAGGCAGGCCCACGAACGTTCCCTATGACCCACCGCAGACGAAATCTGACGTGGCTAGAATTTGCAGTGATTTGAATGCACTAGGTATAATTGCTTTCGCTTTCAGAGGCCACAATCTTGTGCTCGAGATACAGGTGAAAGTAGACGTTCCCGAAAATTCGCTACTGGAGTATTTGCTTCATAAATTTGTAGAACTTGTACTAGTAATATTAAAAATGGATTTAAAGAAATAATTATATAAATTATGGTTTTTCTTGTAAACAGGGGACTATGCCTTCTAGTTCGAAGCACCCATCCCGCGTACCAATGTGGAGAGGAGTCAAGTTTGCATATTTGATTATAGCTATTTGTTTGTGCCCCCTTGCAATAGGTGGTTATTGGGCTTATGGAAACTTGGTGAGAACAAAACAACATTTAATGCTAGTATTACTTCAACAGAAGTTATCGGTTGTTTGGCGTCATTTTTCTCTTAAGAATTTGAACGATAAACAAATTATTGTAATCTTGATTGATAGTGTGAAGGCTTGGACATTGACTTAGTCTCCTAACCAATCATGAACAAGGGAAAAAAAAAAAAAAACAGAAGACAAAAAGGTCTTTGCTGTTGATGGCTAATATTGTGTGGTTTGTTGGCAGATACCAAATGGAGGAATGTTAGATGCCTTGTACAAATTTCATGGACACGACACATCAAAAGCGCTTCTGGGGATAACAAGCCTATTCGTTGTAATTAACAGTCTCAGCTCATTCCAGATTTATGCCATGCCAGTATTTGACAACTTTGAATTCAGATACACTAGCAGGTTTAACAAACCATGTCCATGGTGGCTTCGCTCAGCAATTAGAGCCATGTTTGGATGCCTGGCATTCTTTATATCAGTGGCGCTACCATTCTTACGAAGCTTGGCAGGACTGCTCGGAGGCATTGCATTGCCTCTCACCTTAGCATATCCATGTCTCATGTGGATACAAATTAAGAGGCCACAGAAACACAGTGTAATGTGGTACCTGAATTGGGTATTAGGAGTCTCAGGTTTGGCTCTGAGTATCTTAGTGATCATTGCAGCAATATGGAGTATAGCAACCACTGGGATTGAAGTTCACTTCTTCAAGCCTCAGTAAGCAGAGCAGCAGCCACAAGATGGTTCTACTTGCTCTCAGCTCAGTGCAGGTCCTTGTGTCGAGAAAACTGGCTCCTTTGCCAGCCCTGCTATAAGAGTCTTGTATGCATTGTACAATCCATCCTAGAATTGGCTTAAAAGGAAGTGTGATAAAAAAAAATCCGTCGCCCTAATTATGCATATATTTGCCATCAATCAGAAGACTGTAATTGCTATTTCATGTTTAGCAAATAGCTATTCATAAGTTTGACCATGAGCAGCAGGTACATTTTATCACAAACAAAAATCATGTCTCACACAATATATTTCATAAAACATCGATTGCAATAAGTAATCTAGTTTAGATGTGGTTTTGTTAAAAGCCACTGTGTATACAGCGAACAAATAGTGAGAAAGACACTTTACCTTACGCTAACCCATCCTCATTCAATTCAAATATCTCAACTTTACATCTTGAGTGATAACAACACACCACCTTGATCAGTAAAGGTTGAAGTAATCATATCAATTGTATTCTTTAATAACTTGCTCTAAGTGCCGTGCAATTACACATTTCAATTAACCATAGTGTGATTTGACCAAAATTAATGGTCAATAATTCTCTCACTTACACAGCGAAGTTGGGTCACTTCAAAACCTTGTTCGCTTGTATAGTTTTACATCGACAATGGAAGAAGCATCCTTCGTTTCTTTTTCCTAGCCAATGTCACTTGCTTTGTAATTTTCATGCATAAAAGCAATAGCATTGTGATGCATACTAAGATGAAAGCAAGTCGCATATGCCTAAAATATAGAGAAACTGCTGAAAAGACCAGGAAAGCTAGAATAACAAGTTCCCATATTACAAAGACGACAACATCCACCCTGGATCAAGAAACAGGACAAAAGCACAACCATTATAAGAATAGTTCTAATATCAGAGATATCCAATAGACTTCATAAAAAATGAAATGTTTCATTCATAATGAAATTTACACAAACAAACATGGAGATCCAATTTATCTACTTGTGCAACAACGATCAAAGAGTACAAAAACACAAGATAGTTTTATATAGTTAAGTTACCAAGTGATATCACGCCAATGAGTAGTCAGTAGTCACATATATTCACGTTAAATTTTTGCCTTGGTCCAATAAAATACCAAACCGGTAAATCCTCTGAAAGAAAGGCAACGGCATGTCTGTTTCCTATAGAAGAAGAAAAGCATAACATAACATGGCAATAAACACCTCACTACCTTAGCCATCTCATACCATACACTAGTTCAACAATTACTGTGTACAATACAAAGGATTAAACCCCTATCAATTCCATTTCATAAAATTCCTAACTTGCAATAATAAGTTCCTATATAACATCCAAATGCTGCTGCCCTACTATCACATTCTCGAAATTATGTTGTATCCCAACAATCAGTACTAAATCACCCACACAGTTAACGAACCCAGAAGTATTCCCAAGTTACCACATTTCTCATTCTAATCTTATCTTCTGTACCCTTTCCAAGCATCCATCCCTGTACCATTCTTTCAGCCAAACTACACTCACAGTTTCCGAACCAGCAGAAAGATATCGTACTATAAATCTACCACCGATCAACAAACCAAACAACTCTTTCATTAACTAAAAAACACAGAATTTGGAGATGTTAGTGAAAATCATTCAAAAGTCAAAAGCGTACACATCATTTCAAGAAAAACTATTGAAACTATTCCAAGTCAAAACAAAACTGATAGCAACATATCAATGCACATCATAAACACCACCGATCCATGACAAGTACACCCTAATAGATATATTAATGATTCCCACTCAAATATAGCCCCACACATTGAAGACTCTATATTTACAATAAACAAAACACCAGAATCCAGATTTCATAGAACATCATACAACAACGTTATCACTTAATAAAATGACAAACTTCAGGATTTTAATTTTATCTTTTCAGTGCCTAAATGAGCTATGAACTTGTCAACACTCGTGGAACCATGTACCGGGTCTCCAAGATGAAAAATTCGAACAAATTATCCTTGCATATTGCTAAATGTAGATCAATTACACACAAACTAACTCTGGATAGAACATAATTCTCGTGATTGTTTACTTAACAAATCTATCGTCAAGTCACGAGACTTGAGTTCCCTATCTATAAATTTTTTAAAGTGATTCAAGTTCTAATATAGTTGAATATGTCTTATATCTCCAACATTATATAAATTTGAACAGTGAAAACTAAGAGATGCATATAACAGAAAATACATAAATTAATAAATTAATAAAATTCGAAAAAATAAATTAATAATTGCAAAATTTGGGACCGAGTCAATAATTAAAAATCTTCAATTTTCTACTATCTGGTTTACAAACAAGTTAAAATCCTCAAAAAGGAACAAAAAAAAAATGGCCGATCCAGCTAAATCGATAAATTTTAAATTAGAACCAAAATTTGAATACGAGCAACTGAAATTACCAACAACAACAACAAAAAAAATGGAAAATTCAAGAGGAAAGTCAAAGATTACCTTGAAGAAGCGATATTAGAAGTGGAAGAGAAAAAGGAGACGGAGGCCCAATCATGCTTGGATCGATTCTGGTATTCTCTCAACTGCTCTGCGAGATTCGATCGCGTTATCATCGCTGCTCTCGGTTTCGTGTCTCGCTCCAGAGCTCGCCTGATCAGTCCTCGCGGCCCGATGGAGATTCGAAGAATGGATTGGAACAAAGGCAGCGGAGAGAGCATCGATCGATCGAGCGATCAATTGGCTTTGGTGCTGCGTTCGTTTGCGTGGACACTCTCTCACGATAATTTTTCCCCTTTTTGTTTTGTTTTTTCAAAAAGAAATAACAATTTTTTAAATCGTTGTTTGACCTTAATTAATCTCAAGCCGGCAGGTTTGACGGGTCGGTCAAACAGATGCCCGGAAGGGTCCATTGGGCTTGGGCTAATTTACTTGAAAAAGCCGAATGGTCAGTGACCAAAATCCACGAAACGTGCTTTGTATCGTGCTTAAAAAATGGTTTGAAATCAAATATTATATTCGTGATTTAGGTGTTCATTCAATATCAAAGAGAGAATTTTTCCACGTATTATAAAAGCTATATTACAAATAAAAATTATGTTTGTGATCAAATTCAGAAAATAATTTTGGTATCAGATTTGAAATGATGTTCATTTTTTAATTCCGACATAAATAGTTAAATGTCTATATGGTTTTGACATAATTAAACAATATATACATAACTCGAATATCAACTCATATTAGAGAGAACATTCTAAAAATACTAAAAGATATTATTACAAATGAAAATCATATTTGTAACCAGGATCCAAGAGATATGTCTGGCATCCTGCTTAATATAGTGTTTTTGTTTGAATTCTATTATTAAACGGTTATTTATTTGTCAAACTTTGATGAAATTAAACAATATATGCACGGTTAGGTATCGGCTTACATCAAAGAAAATGCTCTTCACACGTAATAAAAAAAAAACTAATATTATGAATGAAAATAATGTTTGTAACTAAAATCCTTCAAAATGTTTTTTTTCTTTAAAAAAAAAAGAAAGAAAAACTTACATCAAACCGTTATATATGTTTGTCAGATACTTATAAAAACCAAACATTAAATATGTGACTCAAATCCCAACTCAACATCAATATAAAAAATAAGCAATAAAAAAAAACCTCCCTCACCCATATTAAAAGCTATTATTATAAATAAATAAAAAATGCATTTAATAAGTTTGTCCAAAGTGATTTTTACAAATTGAAAGAGATACAATTATTCTTAGTATTGTTTTTAAAAAATAAATCAAATTACTGGTTTCCTTAAAAAATGGTGAAAATTTTTAATTTTTTTAGTTATAATTTTTCTCTTTTTAAAATTTTCAAAATCAAATTTTAAACTGTTTTCCTTTTGTTAGTTCCGTAAAATAAAAAGTGTTCAATAAAATGCATATCTATGGGCTTCCAGCCCATTTAAGTGTGTTTTGACTTCACGTGTTTGTTTTATCCTAAGATAACCCAAAGCCGAAAACAGCGCTTTTTAGATCATAAAACCAAACATGGACCCGGCAGCCGAGCCACCGCTAGAACCCTCCGATAACCCCATCGACGACGCCGTTTACGACGACGACTCCTCACCGGAAACCGACGCCACTCTCTCTCCGGTCCCACCCGAACCCGAAGGCCCCCAAACCTTGCCGGAGACGAACCTCACTCAGTCCCCCACGCGCAACACGATACTTGACGCCCCGGTTTCGGACTCTTTAGACGATTCGTCCGATCCAATCCCCGAAGACCAGCCGCCACAAAACCCTAATCAGGCCGAACCGGGTCCACCTCCTAGGAAACGGCGCCGCAGGAAGCGGTTCTTCACCGAAATCAACGGCACCCCGTCCTTCGCCAAGAACCGCCGCCCCAGGCTGTCGTGCCTGTCGAAAGAAGTCGACACTGAGGCCCTTATCGCGATCTCGGTTGGCTTCCCTGTCGACTCGCTCACTGAAGAAGAAATCGAAGCCAATGTAGTTGCCAAAATTGGCGGCACCGAGCAAGCCAATTACATAGTTGTGAGAAACCACATTCTGGCTCGCTGGAGGTCGAATGTCACCGTCTGGTTGACGCGTGAGCACGCGCTGGAGTCGATCCGGTCCGAACACAAGAATCTGGTGGACTCTGCATATAATTTCTTGTTGGAGCATGGTTATATTAATTTCGGGCTGGCTCCGGCTATTAAAGAAGCGAAATTGACCTCGTTGGACGGCGTGGAGAGGGCCAATGTGGTGGTTGTGGGGGCTGGACTGGCGGGGTTGGTGGCGGCAAAGCAGCTGGTTTCGATGGGGTTTAAAGTTGTGGTTTTGGAAGGCAGAGCACGGCCTGGTGGGCGCGTGAAGACGCGTAAGATGAAAGGCGAAGGAGTTGTCGCCGCAGCTGATCTCGGTGGGAGTGTTCTCACCGGAATTAATGGCAACCCACTTGGAGTTTTAGCTAGACAGTTAGGATTGCCGCTTCATAAGGTGAGAGATATTTGTCCTTTGTATTTGCCTGACGGTAGAGCAATTGATACTGATATTGATTCTAGGATAGAAGTGTTGTTTAATAAGTTGTTGGATAGAGTTTGTAAGCTTAGACATGATATGATTGAAGAATTTAAAGCCGTAGATGTTCCACTAGGGAGTGCACTTGAAGCTTTTAGGAATGTTTATAAGGTAGCTGAGGATCAGCAAGAGCGAATGCTCTTGAATTGGCATTTAGCGAATTTGGAGTATGCGAATGCTTCATTGATGTCTAATTTGTCAATGGCATATTGGGATCAGGATGATCCATATGAGATGGGTGGTGATCATTGTTTTATTCCTGGGGGCAATGAGAGGTTTGTTAGAGCGCTGGCTGAGGATCTTCCAATATTTTATCAGAAGACTGTGGAGAGCATCAGGTATGGAGTTGACGGGGTTATGGTTTATGCAGGTGGGCAGGAGTTTCGTGGGGATATGGTTCTCTGTACCGTGCCATTAGGTGTGCTTAAAAGGGGGTATATTGACTTTGTACCTGAACTTCCACAACGGAAGAAGGATGCCATTCAGAGACTAGGTTATGGATTGCTTAATAAGGTTGCGATGCTGTTTCCATATAACTTTTGGGGTGGAGAGATCGACACTTTTGGGCATTTGACAGAAGATTCAACTACGAGAGGTGAATTCTTTTTGTTTTATAGCTATTCTTCTGTATCGGGAGGTCCTCTTCTTGTTGCTCTTGTCGCAGGGGATGCTGCTGTTAAGTTTGAGACAATGTCTCCTGTGGAGTCTGTGAAAAGAGTGTTACAAATATTGCGGGGTATTTACCATCCAAAAGGAATTGTTGTTCCAGATCCAGTTCAGGCAGTCTGTACTCGCTGGGGAAAAGACCGTTTTACACATGGTTCTTACTCTTATGTTGCAGTTGGTTCTTCAGGTGATGATTATGATATATTAGCTGAAAGTGTAGGGGACGGAAGAGTTTTCTTTGCAGGAGAAGCCACTAACAAACAATATCCTGCAACCATGCATGGAGCCTTTTTGAGTGGGATGAGAGAAGCCGCTAACATAATGAGAGTGTCCAAAAGGAGGTCTATGGCTCTAACCAACAAAGCATATAATGACAGTGAGGAAAATTGTAATTTGGATAAATTATTCGATAACCCTGACCTGACATTTGGAAGAATTTCAGCTTTGTTTGATCCCGGGTCTAATGATCTAGAATCTTATGCATTGTTGAGAGTCAAATTCCAAGGCAAAAAATTGGACTCTGATTGTCTCTCACTGTATGGCTTGCTGTCAAGAAAGCAAGCCATTCAGTTGAGTGAGTTAAATGGAGATGAGAACAGAATGAAAATGTTACATTACAATTTTGGGGTGAGGTTGGTTGCAAGGAGAGGCCTATGTAATGCTGGAGAGTCTCTTATCACAAGCATAAAAGCTGCGAAATTAAACCTAAATCGAGGGCTGTAACATAAGACAGCTGGCATGAGAAACATAAATTCTTTCATTGGCTTTGAAAATTAGGTAGATTTGCAACTCATAAGCTTGTCAATTTTTTTTAACTTTATTTCCATATAACTCTAAATTGGATGGATGGATGAGGCAGAATATAGTCGATTATGTGGATGGTAGTGCCACATCAAGTACCTGCATAGTTCCAGGAGCAGTTTAGATTTTAATTTAGGATGTGATTGATTTGTCATTTGGTTACATACTGCTTACAATTTTATGGCCAATTCCTTTGAGAATGCAACATTTCGTAATAACCTTATGTGGCTGTTTGTTCCCTCAATTTGTTGTACATTCATTGTTGGCTTAACTATTGGAAATTGAATTTTCTTCATTGTATCCACCTTTGCAACCTGTTTTGTATTATCATGTTGGAAATTGCAGGCCTGAATGATGGGTAATATCTGACTATTGTCGTCTGCTTTTGACGGCCAAAGGATTGTTGGACAAGGGTGCATTTTTCACTTAGGGTTGTGAGGAGGAAAGAAGTCTTCAGGCTGATATGTGTGATAATAAAACTGACAGCGCAGATCATATCTTACATTTTTTAAGCGTATAATTGAATCACAACCTTTGTATTCACTATGTATGATTTGTCTTGGTTGCTTCAATTATTTTCACTTGAATTGCACCGCCCTGTTTGAGCATAGATACGACCCTAGAGTATGAGACTTCCTGAAATAAATCATCAACTTCTTGTACACTCTTAGTTAATTTGTGGTACACCGTTCATTCATAATATTTGATTTTTTGGCTTAACATTTGAAGAAGACAAGAACATAGAAAAATTACTTTCAACTGTTGCTTCCTATGTGCTAAAGACAAGTTCCTACTTTGTATTTGTGCTATCATCTATCTGGTTTCTAGCATTCTTGTGGTTACCAGGCATTGAGATTTTTGTCCATGGAGTAATCGTTTAGGCAAAAAATTTCTCTTAAAACGGTAGATGTATTTTGTTATTCATATGCATATATTTCCCTTAAATTGATAGATAAGTTAGGCAATTTTATTAGAAAATGTAAGGATAATGTCAATAATGTGGTATGCTACTCATGTAAGCTTACTTTGATATGTACAATCATTTTTTCGTTCCTGAAACGATATGTACAAACATTTTGTTTCCCTTATATGACCTTGCAATTTGCAAATCATGTGAATTAGTAAAACAGCGTCGGACATATATGGGCCCGTTGGATTTCTAATACACGCTCCAAGTTAAACGAGCCCAAAATACAGCCTCTAGACTAGCCATCTAAAGAGTCCAGCTCACAAAATATGTTCAAACATACCGAAAAGTAAACTTCTACACTAGTCAATTTTTACATTTCAGGGGACTGTCATGGGTTCATCTTCCATAAATGGACTGACAGTTGTATGTAAGCATTCAATTCCAAGTCAGGCTTAAGTCAAAGTTTTAAATCGCTATTGCTTATCTCCCTCAAAATAAGGTTTCATTGACATGGACAATGAGATGGGCCTAGCTTGTTTCATACTTAATATATTTACATTTCATTTAACGATTTAAACTCTTAATTCCATCAGTACCAGCGTTGGCTCACTTCTTATTTGCTTCCAACGACAAATGAAACTATTTACAAACAAAGCACACGAAACACAAATCATAATTTATTTTATAAAATCAACTCCCATAAACAATTATTTCAAAAACAAAGAAAGAAAATTAGAACCTCTCATGTGACCCACGCACATGCAAAACGCGCCACCCAAATTTGTAACTGTTAAGAGACACAGAACCGACCAGCTGCCCACCGTAACGTAGCGCCTCTTGAAAAAGCACAGCGTTTAAAGCGCATCAATCAACCATGAACATGAAAAAATCATACTTGAAAAATAAATAAATAAATAAAATTTGGCAAATCTCGAACGAAACAGCCCAAGACTAAACTCCTTCTGCAAGACGCAACTGTCACGTGGCCCACCACCCGAGGGGGAGCCCTTATTGTGGGCCCCTACACCGACCTTCCTTCTTAAAATTTATCCTCTCAAGCCGACACGCTTCCCAGGCCCCACCAGAAGACAACCCTTCACGTTATTCGTACACGTGTCGGTCGATCTTTCGGTCTGCTACCAGCACCACCATTACAGCGTGTCTCTCTCATCTTTTTTTTATTTTTCTACTTTCTTCTTTTTCTTTTCCATCCTGACCGTTACTTCCCATCCTCATCACTCAAAACGCGCACACCATCCGTCGACACGTGTCAGAAAACAAATCCGTCTGGTAGATCTAGCGAGTAGGTTTTGATTTCGAATTCTCGAGAGGGCGGATTCTTTAGCTCCTCGTTTTCGTAACGACACGTCGGTTACATGCTCGATTGGCTGGACTCGTTTGGAGTTTATATTTTTTTAAAGGGGAAATTTTAATTGAGTCCTTTAGATTTTAGAAAATATCAACTTTATAAAATTCTTTTAAAAATAACTCTTTTCATCCTTAATATTTTCAAAATTCATCAATCAAAAATATCTAAACCGTCAGTCAACAATGATAGATAGTAATGATAGATAGTTTTGACTGAAAAGATAAAATAATATTTTTATGTGAAAGACAAAAATTATGACACATTAATGGTTTGGATTTTAAAAATATAGAAGAAATTCAAAATAATTAAAAAGTCAAAATAATAAATTAATTATTAAAAAATATGAAATATAGATGAAATATAGAGATTAAAATTAATCAGGAGAAAATTTAAGAAAATTAAAAATATATATATATTCAAACATCTAAGTTTAAATTTAGAATTTGAAGATTTGGATTGCAAACTCAAAGTTTTAAAACAAATTATTTAAAAATAAATAAATAAATAAACTCAACAAATTCATCTTCATCCTCACCCTCTAAATTAATCTGAATTAAAATACATCCAACAACCTCAAACACCAACTTAGAAAATATCTATCAAACTCTACCATCAATCAAAGCATGTTCTAGTTCAAACCTAAAACATGTAGTTGGAGGAGAGGAAGGTGATTGAAGAAAAAGAAAAATGAGAGAGGAGATAATAGAGGAGACGAAGAAGAAAAAAAAAAACTGCAAAATCTCCAATTCAAATCAAATCTTCACAAAATCTCAAACCCTAACATACCAACTCAAATCACCAACTAATATCATCAAGCAAATCGAATGAAATCATCAGAACACAAATCAAAATATCATCATTACTGATATCACTAAACAAACCAAATTGAATTGAGAGAATAAGAAAGAGAAAGAACTGAGACCTTTTAGGTTCAACTTGAAGCCACCACCATTGCCGACACAACCATTGAATTTGAAATCATCGCTAACTTTAAACCACCATCGTCGATACTATTGAGCCACCCAAATCATCACCATAAGCTGGGTGCGATTCTCTTTTAGCCGATAGTGACCTCTCTACCATCCTCTCCAATCCCTTCGGAGACTTCGATCTAGGTTTGAAGTACTTTAGTCGTGGATTCAAAAACCTAGATCATGAAAACAATCTAGATTCAGTTTTTTTGTCGTCGATAGTGACCTTTCCACATGATGATTTGTTGATGATAGTGGCGTTTTTTTATGGTGGTTTGATGATAATTGAGAATTTTTGGTGGTGTCAGTTGAAGTATGGTTTGGTAGTGATAAATTTTTATTATTATTATTGTTAATTATTTTTCTTTTTTAATTAAGTAAAAAAAATTAATTATATTTATTTATTTATTTTTAATATTTTTATTTAATAAGGGTAAAATGTTAATTTACTACATTATAACCAAAATGAGGGTTAAACGAGTTATTTTATTTTTTTTCTTTTTGATTGTTAGTTGTCTGATAGTTTGGATTTTATCGAAAAGTTTTTTAAAATATTACGAATGAAATGAGTTAGTGTTAAAAGGGATTTAAAATATTGGTATTTTCTAAAATATTAAGAATTCAAATGAAATTTACCCTTTTTTTTTTTTTTTTAATTCCTTATTCGCGTCATATCCGCGTGGTGTTCTATAAATGCCAGTTAGTCTACTGAAACGAAACCATCTTCGAGAAAACTCACCGAAAGCGCTTGTTATAAAAGCTATTTTCACAGCTCACTGAATTCTACTCTTCTACTACTACAACCTGATACATATACCTTTATCTTTCTTCTTGCTTTGGTTAGATTGTTTTTGAAGTGAAAAAAAGAATATGGCAGAGGAGCACCACCAGAAAAGCAGCCATGAGTTTGAGCCCACTGTTGGTGGTGAGGGTTCAGTGGAGGCCAAGGATCGTGGGTTGTTTGATTTCATGGGGAAGAAAGAAGAGAAGAAAACTCAAGAGCAGGAGGTGATTGCAACTGAGTTTGATCAGAAAGTTCAAGTTTCTGAGCAGCATGAGCCACCAAAAGTGGAGGAGCCGAAGATAGAGGAAACTAAAGTAGAGGAAGAAAAGAAGCCTGGTTTGCTCGAGAAACTTCACCGATCTGGAAGCAGCTCCAGCTCTGTAAGTTGATAAAAATATATAATATATATTCTGATATATATTAATATGAATTCTGGAGAAAAAAATTTCATGAAATGGTCTTATTGAAACCGTCCAGTTAAACATGAAAGTTATCAACTTTTTAGATTTCAGTTTGTTAGTAAATGGATATGTAAATAAGGTGATTTTAATTATAATATGATTATAAATTATCATTTTTTTTAATATTTGTAAGTGGATATGTAAATGTTGATCGTTATTATATGATTGTTATATGGGCAGTCGAGTGACGAGGAGGAAGGAGAAGGCGGGGAGAAGAAAAAGAAAAACAAGGGAAAAAAGGGTTTGAAGGAGAAGCTGAAGGACAAGATATCAGGAGAGAAAGAAGAAGAGAAGCATGAGGAGGACACGACGATTCCTGTTGAAGTGGTCCACCAGGAGCCAGCTCAATCTGAGGAAAAGAAGGGTTTCCTCGACAAGATCAAAGAGAAACTTCCAGGACAGCACAAGAAGGCTGAAGAGGTCCATCCTCCTACATCACCACCACCACCACCACCACCACCACCTCCGGAGCATCATGAGGCTGCACATGAAGGAGAGCACAAGGACAAGAAGGGCATTTTTGAGAAGATAAAAGAGAAGATTCCTGGGTACCACTCCAAGACTGAGGAGGAGAAAGACAAGGAAAAAGAAACCGCTTCTCATTGAGAAGAGATATTAAACTTGGCAAAGTGGTGGTTTGAAACTTTGAATTAAAGTTTGTTCATGAATGGTTTGTTTTGATTTGTTTGGATGTGTTTTTTTGTGATGTGTCTATTTGCTGCTATCACCTTCTATATACTTTATATATATAAGTGCCCCATATATGTACTCATTTGTAAGTAAGTCTATTTAATTATGTTTTGATGAGAAAGGAGTGTTTATTGCATTTTTCTTTCTCTTTGCGAGTAATTAAACAGTTTACTTGATTGAATTCCTGTATCTATCTTTATGCTTTCTTCTTTTTTTCATTAGGGTGCAAAGTTGTATGTAATTGTGCAATGCAACCCCACCAAATGGTTACTTTTTCTTTAATCAATAATGGAAGTTTTGGTTTGAACAAGCTGATGATATAACGCTATCACATTTGGTCTCTTTAAAATTTTAGTTGGTCGTGGGGACTTCGAGACGTGGAGACTGGCGTGAGGCGTGGTGTTCTCCAGTAAAAATAGAGTGACGATGTTGGCAACCCCTACAAACCGTATGTAAACCTTTATTTATTTTTTTATTTTTTAACATTTAAAATATAAATAAATAATAGAATGTATATATTCTTTTTTCTTTCGAAAAAAAATTATGTCCATTCTTTTTAGAAAGTTAAAAAAAAAAAGTCCATTCTCTTATTAATTTTCTGAATGTTATTGATAAATATATTATAAAAATAATTAAAATAACTAAAATAAAACATTAAAAAAAAAAAAAACCATGGGAGGTGGCACCGACCAGTGCTCTCTTTCGCCCGGATGGATGCAGCGACCTCATCTATACGGACTATGCTCTTCTTAATTTTTAGATGGATGGGGTTGCTGCTTACCGTACTTAATTTATCTTAATTTACAGTCATGCAGTCCCACTTTTTATCTGAATTTATTTTTTTATAGTTATTTTATTTTACTTTTTATTAAATGCATCTTTAGTAGTAAAAATCCAAATAAAAAAAAGGATGGTAATAATAACAACATGTTCTGATTAAATTGTTCTCAATTTAATGGTTAAT
Source organism: Dimocarpus longan (assembly GCA_022984855.1). Taxonomy (NCBI): domain Eukaryota; kingdom Viridiplantae; phylum Streptophyta; class Magnoliopsida; order Sapindales; family Sapindaceae; genus Dimocarpus; species Dimocarpus longan. The sequence goes on from CM041018.1 coordinate 857,999, forward strand.
GTTGAAATTTTAAAAATTATTTAAAATTAGAGGTATACCGTTGGACATACAATATATGAGTGGACTGCAAATATAATCACTCAAAGCAATACTAGTATTGAGTTTTGCTAGAGAAATAATTAAACATGGTTATTTTTATTGAGACCAGACAACATTCAACATGTTTGGTCAAAGCATATATCAAGAATTCAAGATCATGCACGCGAATTTTCCTGAAGTTGCCTTGATTGTGCCTTGAAAAGGCAATAGCACGCCAACACTGAATCTGAACCCCTCTGTCTTAAATTAATTATAAATTTAGAAATTAAAGTGGGACTCATAATTTAAGTAATGTGAGAGTGAAGGTTCATTTGGAACTTTGAATTATTTTTTATTTTTTATTTTTAATTTCAATGTTATCCATTGAAACCAAAATGTGTATGTGGATAATTTGTTTGGATAAGTACTAGAACTATGTGAATCTTCATCTGATTAATATATTTTGGACGTTAGACTGAAAATTCAGTCAATTTTATGTGCGCAATATGTGGACTTGTCGACTACTGGGCCATGATTTATTATTTATTATTATTATTATCTTTTTTTTTTTTTCATTACATTATTATAACATATCAAAAAAACAATCAAAATCAAATACGATACAATAGTACGTTCCTGAGGATTACTTTTATATGAAAAAAAGTCACCCACATATAATTGAGAGGACCTCACTTAAGAGGGAGAAAACAATAAAATGATGCTATCATGGGGTGTTGAATCCACCTCTTAAAAGAGAAATGGATGTACAACTGAGTGCTTATCTACTGCATCACTGCAGCTTTTGATTACTGAGCCATGACTTTTATGTACTAGAGACATGGTTTTAAGTTGGGTGGTGATATCTAATTTAGAAAATTGTTAAAAACTTGTCTATTTTGTACAATAATGACTTTGTTGAATAATTATATTCTCCTTAACGATTAAGATACCAAATTATTGGTCTAATGGTCTTTTCTTATAAAGAATTTTTGGTGGACAAAAAAAGGTAGGTTGTCATCTCAAATTTAGCCTTGTAATTGAAGTTCAACATCATGTGATGATAACTTTTAAACTGCTTTCCTTTGTTCCTGCCATGTTTGAAGGATCAATTAGCTTGAATGATTGAATTTTCCTTAATAAAACTTTAATCATGTGGCCAATTAATAATAACAATAGTAAGGATTGTGCCAGCGGAGTAGACAACATATTAAGAGGACATATATATATAAAATATATTTATCTAGTAATAAGTTTGAAAATTTTTTAGGATTTTTTTTTATTTATTTTCATTAGCCATGTACATGGTTTTACCACTCATTATGGTAGTGTTAATTGAGAATGAGTGGTGAAAATTGAATAATCTTGTAAAAAATTTCAGTATTAAGCCTTATTAGAGAAGGATTCTATTCAAAATTGAAGCAAATCTATGCAACAAGTTTAATAAGTTATTATATCATTTAAAAAATGAAATTTGGCATTTTATCAGAAAGTATATCGTACTCAATACAAAGTACATATACAATCATGCAAGACCAACAAATTTGCTAAAACATAAGGAGGTCCATTATCATGTTAACCATTATCATGTTAAAGAAAGCACACACCTACGAAAATTTGTAAGGCACGTATTGTGGATCATCACATCATATAGAAAAGCTTTGCTTGCCAATGAATATGTCTTTCTGCGCGCGCAGGCACAGCAGTTTTTCGGCCGATGAAGCAGCATAATACTAATGGTAATGGACAAGATCGTGCTTCGTCAATCTCCACAAAACGGAGCAACCCAAGAAGAGATTCTCTTGTGCCAGCTCAAATCCCTCTAGAAATATACAAACGATGGCCCAAAACCCCCTCTCTGAATTGGATAGTAATCTAGTAAAAAATATCGTCACTAAATACTAAGGAACATTGGTCTCAAAAAATCCAAGAAACTCAAAACTATAAGTCCCCTTATATTTATCAACAAATATATGGTTAGCTAACCAAGTCATAGATTAATTAAAATCACATAAAAATGAAAGAATTATCACATCTTCTATCCGTTCTTGTTGCTCTTTGTGTTGGCCTTGCTATGCTAATTAGAGACGTTGATGGAGAGTACTTGATTGGAGTTGGAAGTTATGACATGACCGGTCCTGCTGCTGGAGTGAACATGATGGGTTATGCCAATCTCGACCAAAATACTGCAGGAGTTCATTTTCGTCTTAGAGCCAGAACTTTCATTGTGGCTGAGAGCTCCCAAGGAGCAAGATTTGCTTTTGTAAATCTTGATGCAGGCATGGCTTCTCAGCTTGTCACAATTAAAGTTCTTGAGAGGCTCAAGTCAAGGTACACCCGACATCAAGCCAAGTAAAATTTCAAATGCATTTGAGACGCAAATATACCCTTATTAAATATATCTTGTTATTCTTCAAAAATATATATATATCTTGTTAAATTTATACGTAAAATTTTGTTCATATAAAAAATACTTTAATTAACTTATAAATTTAAATGTTCTATCAATAAATTTGAATGTTCAATAATAAATTATAAGATTATGAAATTACAAGAGTAATATATTTTTTAATTTTTTTTTAATTTGATGGAATCATAGCACAACGTACCCTTAATATCATATCATGGATTGCTGAATTAAAGTTCGAGAAATCTTTTGTGTTTTGTTAAGGTTTGGAGATTTGTACACTGAAGAGAATGTAGCAATCAGTGGGATCCACACTCATGCAGGGCCTGGGGGTTATTTGCAATACCTGATTTACTCTATAACTTCTCTGGGATTTGTCCAGCAATCATTTGACGCCATTGTCACCGCAATCGAACAAAGCATTGTTCAGGCTCACAACAGTCTCAAGCCTGGTTCAATTTTCATCAACAAAGGTTACAATTTTTAGATTAATTACAACTGTTCAAGTCACGGAGCTAGCCGGAGAATGGTCTATAATTTATAATTTTCATAATTATTATATTATCTCATTATCATTTTCTATCAACTTAAACTTTTAAATCTACTAATTACTAACATAATATTAAATTCTTGAATTCTTTTCCTTCCACATGATTATATTTGAATTCGAATTCATAGGTTCGTTTTATATTTGCTTTTGTAATATGTTGATATTTAGGCTTGGTTTATGTGTCAAGCCAATTAATCTGACATGTGACCAGATATGTCAAAAAGTTTTATATCATTAATTGAACATTTAATTTAAATTTTTGAGTATAATAATTAGTAGTAGCCACTGCTTTCCTTAAAAATATTCGTATGACTGGTAGTTTCGCTTGTGTTGTGTAGGCGACGTAGACAATGCGGGAATAAACAGGAGTCCGAGCGCATATCTTCTCAATCCACCAGAAGAGAGAGCCCGATATGCAGCGAACGTCGACAAAGAAATGACCCTGTTGAAGTTTGTGGATGGAAGGAGCGGGAAGAGCATTGGTGTCTTCAGTTGGTACGCGACGCATGGGACGTCCATGTCCAGAGACAACAAGCTCATCAGTGGAGACAACAAAGGAGCTGCCGCTAGGTTCTTTGAAGATTGGTTCACCTCTTCAACCAACATTTCCTCCACTATGATGATCAGTAACTCATCTACCTCTTCAGGTCAGTGTATGCATTATAGGGTATAATCCTTAAACAGTTTATATACCCTAATATGATCTTCAACAACATTCAAGGATTAAACCCTAATATAAAATACAAAAATTAAATATTCATTTATTGTTGAGATGTTTTCATCAATTTCTCTTTTCTATTGATGTAATTACCTATGTGTTGTCATGATCATTGAATTGTGTGAACACTTTTGCTACGCTATTTGGTAATATGTTGGACTATATTCAATTATTTGTTACAACAATATTATTAATAACATCTCAACTATTTCAAGTGGTTAATATATATATATATATATATTTCATGATAGAGTTTCGAGTCTCACCATATATATATGTATATTTATCAATATATATGAAAAATTCTCTCATGATATTTTGCAAACAAATTTTTACAGTGTATTTAAAATCGGACCATTATCATTAAGTGTTCGCCTACATTACAATTATATAAAAAGATAATGATATCACGATTTTAATAGCTTATCTAAACTCTTTTGCATTATGTTTGAAAATTTATAATATCGTTTCCGTTTGAAATAGATATCGGGGAATCGATAGAGAAAGCAAAGGAAATCAAAGCCACAGGAGGATCACGATGCAACAAAACAACCAGTCAAGGCTACAAGGTGAGGAAGAACGATGGTTTGCTATTTGTAGGAGCTTTTTGCCAATCAAATGTTGGAGATGTGACACCAAATGTGCTTGGAGCATTTTGCATCGACAGTGGAAAGCCTTGTGACTTCAATCACTCCTCGTGCAACGGCAATGACCAGCTTTGTGTGGGCCGTGGGCCTGGGTACTAAGATCTCCACTTGAGTGGATTGCTGGGCTCGGGCGCGGAACTATTAGACTGATCCGACTTTTTGTTTATTTCAACAGGTACCCAGATGAAATATCGAGCACAAAAATCATAGGAGAGAGGCAGTATCAAAAGGCTGTTGAGCTATTCAAGTTTGCTACAGAGAAACTAAGTGGGAAGATTGATTATCGCCATGTCTATGTAAACTTCAGTAACATTGATGTAGAATTAAACGGAACCAAAGTCAGGACATGTCCTGCAGCTCTTGGTCCAGGTTTTGCTGCTGGAACTACAGATGGGCCTGGTGTGTTTGGTTTTCAACAAGGTGATACAGAGGTCAGGAATCTCTAACTGGGACGTCTGCATGGAAAACTTAGCATATTTTCTTGCAGACTGTCAACTCTAGAGAATTTTCTTGTAAAATTGATTTTAAACTTATGTAGTCTGATGTTTCTAGATCAATGAGTTGTGGAAAAAGTTGAGGGATGTGTTGAAAAAGCCAAGCCAGTACCAGGAGGTTTGTCAAAAGCCTAAGGCTGTTTTGCTCTCCTCAGGAGAAATGTTTGTACCTTATGCATGGGCGGTAAGGGCTGAGGTCTCCTTCTCTATAATGTTATACTTGTCTTGCATTAATTTTTATTTTTCTTTTTTGCTTTTCCTTTATGATGGAAAGGTGTCTGTTAGGCATTAATTTTGGTGTGACACACATTTATATCTCTATATTGTAGATCAATTTCAAGGATTAGGGCTCAAGCAAACTACTTTTTCAGTTTTCAATTCAAAGAAAAGAATCTTGTTAATTAAATCCCACATTAAAGAAACCTAACTCTACCTAGAGTTGTTATTTTGATGTGAATTTGGAGAGTCAAGTCTTCATGGGGACGTCAATTTTAGTAGAAGCATTGGAGATTTTCTAAGTATCATAATCGTAATATAAATGCAGCCAGCAATTCTTCCTATTCAAATGCTAAGGTTGGGAAAATTGATCATACTTTCTGTACCAGGAGGTTTGTTTTCTTTCTCATTGAATTTTTTTTATTGGAAATGGTTCATCTAGTCGATTGTATCCCCTAATCCCCTGTATATTACCAAAATGATAGATTATATTTGTTCTTGATAAAATGTTTCTTTAGTCTGGGACAAGCTCTAACCATTGAAATTGCAGAGTTCACAACAATGGCAGGTCGGCGATTAAGGGAGGCGGTTAAGGAGACACTGATTACTAATGGAAATGGGGAATTTGATGATGACACCCACATAGTAATAGCAGGACTTACAAACACTTACTCGCAGTACATTGCAACTTTTGAAGAATATAAGCACCAACGATATGAGGTACAAACTTATGCAACCTATGAGCACATGCTAATCGCATCCTTTTTGTAACAATCTTGATAAGAGTAAATTCAACTATAAGGAAGAAGAAATCAAGTCCATTACGCGCGAATTGAGACTACCCTTAGTTTTATTCATTTTTGGCCAAAGTCAAAGAAATCATAAATGTGGAACTATAATATAACTTTAGAATTTGACTACGTATTTCATACCCTGACATTTAATAAAGTTGAAATATTAAATATCAGTGCATTTGATTAAAAATTAAAAGGCAAATTCTGATTTAGGTTTCCTTGATACATCCCTAACTGGTCATACTAATAGAGATTTATACATGCAGGCTGCTTCAACACTCTATGGACCTCATACATTATCAGCATACATTCAAGAATTCAACATCTTGGCGAAAGCAATGGCTAAAGGCGAAAATATTGCGAAGGGTCCTTTGCCACCAGATCTTTACTCCGTACAAGTCAGTTATTTACTCAACCCTATTGGAGACTCGCCTCCCCCAAATGTAAAGTTTGGTGACATAAAGCAAGACATCAGCCAACCACAAAGTGGATCATTTAAAAGAGGAGATAGACCAAGTGCCACTTTTTGGAGTGCTGACCCAAGATATGATCTATTGACAGAAGGCACATATGCGGTTGTGGAAATGCTTCTAGGGGAGCAATGGATTCCAGTTTTTGATGATGATGACTTTTGCTTGTATTACAAATGGAAACTAGACAACACTACTTGGAATAGTTTAGCAACCATTGAATGGGAAGTGCCAAAGGAGACTAGCTCCGGTGTTTACCGGCTAAGACATTTTGGGTCGTCTAGGAAAACAAAGGATGCTCCCAATGAATACTTCACGGGTGCATCTAGTGCATTTGCAGTGTCATAGAGGCAATGTATCATTTATGTCCTATAAGCAGAAATAAAGATGGAGGTGAATAAATATGGCAACATCTATGCACTTATGTCCTATAAACAGAAATAAACATGGCAACATGTATCCACTCCATGTAGAACATGCTTTAGAAAACTTGGGTATCCATAATATCATTTATCTGAACAATAATAATTCCATATGCATAGTTGTGAATAACAATGAGGCAGATGCTGACGTAAGAGCAGTAACAATTTGCAGAGGGGAAAACGGTAAAACAAGGAACAAATTCACTCATTTGTCCATCCATACAACACATCTGAGAGACGTTCCTTCAATGAGTAAATCAAAGGCTTTGTTGATTTCTTCGAACTTCACTTCACTTCATGTGCGACAAATTTATCCAGTTGCAGTTCCTGAGAAGAAGCAAATCGATTTAACATATATCATAACACAAATCAGGAGAGTGATCATGGCCCTTGAACAGTTCTTTAATCCGCTTGTCATTACCTTGGACAGAATAGGCGCAAACTGACAATATTATACCACTGGTAATTTATTAAAATATGAAAAGTTTCCAAGAAAAGTAATAAGTTAATTACCACAATTTAAACGGCGAATATCTTCCCAATTAGAATAGACAAGGGAAGTATTGGAATGTAAAAGAGGTCATAGAAACTTTTAAATCACCTTGTCCTTATAACGTTTCAGGAGAATTGGAATATCAGATTTAGCTTTGAGACCTCCAAGCAAGACTCCAGTCAGGATTTTCTGGCTATGAAGCACCTCAAAGGAGTCTAGAGTGAACTTTGAAGCTGACTCATCCACTCCCAACACAATTGTTTTTCCCCAACCTTGAAGTCACAGAATGAGTAAGATTTTTTAGTTGGATCAAAGAAACGAAACGAGAGAAGGTGAGTCGGACCTTTCTGCAGCTAGCATATGCTTCATGCATCACAGACGCCATACCAACACATTCAAAGCAGTAGTCTGCACTCCCATTGGTCATCTCAACGATCACCTGATCAAGTTGATAAAAAGAAACGAGTGGAATTAGTAAAATAGTTCATTATTACTGCTCCCTCTATGCAAAATCTCTTTTAAGAATTTTTCCAACTTCAGTCCCTATCCCTTTCCCTACCTTGCCGGCACCCAACCTAAAATGACCTTAATTTTAAAGGAAAAATAACTATGATGGTTGTAACTGGCTGCGTCATCGATCTGATTGTATATTAAAGACGTTTCACAAACTGTATCTCTTCATACTTCATATAAACCTTTTTGAAGATTATGGAGCTGTAAGGTCTTGTAGACTGTGGTTTTTAGAGAGTGGTGCCTTGGTCCATGCCGTTTGTGTTGTTCTATAACCAATCTTTGAAGCCAAGTTCAACAATGAACCAGATCCAGTGACACAACAAAGATTTATAATACAACAAAGCAATGTGTGTCTGGGCCAATAGTGCTCCACTTTAAGATTAGAAGCTGACATGATATAACTATAAATAGTAGGATTTTATTGAGAGGAAGACCTTACTCACAGGTTTATCTCCACAGTTTTTAATATCGACAAAATCAGTGACTCCAAACTTTTTTCATTTCCGGATGAGAATGAAACATTAACAAGAAACCACTGGAAGATGCAGCTATCTTTAGTCAATAAGACAAAATTAACTGGACTTGATATAAATTACAATTTTGAATAATAGATTTCAAAATATTATGCAAATACTAGAAATTGTCCCATGATGTAACAAAATATTTTCTACTTATAGAAGAAACTATTTCATTAAATTCACCCACCAACTTCAAATTTCTCTGGATTCACATCTACACCTATAATTCTAGCAGCACCACATAATCTTGATCCGTCGGCAACCTACATACCAAAGAGCTTTGTTCAGTGCAGTATCGTGTCAGATATGAGGACTAATACAACACTCAGCAAAATCTGCACGATCATACTGCTAGTCCAATTGATCCCAGCCCAAAAATGGCGACAGTTGATCCAGCCTCCACATCTGCTGTTTTCCAAGCAGCACCAACCCCTATAAAAATCAAACTGCAGTCCAATTGGAATTCTGCATCTTTCTAAACAACTCCAATGCAAGCTTCAAATCACATAGTTTGTATACTTCGTGTGACTAAGTGGGCTAAATGAATTCAATAGTTTGTATACTTCGTGTGACTAAGTGGGCTAAATGAATTCAACAATACTTGTAAGACAAAAACAGGAGAGTTCAGATTTGGTTCCAAAACTATTGAACTGAAAACGGAGGTTGTTTGAGCTCCCCATGAGCCCCAAAACAGTAAGTGCCACCAACCAAGGTATAAATACCTAGAATGCAAAATGCAGACATCTTACCATATTCAGAGCTTGATAATATTATATTAATTCAATTAAAGCAACGGATGCATGAATTAATTGGGCCAAATCCTAATTGATTTAAATGTGGACAGAACAAAACAAACCTGATCAAAAGTTGCAATATTATAAACTATTGAAACAGTAAAATGTATCTCCATGAGAGATTGTTATTGGCACAATTACTATTAAACCTCAAGCTTCGTATTCAAACACAAACAAAGATCAAAGGTAAAATACCTGCAGCTACTCCACAACTCAGGAGGCATGCCCTATTGAGAGGAACTGTTGGGTCAACTTTCATTAAGTTGGCCATGTCCACCACAGCATACTCACTAAAACTTGAAACAAAAAGAAAAAGGTGTATAGTGTCTCCCTTAAGGTCTTTGAATCTACTTGTCTCATATCTTTGCATCCAAGGAGAGACCTTGAATGGGAAATTTGAACATAAGTTCCACACATTCCGCATAGTCTGCAAGAAATATTGTGATGATTGTATCTCCTTTACTTACCTCACTCACATTCTCACCCACACTCTCCATGACCCTGCAACAGAAATATATATATAAATTGCCACGAACAACTATATATATATGTATATATGTGTTATGGACATTTTCACGTCTGACAAATGGGCCGCTAAAAACCTACGAGATGAGTCCAATGGTCAGAAGCCTCATAAGCCAGGTAATCAGGTCGCCGTATAAACTCGGTAATTAGGTTGCTATTTAGAGCACGCTGTACTTTGAAACTCTTTCTCAGCTCGTTGGATGACATATCAGCTCACTAGATTGTCTTTCCAGCTTGTGAGCTCGTCAAGATCGATTCAGTTGACCTTCTAGAAACATGAAGCAGTTTAATTTGGGAAGAAGTTAACTTTCCTAGTTTGAGGCAAATCAAATTTCGAGATTCTCGAGATCAGTTGCTGATTTAGTAGAGATTATTTTGGAATTATAATTAATGTAAATATTTTTTTGCCTTATCTGTATGTAATTCAAATTGTATCACTTCTCACTATAAATAGGGGGTAAAATCATTGTAAAAGAGGAGAGAGAAACTATATACTATTATTTTACCAAATTAAAGGGTGATAGTCATGTACGTAGGCATTGTTGTGGTCGAACCACATAAAAAACTATCACGTGTATCTTGTTCTTCCTCTCTCTTTTATTATTATTGGTTGTTTTGTTTTCAGTGATTCGTATGTATTAGGTTTAAAGAATCAGGTAGACTAAAAAACAACATTGATATTTTGGTGCTCGAGAAAGGGCCCAACTGCAATTCCACAACCTTTTCGATATTCAAATTCTACAATTCTAATTTATCGCAATGGCTAAAGGAAGAACAACCAAGAGTTCAGAAGTAGGGGATGACCAATCTGAAGGTCATCTGGAGCAGCAGAATGGCCAGTTAGTTGGGAGTAATATGGCGGGAACTTCTATTGCTGTTTTGCCTCCACTTCCCTCGCATCAACTGCCTACCGTCGCCGTTGGAAGAGACACCATACAGGTCTGGCAGTAATGCCAAGAAGCTCTTGAGAATATTGTGATGCAATTGACGGATACAGTTAGGGCATTAACACATGTGCAAGTCCAAATAGCTCAAAAGAATGTGAAAGTCCAACAACGGCTAGTTGATAAGGCGTCGGTTCAGGGAGAGGGAGCTGTCAGGGAAAGACTGTTGCCAGAGGATTCGGTCCGCTCCTCAAACTTACACTCAAGGAAAGGTGGATGACGAGCTTATAAAGAAGATGTGGCACCTCACCTAGCAAGCCGAAGGATAAGGATGAACCACGATGGGAGTCGCCACGTGGAAGCTGACCGTGAATATGAGTGAGCTCATGAGCGCGATGAAGAGTATGTACTGTATAGAGTTTCGCAGCTGGCAGAAAGTTCATATCGGAGGCATAAGTCGCGCGATCGTTTTTCGAGTGATAAAGAAAGTAGGAGAAGCAGACGATCTCCCATAAAGAAAACTGATTCACAGGACCCGATGGTTGAAGATAGGGCTGGCAATTTGGAACCCGACACGACGGGTCGACACGAAATCGACACGATAATTACGGGTTAGGGTTGAACGTTAACGGGTTGGGTAAGTTAACGGGTCAACCCGTTTAACCCGTTAACTAATCGTGTCGGGTTTGTGTCGGGCTTATCGTGTCACGGGTTGACCCGTTAAGGGAGGGTAAAAATGTAATTTAACGTTGGAGGGCATTCATGTAATTTTCACATGAGGCATATATATACTCTTCATTATGTCCAAACCCTACACTGCTACACATTTGTTACGGTCGCCCCCACCGTTCCACTCCACCAGGCACTTCACTGTCCACCAGACTCCACCTCCACAGCCGCCGCAACTGCTTCCGTCTAGCGTCTCGTTCGGTCGCCGCCACGCGTCTCCTTTGGTCACCGCGCCGCACCACCTTCGTCACCCATTGTCTCCTTCGGTCGCCGCCACTCGTCTCCTTCTGTTGCCGTCGCATCTTCTTCCGTATATCATCTTCTTCGGGTCGTCGCCACGCTGATCTCAGTCAGTCGCTACGCCGCTACTCATCCGAACCCCGATCTCCTTCAGTCGCACCCCGATCTCCTTCAGTCGCGGCCACCCATCTCCTTTGGTCGCAGCGTCGTATCTCCGTCGTCACCTATCGTCTGCTTCGTGACCCAGCCACGCCGATCTGCTTCGTGACCCAGCCACGCCACACCCCACACTATTTCTTCATCTCGGTTCATCAGCTTCGTCACCCAGCTGATATGTAGATTTGTTTTAGTTTTGATATTTGATTTTTGATTTTTGATTGTGATATTGAAACTGATCAGTGGAGATGTGTAAAAACTATGATTGTGTTGATTACTTTGAACGTGATTAACAGTTTAACACTAACATTAAACTATATAGTTTTTTTTTTTTTCGATTCTTGATGTTGAAATTGTTGATGGTTAACAATCAAGAACAACAATCAATTCTTGATGTATAAATGAATAATTTACTAATTAGCTTAACGGGTCATAAACGGGTCAGCTTAACGGATTGATAACGTGTAGCTTAACGGGTTGATAACGTGTCGGTTTAACGGGTCATTAACGGGTTGATAACGTGTCGGATTAACGGGTCATTAACGGGTTGATAAACAACCCGTAAATAAACGGGTTATCGGGTCATTTTCGTGTCAACCCGTTATGAATTCGTGTCGTGTTCGTGTTGGAGAGGTTCAACCCGTTTGCTTATCGTGTCGTGTTCGGGTCGTGTCAAAAATTATCGTGTCGTGTTCGGGTCGTGTCCAACCCGACCCGTTAACCCGAATTGCCACCCCTAGTTGAAGAGCTGTTACAGAGAGTCCAACAGTTGGAGGCGCGACCTAAGCTCCAAGGTCAGAGAGAACAACATCGGGAGAGGATCCCATTTACCAAGGAAATTGAGGTGGAGCCACTGCCACCTAAGTTCAAACTCTCTAACATCCAACTCTATAATGGAGACAGTGATCTCTACGATCATTTAGATACCTTCAACGTATAGATGGACCTACAGACATCTAACCCTTGTGAAGTGTCACGTGTTTTCAGCCACACTAGAGGACATTTCAAGGACCTGGCTAAGGAGTTTTTCAGCTCACAATATCCTTAGTTGAGAAGAATGCCAGAGAAGGTTTATCAACTAGTACAAGGCATTAAGAAAGTAGCTCGTGCCACCTTACCACCTCGCGACGATTTTTCAAAGGCAGAATGAATCATTGAAGGATTATATAACCAGATTCAGGAATGAGGTAAGCAATAAGGAGAATCCTTAAGATGAGAGTATCCTTACAACGATCTCAACAAGGCTTAAAAAAGATGAAAAGCTCTATGAAAATATTTACAAGTCTCCTGTGAAGGATCTAGGTGAATTTTAAGAACGAGCTGCCAAGGAGATCAGATGGGAAGAAACTTTTGAGCTAAAAAAACCAAATGATCATAGGAGCGAGACAGGTAGTTCCTATCAAGGAAAAAAGAGAAATCATGGTGAAAATGAAGTTGGTAACTAGAAGAATCGCTCTAATAATTAGGTAGTGAAACGAGCTAGAAATGAACCCAGGACAGATTGAATTCCACCTCAAGGCCGCTATGTGAATTACAGTGTCTGTCAGATAGGCATGACAAAATTTTTGAGACAGAGAAAAACAGGAAAAATTTCGAGAAGTCAAGTCCCACAAACCTCCCCAATAAATTTCGGAATCCAAGGAAATACTGTGTCTATCATAATGAAACTGGATATTTTACTTCAGATTACAGAGAGCTCAGAGATGCTATAGAAGATTTGATTAGAAAATGTCGTCTAAGAGAGTATGTGGTGTAACCTGTGAATCAACGAATCCAACAGCAACATCCTCAACCAGCTCAGCAGCCAATGCAACAGCAGTCCCAACAGACCACTGAGCAGGATCACATACCCACAGTGAGGATCATCTTCTGAGATGGTAAACAAATGTAACAAATGTCAGAGGTTTATCAAGATCCCACGAACTTGAAATGCTGAATACCTCTAGTCATATTTCATTTAATTAGTTAAGCTTGCTCATAGCCCTTGTATTACTTGGCAATTATTAATGAATTATTTATCTTGCAATTCATATTATTGTTTTTATTGTGCAAGCTGATTTGCTTTATTATATGAGTTGATTTATTTTATCGTGCAAGCTGTTATTGGTTTGCTAACTGTGAACCCTTTTCATAATGATATATATGTATAATTATGACTATTACATATGTTTCACCATAGCAACCTAAAGGTACAATTGTTACCTGCGAGCACTTAAGCTCTAGAAGGTACAATTGATACCTGTAAGCTCACGTTCTAAAGCTTTGAAAGACACAGTTGCTACCTGTGAACGCTCAAGCTCTAGAAGGTGTAACTGTTACCTATAAGCTGATATTTATGGGTTCTGAAAGGTACCAGTATTGCTTGTGAGCATGCAAGCTCTGGAAGGCACACTCACGACCTGTAAACCCTTATTTAAATGTTATGGAAGGTGCCGGTACTACCTGTAAGCATATAAGCTCTGGAATGCATACTCACGACCTGTGAACTTTTTTCTTAATGCTATGGAAGACATTTATATGGCATGTGAGCCATTGAACTCTGGAAGGTTGGCATGATGCCTACAAGCTCTTACTTTAGCCCTGGAAAGCGCATCTAATCTTTTTGCAATCTATGTGAACTTGGTTGTATTTTAATTATTATCAATTGTATTACGACAAGGTTAGCTCATTTGGCTAATTGTCACGATCTGATTCGATATTCAATTATATCTATTTCATTACTTGGCTATATTGGATTATTGTTTATTACTTGATTTATTATGCAATCTTAGTTTATTCGTTGCTTAGCGATGTGTTTAACAAGTGGAAAAATAATGCGAATCGGATAAAAATCAAGTAACTAAAACAGAATATGCTACAAAATTACAGCTATCAATGTTCCAAAGTTACAAGAAAGTTTCATAAGAAAAGTCTCCTAAGTGTTTAAGGGGTTTTCCGAGGAGCCATGATCTTTGGGGGCTTTTGGTCTAGTTGCGCCTTGTATCTCTGAAGCTGTTTGCTGTGATGAGCTCTGAGAAGGTCATTGATGAGATCGAGAGGTCGACAAAGCGGTCCTTTGAGAAGCTATGCCCTGAGTAGTTGCAGGAGCGGAGTTTTTAGGAGTTGAAGAAGTACCAGGGGTCGAAAGAGCTAGGCTCTTTTAGGGAGCCTGGGAGGTAACCCCCGGATGAGCCGCTTTCATGGCTTGAGTTTGAGCGGCCTTGGCAATATGAACTGCATACTTTTGGACCTCCTCCACCATATTCTTCCCGAAGAACAAGAAGTCCATTTATAGATAGTACTCCCAGAGAGTGTATAGGAATGAGTTTCCTATCTTTAAGGTGTCGTTCTTGCGACCCTGTTCAACCAAAACCTTAGTATGAGCTTCGACCTGGTTGATTGTTTCCTAAGCCTGATTGAGCTTTTCCTTCATTGCATCTATATCTCGTAGCACCAGCTCGAACTTCTTCTCGGCAGTGTCAGCCTACTTTTTATGCGAGATTGCCTTTTGCTTCAGCTTTTTTATCTCTTCAATAACCTTGTCAAGCAAGAAGACCGTACTTTCTCGAAGCTTCATCTCACAAGTTAAGGCTTCCTCTGCCTTAACTTTTTGTTCTTGGGCTTTCTTGAATTTCTGTTCGAAGTCGAGTGCAGCCTTTTAAGCCTTTTCAGATTCCCCCTGTGAGAAATTCAGCTCACTCTTGAGCTTCTTGTTATCGCCCTCAAGCATCTTTATTGTTTCCTCAAGCAAAACTTTCTCATTTATGAGATCGGGGACGTTTTTGAATAGTTTTATTGTGCCCATGATAGCTTGAGATAAAGAAATTTTAGTATTGAAAAAAAAAAAAAAAGAATTTTAGCAACCAAGATCGAGACTTACCAACAGACCATGACGACCAATGTAGTTGATCAGTTGGTCGCCATGTATGTGCCTATTGTAAAGGGCCAACTTATCAAGTTTCAAGAGCTGCGGTAGGTAATCTAGGAGATCGTTGAAATATTCTCCAACGTCAAACTCCTAAGTCTACTCCTCATTGCTCCCTTCAATTGTGAGTTCTTTCCCTTTGATCTCTTAATGCTTTGGAGGAGGCTCCGTAGGCCCTTTGCCTTTCTCTGTAGCCCCGGGTCGTCGAGCTGAAGAACTAGTTGGGGCCAGGATCGCCTGACTAAGGGGCTTTCCCTGTAGGGGAGCATCTCTGCTCGAAGGTTTCCTCCCCACAATTTTATACCTCACACCTTGTTTTGGTAAGGTAGTTGCAACTTTTGGTTGAGAGAATAATCCTGTAGCAACTTTTGGGGCAACCTACGAGCTAAGGTCCTCTAAGATTTTACTGGGCCCCTTGGGCTAAGAAGGTTAAGGTTCAGCAGAGTCCGTTATTTGAACATCAAGATCGACAAACTCAGCTCCTAGAAAGAAAGGTGATGTCTCTAGATCAAGCTCCACCATTGTAGCAGGTTTCCTACCGAATGAGCTCAACGTTCCCCCATCGAACACTTTAAAAATTGGAGAGACCTTCCTTTTGTCATAAATCCCGAGGTCGTGATTGATACTGAGGTGCTTGCTATCGAACTTGGGTACAAGCCCGTATTCCCGTAGATAGTAGTCACTAGACAGTTGGTCGTCCAACGGGCTCTTGACCTCGGAGAACTTTTGTAATGTTGGTACCTCCTCGTCTGTGAGCTCGATTGAGCTCTTGGTGATGTCTATATATTAAAATAAAGATCGATTAAAAAAGGAAAAGAAAAATTTTATAAACCAGTGAGCTAGAGATATGTTTACCAGGAAAAAGAGAAAACGTAAAGTTTTTAAAATTGAAGAGAGATGGGCAGGATGTATAAAACCAGCGGGTCTTGTAATCACCCATACTCGATTTACCAGTCCTTTTAGGTAAAAACACCTTATAGGGTGAGTTGCGGACTGCAGTATAATAAAACTTATCCCGTTTATCTGCTTTGCTACTCGTGATGGTTTTAAAAAGAAAAAAGTATTGAATCATGTGCGGGGTCGGAGGTGGAAGTCCCTTTTTGATGAAAATTGCAGCTAAAGAGGTCAGATAGGCATAAGCGTTTTGGGTAAGTTGAAAATGAGCTACAAAAAGATTATTCAAGAGGTTGATGAAGTAGCGAGGAACTGAAAACCTAAATTCTAATTCTAAATGTTGGCAGCTGATCGCTATAAACCCTGAAGAAGGGTAAGCCGTATGACCATGAAGAGCTGGCACCATTGCACGGCATCCTGAGGGAAAATCAAAGTCTTGAGCTATATAGGTGAGCTGCTAAGGGTAACAACAGATTTATATTGGTAAAAAGGCTTGTAGGCAGGAGGATAATCTCGATCTGTAAGTTCTTATGCGACTTCACCGCTTTGAGAGGTCGCACCTTGTGTGTCCCTGACTTGTGGTTCAGGTTGCCCCTCAGAATCTTCATTATTAGCCCCTACTTTGTGGTTACGGCGCTCATGACTTGACATCTATAAAAGATATAAAGGGATTAGGTCCCTAATAGTAGACCAAAATTAGAAAACTAAGGAGCTGAGTCTATTGTCTTAAGTGTCAAGTCATATATCTAGGGGAACTACTGAGAGCAAGGGGACTCTAGTTGCGAGCTCGTCAGGTCTCTAAAGCTACTGAGGCCTAATGGTTAGACTTCAAATTCAACCTTACTTATACAAACATTTCAAAGTTTGAATGCTAAGAGATTACAAACAAGCAACAGCATACATACGTGCTTCCGATACAATCAAACAATCTTTTCATTTAGATATTTTGAGCTTTTTCAAGCAAAGAATACGAAGAGTCGCGAAATATTCAAACAACAATAAAAACTAAATTCGTAGAAGCAAAAAAAAAAAAAAACATAGTGCATGCCAAAATGAATGCCGAAAAATCGAAAACGAGTGTAGAAACTCATCTTGAATGCAGTAAAATCTGGTAGTTTTAAGAAAAAACTTTGAGTGGTGGCGTCGTATGAAGGAGAGAAATTGGAAAACCAAAAGACGTCTAATTTTGAAAGTGACAAGTAAGAGAAAATGATGGAGTGGCTCCACATTTATATAATTGCATAACCCTAACCGTTAGATATAAAAGTTGTGTAACCACCTTCAATCTGACAGTACAGCGCGATCTAAAAGTTGTGTAACCGCCTTCAATCGGTTGAGAAACGTGCGCATTAAATGCTTACAGCGTAAGGTGTACAAACGGTGCAGTCGTCAAGGAAGTTGCCACGTGTAAAGAGAAAAGACATGAATTTGAAGAAGTGACACAGCAAATCTCAACAAATCAATATTTGCTGGCGGACATCAACTCTTAGTCCTTAAAACACACTAAGAGTTGGGAGGCTAGTGTTATGGACATTTTCGCGATCTGACAAATGGACCGCTAAAAACCTAAGGAATGAGTCCAATGGTCAGAAGCCTCATGAGCCCGGTAATCAGGTCGTCGTATGAGCTCAATAATCAGGTTGTTATTTAGAGCGCGTTGTACTTTGAAACTCTCTTTCAACTCGTTTGGTGACATATCAGCTCGTTAGATTATCTTTTCAGTTTGTGAGCTCGCCGGGATCGATTCAGTTGACCTTCTAGAAATCTGAAGCAGCTTAATTTGAGAAGAAATCAACTTTCTTAGTTTGAGGCAAATCAAATCTCGAGATTCTCGGGATCAATTGCTGATTCATTGGAGATTATTTTGGAATTATAATTAATGTAAATATTTTTTGTCTTATCTGTATGTAATTCAAATTAACTCAAATTGTATTACCCCTCGCTATAAATATGAGGCAAATTTATTGTAAAAAAGATGAGAGAAAATATATATTATTACTCTGCCAAATTAGAGGATGACAGTCATGGACATAAGCATTGTTGTGGTCGAACTACATAAAAAACTATCGTGTGTATCTTGTTCTTTCTCTCTCTTTTATTATTATTGTTTGTTTTGTTTTCAGTGATTCGTAAGTATTAAGCTTGAAGAATTGAGTTGACTAAAAAACAACGTCGACAATATGTATGTATGTGTTTTTAAGCTAAGCTCTCAGAATTTGATGTATAAACAAAATCAAATAATTACATAATTTAGATAAGATTAATTTCATACAAATTTAATTAAAAAACTAAAATCAATCCGAATTTTGACAGTTTTGAAACCCAGCTATAACATGTAACATAAATTTAGAACATTATTAGTCGGGGTGGATTGGAGGATATAGCAAAAGGTTTGAAAATTTTGTTGTAATAACATTAAAATACTAGTCAATCATTATGCTAAATTTGTTAACTTTTTTGTATATCAACATGCAACAAGTTAACAAATAATGACTTAATATTTATCATAAAACACCGTGTGATGTGAGCTCCTCGTGCCGTGTCACATGTTAGAGGTGCAATGTAACAGTACTGCCATTAACATTAAGCCACATGATGTGAATTTCTATGTCATGTGCTGTGATGCAAACATCAATATATTACCATAATCGAACCTCTCATATTTTTTATTACTTATGTCATATAGTAGACACAATACATTACGCTCGTTTTGATGTTATACGGGTACCCGTGTCATCAACATCTTATGTCATCTTTTCACAACAACGGTCCAAATCCGTAACGTTGACCAAAATTACAAACAGTAAGGAAGACCCAGTCTTACCTGATGGAGGCCCGAGAACTTTTGGAAACAATGGAAGATCCTGGACGCTAAAAACAAAAATAATTACAAATAAATGAAGTAAAAATCCACAACATTAACGACAATAATGTTAAAAAGCTCATAACACGAACACGCACACACACCCATTTTTTTTCCAGAAACAGGTATCGCTGTGACACAGACTTGAGCAGATTATCCGAATGCGAGCTTCGTACAATTGTGGCGGGTCGCTTGACAGATCGCAGCTGCATTTTTTTTTTCAGCCAAAAAAGAAGGGAAAAAAAATATTAAAACTTCGATTTAAATTCAATTATTGGTCTGTAGATTGAGTGATAATTAAAATAAATATTCTATGACTTTGTTTCAAGAGCAATGTACCTCTGCATCGAATTGGCTAACCTGCGGTTTTATCCGTACAGTGTCGCGGGAAAATAACAAATAACAGACTCACTTCTGCTGCTCTCTCTGTAACTGGATGGTGCTGGCTGGTGATGGTGGGAGATGAAGTGGATAACCCAATTTATAGGAGAGTTAACGAGCACCAGGTTGTCTATTGGTCAGAAATGCACTGTTGACAATCATTTAGTTGAAATTATTTGCCCCTACAGTTTGTATTATTTTCCAAATTTCCTCTCTAGTTTCGGTTTCTTATCAAACTCTTTCTTTTGGTTCTCATTACTGTTTAATACAGTTAATAGTTAATTATTAAACCATACGAAGAAGATAAAAAAATTGGTTTATTACAAATAATTTAGTTTAATTTCTTAACCAAATAATAAGAAATTAAAATTATTCTTCACTTTTTCTATTCAATCTCTCCCCTTCTTTGATTAATATCTAAGTCTAACCAAACTCATTTTTTCGATGGTCGGATCTTCTATGTCGGAACATGTCCTGCAGCTGTTGGTCCAGGTTTTGCTGCTGGAACTACAGATGGGCCTGGTGTGATTGATTTTCATCAAGGTGATATAGACATCAAGAATCTCTAACTACGACGTCTGCATGAAAAATGTCGTATATTTTTCTGCAGATTGTCAACACTAGGGAATTTTCTTGTAAAATAGCACGTGAACTTATGTAATCTCATGCTTTTAGATCAATAAGTTGTGGAAAAGGTTGACTGATGTGTCGAGAAAGCCAAGCCAGCACCAAGATGATTGTCAAAAGCCTAAGGCTGTTTTGCCCTCCTCAGGAGAAATGTTGTACCTTATGCATGGGCGGTAAGGGCCAAGGTCTTCTTCTCTATGATGTTATACCTGTCTTGCATTAATTTTCATGTTTCTTTTTTGCTTTTTCCTTTTTGATGGAAACGTGTATGGAAGGCATTAATTTTGGTGTGACACACATTTATATCTCTCTATATTATACATCAGCGTCAAGGAAAGGTAAAGATTAGGGCTCAAGCAAACTACTTCTTCAGTTATTAATTCAAAGAAAAGAGTCTTGTCAACTAAATCCCACATTAGAGAAGTCTAACAGGCTATATCGACTAGAGTTGTTATTTTGATGTGAATTTGGAGTGTTAAGTCTTCATGGGGACGTAAATTATAGTTGAAGCATCGGAGATTTTCTAAGTATCATAATTGTGATATAAATGCAGCCAGCAATTCTTCCTAGTCAAATGCTAGTGTGTATTATAGAAAAATAAGATGACACATAGGATTGTATAAAAAATGATGTCTCCAATACAAATGTCAACCTCCACTATCAAGCTGAGTTGGCAAAAAAAAAAAATATGAACATTGTGAAGGTAACTCTCTATTGGTAGAGAGTCAGAGATAGTCATCTACTAGTTGACTCAGCAAATCATTAAATACAATTTCTTTTTTCTCTCTCTCAACTTACTTTTTCTTTTCTCCACCTCTAAATCCATCTCTCATCTTAAATGGAAGTATTGGAGAATATTTTGTAATTTCAATGTCTATCAATTACTATTTAATGTTATGTAGGAAACAATTCCTTGAACATTGATGACATGACAATGGATTGTGAAAAACAATCTACATTTACATTGGAGATGCTCTAAGGTTGAGAAAATTGGTCATACTTTATTTATTAGGACTTTTGTTTTCTTATTGAATTTTTTCATTGGAAATGGCTCATTTAGTCATTTGTATCCCCTAATCCCTTGTATGTTACCAAAATGATTGATTATATTTGTTTTCGATAAAAATTTTTTAGTCCAAGACAAGCGCTAACTATTGAGATTATAAAATTTACAACAATGACAGGTCAGTGATTAAGAAAGGCAGTTAAGGAGACACTGATTACTAACGGAAATGGGGAATTTGATGATGACGCCCACATAGTAATTGCATGACTTACAATCACTTACAATACATTGCAACTTTTGAAGAACAGAAGCACCAACGACATGAGGTGCAAACTTATGCAACCTATGAGCACAAGCTAATAGCATCGTTTTGGTAACAATCTTGATAAGAGTAAAATCAACCATAAGGAAAAAGAAATCAAGTCCATTATGAATTAAGACTACCCTGAGTTTCATTCATTTTTGGCCGAAGTCAAAAGAATCATCAATGTAAAACTGTAATATAACTCTAGAATTCGACTACAGATTTCGTATCCTGACATTTAATGAAGGTGGAAAATTGGACATCACTGCATTTGATTAAACATAAAAAGGCAAATTCTGATTTATTGTTTCCTTGATGCATCCTTAACTAGTCATACTAATAGAGATCTATACAGGCAGGCTGCTTCGACACTCTATGGACCTCATACGTTATCAGCATGCATTCAAGAATTCAACACCTTGGTGGAAGCAATGGCTAAAGGAGAAAAGATTGCGAAGGGTCCTTTGCCACCAGATCTTTACTTGTATAAGTCAGATATTTACTCAACCCTATTGGAGACTCGCCTCCCCCCATATGTAAAGTTCGGTGACATAAAGCAAGACATCGGCCAACCAAAAAGTGGCTCGTTTAAAAAAGGAGATAGACTAAGTGCCACGTTTTGGAGTGCTGACCCAAGATATGATCTATTTGACAGAAGGCACATATGCGGTTGTGGAAATACTTCTAGGGGAGCAATGGATTCCAGTTTTTGATGATCATGATTTTTGCTTGTATTACAAATGGAAACTAGACAACACTACTTGGAAAAGTTTAGCAACCATTGAATGGAAAGTGCCAAAAGAGACAAGCACCAGTGTTTACCGGCTAAGACATTTTGGGTCATCTAAGAAAATGAAGTATACTCCCAATGAATACTTCACTGGCGCATCTAGTGCATTTGCAGTGTCATAGAAGCAACTTGTATCCATTTATGTCCCATAAACAGAAATAAATATGCAAATGCACTATATGTAAAACATGCTTTAGAAAACTTATGTATCCATAATATCGTTTATCTGAACAATAGGTTCCATATACATAGTTGTTAATAACAACGACGCAGACGCTGAAGTAAGAGCAATAATTATTTGCGGCACTGGGGAGAAGGGTAAAACAAGGAAAAACTCACTCATTTGTCCATCCATATGACACATCTGAGAGACTTTCCTTCAATGAGTAAGTCAAAGGCTTTGTTGATTTCTTCAAACTTCAGTTCATGTGTGACAAATTTATCCAGTTGCAGTTCCTGAGAAGAAGCAAATTAATTTAACATATATCATAACATAAATCAGTAGAGTGATCATTGCCCTTGAACAGTTCTCTTTAGTCCGCTTGTCCATTACCTTATAAAGAATAAATGCGAACTGACAATATTATACAACTAGTAATTTATTAAAACATGAAAAGTTTCCTAGAAAAGTTATAAGCTAATTACCACAATTTAAACAGAGAATAGCCTCCCAATTAGAATAGGCAAGGAAAGTAATACAAAGAAAAAGAGGTCATAGAAACTTTTGAATCACCTTGTCCTCATAACGTTTCAGGAGAACTGGAATATCAGATTTAGCTTTGAGACCTCCAAACAAGGAGCCAGTCAGGATTTTCTGGCTATGAAGCACCTCGAAAGAAGGTAGACTCAACTTTGAAGTTGGATGATCCACTCCCAACACAATTGTTTTTCCCCAACCCTGAAGTCACAGAATGAGTAAGATTTTGTGCTTGGATAGTTGGATCAGAGAAATGCAACGAGAGAAGGAGAGTCGGACCTTTCTGCAGCTAGCATATGCTTCATGCACCACGGATGCCATACCAACACATTCAAAGCAGTAGTCTGCACCCCCATTGGTCATCTCAACGATCACCTGATCAAGTTGATAAAAAGAAAAGGGGTAAATTAGTAAAACAATTCAATATTACTGCTTCCTCTATGCAAAATCTCTTTTAAAAATTTTTCCAGCTTCAGGCCCTATCCTTTTGCCTTCCTTGCCTGCACTCAAACGCACCCAACATAAAATGACCTTAATTTTCAAAGAAAAAATAAGTCTGATGGTTGTATTTGGCTGCGTCATTGATCTGATTGTATATTAAAGATGTTTCGCAAATTGTATCACTTCATACTTCATATAAACCTTTTAGAAGATTATGGAGCTATAAGGTCTTGTAGACTGTAGTTTTTGGAGAGTGATGCCTTGGTCCATGCCATTTGTATTGTATTATAACCTATCTTTGAAGCAAACGTCAACAATGAACCACATCCAGTGACACCACAAAGATTTATAATAAATAAAGTAATTTGTGTCTGGGCCAGTAGTGCTCCAATTTAAGATTAGAAGCTTATATAACCATAAATAGTAAGATTATGTTGAGAGGAAGACCTGGCTCACAGGTTTATCTCCACAGTTTTTAGCATTGACAAAATCAGTGACTCCAAACTTTTTTCCTGCTCAAATGAGAATGAAACATTAAAACAAGAAACCACTAGAAGTGGCAGCGATATTTAGTCAATAAAATAAAATTAACTGGCGTTGATATAAATTAAAATTTTGAATAATAGATTTCATAATAATATGCAAATACCAGCGATTGTCCCATGATGTAATAAAATGTTTCCTACTTACAAAAGTAACTAATTCATTAAATTCACCCACCAACTTCAAATTTCTCTGGATTCACATCTACACCTATAATTCTAGCAGCACCACATAATCTTGATCCCTCTGCAACCTACATACCAAAGAGCTTAATTCAGCGCATTATCATGTCAGATATTAGGAATAATATAACACTCAGCAAAATCAGGACGATCATACTGCTAATCCAATTGATCCCAGCCCAAAAACGGCAACAGTTGATCCAGCCTCCACATCTGCTGTTTTCCAAGCAGCACCAACCCCTATAAAACTCAAACCGCAATCAAACTGGAATTCCGCATCTTTCTAAACAATTCCAATGCAAGCTTCAAATCACATGGTTTGTATACTTCGCGTGACTTTAAAGTGGCTAAATGAGTTCAAATTTCAACAATACTTGTAAGACAAAAACAGGAGAGTTCAAATTTGGTTCTAAAACTATTGAACTGAAAACGTGAGATTGTTTAAGCTCCCCAGGGGCCCAAAAACAGTAAATGCTACCAGCCATGGTATAAATAACTAAAATGCAAAATGCAGACATTTTACCATATTCAGAGCTTGATAATATTACATTGATTCAACTAAAGCAACGGATGCATGAATTAAGCAGGCCAAATATTAATTGATTCAAATGTGGACAGAACAAAACAAACCTGATCAAAAGTTGCAATGTGATAAACAGTAAAATGTCTCTCAATGAGAGATTGTTATTGCCACAATTACTATTAAACGTCAAGTGTCATACTCAAACACAAACAAAGATCAAAGGTAAAATACCTGTAGATACTCCACAACTCAGGAGGCATGCCCTATTTGGAGGAACTGCTGGGTCAACTTTCACTAAGTTGGCTATGTCCACCACAGTATACTCACTAAAACTTGAAACAAAGAGAAAAGGGTGTACAGTGTCTCCCTTAAGGTCTTTGAATCTACTTGTCTCATATCTTTGCATCCAAGGAGAGATCTTGAATGGGAAATTTGAACATAAGTTGCTCTTCCTTGATTTGCAATCCACACATTCCGCACAGTCTGCAAGAAATACTGGGATGACTGTATCTCCTTCGCTTACCTCACTCACATTCTCACCCACGCTCTCCACAACCCTGCATCCGAAATATATAAATTGCTACAAACAACAACATACATGCATACATACATACATTTCAGCTAAGCTCTCAGAATTTGATGTAAACCATATAATCACATAATTTAGATAAGATTAATTTTATAAAAATTTAATTAAAAAACTAAAACTAAGCCAAAATTTGACCCTTTTGATACCCAGCTATAACATATAACATAAATTTAGAACATTATTAGCAGGGGTGGAATGGGGGATATAGCAAAAGGTTTGAAAATTTTGTTGTAATAATATTGAAAAACTAGTCAATCACTTTGCTAAATTTGTTAACTTTTTTGCTTTATCAACATGCAACAAATTAACAAATAATGACTTGAAATTTATCATAAAACACCATGTGATGTGGGCTCCTCATGCCATGCGACATGTTAGAGGTGTAATAAATTAGTACTACCAATAACATTAAGCCACATGACGTGAATCTCTATGTCATGTGATGTAATACAAATATCAATTTATCGATCACCATATTTAAACCTCTCATATTTCTTACTACTTATGTCATAAAGTAGATACACTTCAATACGCTCGTATTGATGTTATACGGGTACACGTGTCATTAACATTTTATCAACCTCAGTCTTCTTTTCACAGCAACGGTCCTAATCTATGTCAAAAAAAAAAACAACAACGGTCCAAATCCATAATGTTGACCAAAATTACAAACAGTAACGGAGACGCAGTCTTACCCGATAGCCTCGTGCCCGAGAATTTTTGGAAATACAGATGGAAGATCCTAGATGCCAAAAAAAAAAAAAAAACAATTACAAATAAATGAAAAAAAGGTCCACAACACTAATGATAATTGTTGAGACTCAATCCGATCTTGCCTTATTTAATCCTGTGCGATTTTAATCTTTTTAATGCGTAAAACAGATGGCATCTTGAGATTAGAACTGTTTTTGAATTGCAAATCTCCAACGATTTGTCTTAATGATAGAGATTTGCATCTCAAAACTCTAAGGTCAAAACCTATAGTCAAAGCCAAGATGCTACCTCTCTGAATTGGGTTGAGATCCCAACATCAATATTGCCAAAAAACGCTCATAACACACACCTTCATTTTCCAGAAAACGATATCGCTGTGACAGAGACTTGAGCAGATAATCCGAATCCGAGCTTCGTGCGGTTGTGGCGGGTCCACTGTGATCTCTTCTATCACCAGTGGCTCCCCTGCCGCTCGACAGATCGCAGCTGCATTTTTTTTCAACCAAAAAAATGAAAAAAAAAAAATAAAATTAAAACCTCTATTTAAATTCGATTATTGCTCTGTATATTGAGTGATAATTAAAACAAATATTTCAGGACTTTGTTTTAAGAGTAATGTACCTCTGCATCGAATTGGCTTTCCTGCAGTTTTATCCATATAGTGATGCGGGAAAATAACAAATATCAGACTCGCTTCTGCTGCTCTCTCTGTAACTGGATGGTGCTGGCCGGTGATAGTGGGAGATGAAATGGATAACCCAATTTATAGGAGAGTTAACTAGCGCCAAGTTTTCTACTGGTCAAAACAAAAACGTGCCGTTGACAATTATTTTAGTGAAATTATCCTATAGCTTGTATTATTTTCTAAATTTCTCCTCCACTTTCAGTTTCGTATCAGACTCTTTCTTTTGGTTCTCAACATTATCCAATACAATTAATATTTACTTATTAAACCATTAAAAGAAGATAAAAAATTGGTTTACTTTGATTTTTTAACCAAATAATTAAAAATTAAAATTATTCTTTACTTTTTCTACCAAACCTCTCCTCTCATTTCTTTGATTAATATCTAAATCTATCCAAACTCATTTTTTTTTATGGTCCGATCTCCTATGTTGGAAGGAAATTGATCATGAAGGAGAAGTAAAACTCTCTCTCTTTCTTCTTTGTTGTTTCTCCTCTCCCCATTCTTTACCGTCCGATGACATTGGCTAGTCGTTGTCCTATAAGCTTTTGTCTCTTTCTCTCGGTATAGGCTATCCCTCATTACTTGTATTAGAGCATATCCAATACAAGTATGGATTATGAAAAAATGGAGTGTCACATAGGATAAATTGATAGAGTGTTAAAATTAAGCTCTCCGATGCAAACTTCTATAACCACTATATCAAGTTAACGTGGTAAAAAAAAAAAATAGAGACTGTCAATCTCAATGTCTATTTCTAGAGAATCTCCTTGACAACCATGTCAGTAATAAATAATTGAAACTTCCATAAAATAATATTTTATAATAATTTACTTTAATGATATATTATTCTTTGACTATTCATTATTAAAATGAATAGAATAGCATTGAAGAGTCTTTTTAGATTTGAGTGTCTATCAATTCATATTTATACCACATAGAATGTACATTTCCTTGACATTAATGATATGTCCATTTTTTTTAAAAGACAATCCACATTTGCATTGGAGATGTTCTTAGACTTAAGTGTCTATCAATTCATATTTATGCCACATAGGATGTACATTTCCTTGACATTAATGATATGTTCATTATTTTTTAAAAGACAATCCACATTTGCATTGGAGATGCTCTTAGAGCATCTCCAATGCAAATATGGATTGTCTTTTAAAAAAAATGGACACATCATCAATGTCAAGGAAATGTGCATCATATGTGGCATAAATATTAATTGATAGACACTCAAGTCTAAAAGAGCTCTCCAATGCTAGTCTATTCATTTCAATAATGAATAGTCAAAGAATAATATATCATTAAAGTAAATTATTATAAAATATTATTTTGTGGAAGTTTTAATTATTTATTGCTGATATGACTGTTAAGGAGGCTTTCTAGAAGTAGACATTGAGGTTGACAGCCTCTATTTTTTTTTGTGCCACGTCAGCTTGATAGTAATTATAGAAGTTTGCATTGGAGAGCTTAATTTTAACATTCTATCAATTTATCCTACGTGGCACTCCATTTTTTCACAATCCATACTTGCATTGGAGATGCTCTTAGACTTGAGTGTCTATTAATTCATATTTATGCCACATAGGATGTACATTTTTATGATATTAATGATATATTTATTTTTTTAAAAAGACAATCTACATTTGTATTGGAGATGCTCTTAGACTTGAGTGTCTATTAATTCATATTTATGTCACATAGGATGTATATTTTCTTAACATTAATGATATGTTCATTTTTTTAAAAAGATAATCCATATTTATATTGGAGATGCTCTTATAGTTCGTAGAATGACCGTGATCTTCCTAATGTTAAAATGTAAAATAACATTTTCAGAGAGTAGGTTGTGCATCACTTTCAACTATAATAAAAATATATTTCAGCAAATGTTTTTTCTCCTTCTTTGTAAATTGTAATAGTGATTCTCTTGCTTGTAGAAACCAATCCTTGAATCACACTCAACCTTGTCATACTTCGATTATGCCGCCGTTGACCTCTAGCCAAGGCGTCAGCTTTTACAAAAATAATAAATTAATGACAAGTTGATTCGCTGATGAATTCAATGTATTTTACATATAAGAAGTTAATTGAAAGTTTACATTAATTATTGGGATATTTAATTTACAACTTTTTTGTCAATAAAAATTCATTTTATTTTGAACTTTTAGAATAGAACTTATCTGCTATTCTGAAAAATATGATTGAATGAATTTTATTAAAAGAAAAATATATTAAAAAAATTCAAATAGATTGAAAAATAAATAAATTTAAATCATCTATATATTTTCAAAATAAAAAAGATTAAAAAAATATATAAAAAATTTGTAGTCCTACCATGAATTGTGAAATTCCACAATCTCATCACTCGGCTAATCAACTACAAAGAATGAGAATTAGGGGGAATTACACAAACTTTCATTGAGATTTGTCATAATTGTAGTTGGATACAACATTTAATATTTATTGCACTAATATCCCTTGCCACTAGTGGTATCCCGCTAGCATTTAACAGCAGATGGTCGAATTTCCTATGTTGGAAGGAAATTGATCATGAAGGAGAAGTAAAACTCTCTCGCCCTTATCCCTTTGTTATGTGTTGTTTCTCCTCTCTTCATTCTTTACTTAACTCTTCCTCTCTTGCACTAATTTCTCTATCCTTTATGATTTTTTTTTTTTGGTCAAGTTTTGGTTGCATTAGTTTGGTGGTGATGATTGCATTTTGGGGTGTTTTTAGATTTTTATTGCATATAGGTGTTTCGTAGGCGAGAGTTCTCTCCCAAGAGAGTTCATCATCTCCTTGGGATGATGAAGATGGTATCTCTTTTATTATTATTATTATTTTATATTTTAATTTTTTAATATTTTATAAATAGCTTGAGAATATGTAAAACGAACTTTTTTAGTTTTCAATGTAGGGAAAGTTGGCACAAGGTAAAAATAGAGAAAAACGAAACTGGAGGGGAATTTGGTATAATAATCCAAATTAATGGGGATTTTGATTTTTGATTATTTCCCTTATTATTCTTTCGTTTGGGGAAAAAAATTCAAAATTCTGATTGGGCCGGCCAATGTAGCAGAATATCGGCTCTACTGTCTGCATCTATTTACCGTTTTACTTGTTGGATTAGACTGATAAATCATGATCCTTTTCACGTTTATCCGAAAATAATAACTTAAATGACATGCAATAAGTCAATAAGATATACCAGGACCATTTAAGATGGTCTAAATAGGAAATTTGGAGGAATCTTTTGCAGACAAAAATTGTCCTTTTTAGGTGGATTCATGTGCAAACACAAAGTCTTGGAGACATTCAAGTTGCATGTATTATTTTCATGGTGGTGTGTCGTCAATCGTGATATATAGTGACAAAAGTTGATAAAAAAGTCGCATCGAATATTCGTCCTTCCAATCTTCGTTGGATTATATGATGATTAATCTTATTGGATTTTAGGAAAAACTACCGAAATCATAATTTCAAACATGTAATTAAATGGATTTTTAATCAACGAACTTGATATGTCACTAACTCTACCTAACAACATATCAAGGAACATGTTCCATAATATTCTATGGCTGATCTACAGTGATCTTTTAAATATTAGGAAAAATTGCCGAAATCATCATTTCAAACATATGATATAGTGGATTTTAATTAAACATCCAAGTTGATATGTCGCCAAGTACTCCACCAAACAATAGTTCAAGGACATGTCCCGCAATATCGAAGCCATGGCTGATATAAAGTGATATATATATATATATATATTAATGATGTGAGTTTGATGTTGGTATAAAGAATTTATTATTGAATTGTATCACCTTTCATTTATATTTATATAGATAAAAATTTCATTATATATATATATAGAAATTTTTATCAATATCAAAAGTCAAAACATATATATTATTGAATTATTTATTTTTATCGATATAAACATAAATGATCAATGATACAATTCAATAGTAAATTCTTTATACTCACATCATTCAAGTATGAGTGTAAATTATAATTTTATTTTTTAATTTTTATATTTATAATAATTCTAAAAAAAAAAATTGTACGAACATGAACCAATAATGTGGATTCTGAACTGAAGCTAACATTATAGAGCTTGATTTTATATTTAATTCATATAGGAAAATGTTTGTTTTGTCGATATGATTATTTGTAAGTTACAAGTCAGCTAAACCATTGTTTTGCTTAGCTAAATCGAACCAAGTAGTTGCCGATGTATAAATAGGATAGGGATGAAATTGATTGATGGTATCAAAAATATTAAACAATGCACATTTTATTCTCCAGTCCAATTAACCAGATGCTCAAGTAAAACCCGTAATTATTGGGAGCATGCTGGGACATGATAGCTAAAGTGAGGCATAAAACTCGATCATATTTGTCCATCCATATCACGCATCTGAGAGACTTTCCTTCAATGAGTAAATCAAAGGCTTTGTTGATGTCATCAAATTTCACTTCATGTGTGACAAATTCGTCCAGTTGCAGTTCCTGAGAAGAAGCAAGTCAATTTAACATATATTAAAACATAAACCCAGTAGAGTGATCATCATTGCCGATGAATAGTTTTTATTAGTAACGGTTAAATTCAAAAATTTAAATTAATAAAAAATTATTTAATAATAATATTTAATATTAAAATTAATAAAATTTATGATACATTAACATAATTTATGTGTAAAATGAACAAACAGATAATAAATATTAAATACATATTAGACGTATCCTATCCTATCACATCTTAATGATCAAGAATTTCAGATAAAGCGATAAAAGAAAAAATTTTAATACGATACTTTCAAAGTACTCTAATATTATATTAATAAATGTTACATCTAAAAGTACTTTAAACTAATAAGTAAATGTTTAATTATAATTTTTTAAAACTAAGATTGATGGGATTTATAGTACGTTGACTTTCTCTTTTCCCATTCCTGTCCAGTAGACCTTCTTGTAGAGGTATAGATTATAGCTGGGAGCCAATAGAATTAGTCCACTGGTAATTTATAAGCCAATTACCACTGTTAGAATGCCAAGGAAGTTATAGAAACTGTTGAATCACCTTTCCAAAGTAACGTTTAAGGACAATTGGAATATCAGATTTGGCATTGAGACCTCCAAAAATGGCTCCTGTCAGGATTTTGCCACTATCAAGGACCTCATAGTCAACTTAGAAATCGGCTGGTCCATTCCCAACACAATTGTTTTTCCCCAACCCTGAAGTCACAGCACGCGTAAGAGTTTGTGCTTGGAAATTTAGTTGGATTTGAAAAATGCAACCAAGTTGAAATTATCAAAGGGCCAAACCATAATGCATCTCTATGATGAACATTAAATTTGTTGGACTTTCACTCACCAAGTGCATGTACTCAATAGAGAGACAGAGAGAGAGTCACACCTTTCGGCAGCTAGCATATGCTTCATGCACCACGGATGCCAGACCACCACATTGAAAGCGGTAGTCTGCACCTCCATTTGTCATATCAATTATCACCTGATCAAGTTGATAAAAAAAACCACTAGAATTAGTAAAACAGTTCAATATCACTGCTTCGTGTATGCAAACTTTGTTTTTTAACAATTTGTATAAACCTATTTAGAAGATTAATTATGGAACCATAAGATCTTATAGTTTTTAAAAAGTGGTATATTTGGCCCACGCTGTTCGTACCGTAACACATCTAGTGATACTATAAATATTTAAAATATAATATGACGACACGGCATTAGTGCTCCAATTTAAGATTAGTAATTGATACGACCATAAATAGTAACATTGAGAAAATACCTGGCTTTCAGATTTATCCCCATAGTTTTTAGAATTGACAAAATTCGTGATTCTAAACTTTTTTCCTGCACCAATGAGAACGAAACATTAATAAGAAATGATTGCAAGTGTATTGCAGCTACTTTTTTTACAAATAAAATAAAATTTATTGGACTTGATATTAATTATATTTTTGAACATCCATTTCATATAATAATCTGCAAGTACGATCAATCGTCCAACGATGTAGTAAAACTTGTTCTACTTATACAAGAACCTAACTCTTCTAATTCACTTACCAAATTCAAAATTTCTTTGGATTCACGTCAACACCTATGATTCTAGCAGCACCACATAGTCTTGCTCCCTCGATCTGCAACCTAATTAACACAGTGCTTAATTTAGACACAAATGTAAGATAGAGGAGTCATTTAACTCTACGCAAAATCTGTAAGAACATACTGCTAATCCAATTGGCCCCAACCCAAAAATGGCAACGGTTGATCCAGGCTCCACGTTTGCCTTTTTCCAAGCAGCACCAACCCCTATAAAAACCAAATTGCAGTCAAGTTGGGATTCTGCATCTTTTGTACAACTCCAATGCAAGCTTCAAATCACATATATGCTTTTTAAACTTTGCACGACTTAAAAAGTGGACAGGTGAGTCAAATTTGGTTCCGAAAGTATTGAACTGAAAATATGAGGTTGCTCATTCTTCCCACAAGCCAAAAACAGTAATTGCTACCGGTCAATGTATACCAACTACCTTATAAATAAGGTAAATGCAAATTAGAGACATGTTACCAATATTGATAACTAACAGATTGTCAGGTAAGGTCAATGTATACCAACTACCTTACAAATAACTAAATGCATTTTGGAGACATGTTACTAATATTGGTAACTAACATATTGTTAGGTAAGGACTCAATTAATGGTATGCGTGAACTGCAGAATAACTATAAAAACAGATGTATATGAAGGGGATTTGGATCCTCAATTGCTCTAATATCATATTACTAATTAACAGATCAAGCTTCAACTATAGGTAAATGTTCAATTAATAATATAAGGTTATCTTACAATCAATCGTAAACTAGCAAAGGCGCATAAGAACATAGCCAAATCCTAGTGGTTTAAAATTGATAGAAAGTACAGTAAAATTTTTTGTTTTAGTTTCATCATACAAAATAATTTATGTAAAATAAGAACAAGTCAGTATTTTGTGCCAATATGATATAATTTACCATAAGAAATATAGTTTACGGTGACTATATGTAACTGTTCACAGTTTATGATAGAATAATAGTTTACGAAATCAGTAAATCTCAAAATTGATGTTGAATCTGATTGGTTAGACATGGTGCTATTCCTTACCAGAACAATTGTTCGAGCTCAACTTAATGCACACAATGCATTATATTTTCTGAAAAAATATATATATAAGTTATGATTTTGGTGGGAAGGAGGAGATCAAACACGTACACTGCCACGCAAGGTGTAAACCCCATGCGACCGGTTCCTTTCTATGATTGCCATCTTATTCATTTCTTTATATTATAATTTATTTATATATTTGAATATGTAATTATTACTATCATAAACTAAATAAATCTTTGAAAAGATTTAAGAAGGACACATGTCCCATCTAGGCCTAAATTGGGTCTACCATTATATAATAATTAAAAAAGGAAAGTCGAATATCACACCATGAGAGACGATAGCAAACTTCCTAAATCCAAGTGAAATAACCCTCAAGTGACATGTTCAAACACAAACAAAATCCAAAGGCAAAATACCTGTTGATATGTTGTGCGCAGCGGAAATTAAACACATACACAACTACTAATGCTAGCTATTAAATATAAATAACAAATACTAATACAGCAGAAAAGCAGAAAAATAAATGCAAAGCGAAAAAAGAAAGAACACACCAGAATTTACGTGGTTCGGTATAAAACCTACGTCCACGGGCGCTGCTGAAAACTTCCACTAGCTCCAAAGCAAAATATTACAAAATCTGGGTAAGATCCAAAAACCCATAAACATATGGGGAGAAAACAAGAATAATACAAATGTATGGATCTTTTACAATTCTTGTTTTGGGGTACTAAATCAATTAACTAAAGGACTTATTTATAGTCCACTAATCTCCCACCACAATCTAATGTTTTAGATGTGGGATTCTAACATGGCTAATTAAGCCACAATTCAACAAATCTCCACCTTGGCGTATTAGCCTTCAGCAATGCCTTCATATATGTCTTTTAGACTTTCAAAATGTTGATCAAGTCCAAACAATGGTTGAACTTGATTGCTGTCACCACTTTGGTCATCATATCTGCAGGATTATCAGCAGTCCCAATTTTTTGTAAGAGAATCGACCCTTCACTCAGAATTTCCCGCACAAAGTGATATCGGACATCAATATGCTTGGTGCGAACATGGAATACCGGATTTTTTGCTAAATGAATGGCACTTTGACTATCCGAATAAACAGTAATATTCTTCTGTCTCATTCCCAATTCTACCAGTAATCCTTGTAACCAAATTGCTTCCTTCACAGCCTCTGTCAATGCCATATACTCTGCTTCTGTCGTAGACAAAGCAACTGTTGACTGTAAAGTAGACTTCCAACTTATAGGAGCTCTCGCAAGAGTGAATACATATCCAGTAGTTGATCGTCGTTTATCCAAATCACCAGCATAATCTGAATCAACATATCCGATTGCAAACTGACCAAGTGAATCTTCCTTCTGAAATACCAAACCAAATTCTATGGTTTTTAACAAGTACCGTAGAATCCATTTCACAGCTTGCCAATGTCCTTTACCAGGATCATGCATATACCTGCTCACAACTCCAACCGCTTGCGAAATGTCAGGTCTTGTACACACCATAGCATACATCAGACTACCAACTGCATTAGAATACAGAACACGAGACATGTACTCTCGTTCTTCATCAGTACTAGGAGATAATGATGCACTCAACTTGAAATGAGGAGCAAGTGGCGTACTTACAGGTTTTGACTGTTCAGATACACCAAAACGCTGTAATACCTTCATCAGATATTGCTTCTGAGTCAAACAAACCTTGCCTTTTCCTCTATCTCTGCTAATCTCCATACCGAGAATCTTCTTAGCTTCACCCAAATCCTTCATTTCAAACTCTGAACTCAACTGAGTCTTCAGCTTCTCAATCTCCACTTTGCTCTTAGAAGCTATCAACATATCATCAACATATAAGAGCAAGTAGATGAAGGAACCATCTTGTAGCCTTCGAAAGTATACGCAATTATCAAATTTGCTTCTGGTGTACTCTTGACCTATCATAAATTGATCAAATCGCTTGTACCATTGTCTCAGAGACTGTTTCAAACCATAAAGCGATTTATTCAATTTACAAGCCCAATTTTCTTTACCAGCAACCTTGAATCCATCTGGCTGAGTCATATAGATTTCCTCTTCTAAATCACCATGTAAAAATGCAGTTTTTACATCCATTTGAACTAGTTCCAAATCCAATTGAGCTACAAGGGCCAATAAAATTCTAATGGAAGAGTGTTTCACAACTGGAGAAAATACCTCATTGTAGTCAATCCCTTCCTTCTGAGTGTAGCCTTTCGCCACCAACCTTGCCTTGTAGCGAACATCTTCTTTGTTTGGAAATCCCTCTTTCTTAGTAAATACCCATTTGCACCCAATTGCCTTCTTATTCTTCAGTAGTTGAGCTAGCTCCCAAGTTTCATTCTTCCGAAGAGACTGCATTTCTTCATCCATAGCTTTCTTTCACTTATCAACTTCAGAACATTGGACTGCTTCTCTGTAAGTGGAAGGAACATCATCATCTACAATTGGAAGTGCATAGGCCACCATATCAGCAAAACGAGCAGGTCTGCGAATCTCACGTCTTGGCCTATTTATTGCAATTGATTCTTGTTGCTGCGAAGGTTCTTGGGTAGGAACCTCTTCTTTTCCTTCTTCTTCAGTAACCTCCTCGATCATAGGAGTGTCATCATCTGCATCAACAATTCTAGCTGGATTATTTGTTGACTCTATTGGTTTCTGAAAAAACTCCACCTGCTTCCGAGTAGACTCCACCTGTTGCGGATTACCCTCAACAATATCTTCTATTTTCTTTTTCAGCATCGAAGACTCATCAAAAGTAACATCCCTGCTGAAGATTATCTTCTTCGAATTAGGATATAAAAGACGATACCCTTTCACCTCTGAAGACATCCCCACAAATATAGCTTTCCTTGCTCTCGGATCCAATTTAGATTCCTTTACATGATAATAAGCAGAACAACCAAAGACATGTAAAGAATCATAATCAGTAACAGGTTTTCCAGACCATACCTCCAATGGAATTCTACCATCGATCACTGTTGACGGTAAACGATTAATGAGATGACATGCATAAGTCACTGCCTCAGCCCAAAACTCCTTGCCCAACCCAGCATTGGACAACATACACCGAACTTTCTCCAGCAACGTTCGGTTCATGTGTTCTGCCACCCCATTCTGTTGTGGTGTGTGTCTAACTGTAAAATGACGTACAATACCCGCATCTTGACAGACTTCTCGAAAAGATTTACTGCAATATTCACCTCCATTATCTGTTCTGAGGTACTTAATCTTTCTCCCAGTCTGAGTCTCAATCATCTTTTTCCAATTAAGGAAAATCCCAAGTACATCATCCTTATTCTTCATCGTGTATACCCAAACTCTTCTGGAAAAGTCATCAACAAATGTAACAAAATAGTGTTTACCACCCAAGGAGGCTGTCCTTGTGGGTCCCCACACATCAGAGTGAACATAATCCAAAATACCTTTAGTATCATGAACTGCAGTTGCAAACTTCACTCTCGTCTGCTTTCCCAGAACACAATGTTCACAAAAATCTAACTTGCAGGTTTTTACTCCTTTCAATAAGCCTTAATCCACCAAACTGCTTAAAACTTTCTCACCTGCATGTCCCAGACGCATATGCCATAACCTAATCATATCTGAATCAACATCCTTCTCTGATACTACTGCTGCTGATTCAGTAACTGTACTACCATTGTAGTAGTACAAGTTGTTCTTCCTTGTACCTTTCATTACCACCAAAGCCCCAGATACCACTCTCATAACTCCATCTCTGATAGATACCGTGTAGCCTTTAGATTCTAAGGCTCCCAATGATATGAGATTCTTCTTCAAATCTGGAACATACCGAACTTCTGTCAAAACTCTGGTCGATCCATCTTGATTCTTCAATCGGATTGAACCTATCCCCTTAGTTTTGCATGAGTTATCATTACCCATGAGCACAATTCCACCATTTAGCTCTTCGAAGTTGAAAAACCATTCCTTATGTGGACACATGTGATAAGTACAACCCGAATCTAAAATCCACTCACCAGATCCAGATGTTGATGATAGACTAACCAACACAAAATCTTCTTCCTCATGTTCGGCTACATATGCATCGGAAGTAGCTTTACCCTTGCCCTTATCTTTCTTCTGCAGCTTCGGACAATCTTTCTTCCAATGCCCTTTCTCATGACAAAAGGCACATTCATCTTTATCAGGTCTTTTCCTTGACTGTGATCTGCCTCTTCGACTCTTACTTCTTCCCCTAACTGTAAGCGCCTCTGCTGATTCATCCCTATTCTCTTTCTGATCTTTCTTACGAATTTCATAATTAAGCAAAGCTGCACACACTTCTTCAAAGGACAATTTTTCTTTCCCATGAATAAGTGTAATGCACAAATGATCTAACTCATCAGGAAGAGATCCTATCAACAGCATGGCCTTCTGCTCATCTTTGAACGTTTCATCCAAATTCAACAAATCAGCTAACAAACGGTTGAAATTATCAATATGGTCATTGATATTCAAACCTGGTTTCAACTAAAGACGGTACAACCTCTTCAACAAATATAGCCGATTCTCATTGCTTTTCTTCATATATTTGTTCTCCAGCGCCTTCCACAATTTACTAGCAGAGGTTTCCTTCATGAACGGATACTTCTGCTCTCTACAGAGACATGAGCGAATTAAACCACATGCCTTCTCATTTTGCCTCTCCCAGTCCCTTTCTTCAATATTCTCTGGTCTTGTTTCTTCCAGAACAATATCCAAATCTTGTTGATACAAGACGTCCGTAACTTCGCTTTGCCATAGGCCAAAATTATTTCGACCATCAAATTTCTCTACTTCAATTTTTACATGTGAAGATGATGTCATTTCTGCTTTACAACAAAAGTTTTATGCCAATAACTTGGTGATCAAATGAATAGTACTCAAAAGGTTAGCTCCCAGGAAAGGCTGGAGGGGTCACAAACGGTCCCACTTAAAATCCAGTCTCCTTAGACTATTATAGTCTTTTTGACAGAGCTTCCCTAAATTGTGGCTATTCCAAAATAACACCGAAGCTTTACAAACAAATAGCTATCTAATGCCCTAGACAATTTTATGTCAATAGCTTGGTGATCAAATAAATAGTACTCAAAAGGTTAGCTCCCAGGAAAGGCTGGAGGGGTCACAAACGGTCCCACTTAAAATCCAGTCTCCTTAGACAATTATAGTCTTTTTGACAGAGCTTCCCTAAATTGTAACTATTCCAAAATAACACCGAAACTTTACAAACAAATATTTAATAGCTAGCTAATGCCCTAGACTATTTCCTAGATCAATCGAAACCTAGGGCTCTGATACCACTTGTTGTGCGCAGCGGAAATTAAACACATACACAACTACTAATGCTAGCTATTAAATATAAATAACAAATACTAATACAGCAGAAAAGCAGAAAAATAAATGCAAAGCGAAAAAAGAAAGAACACACCAGAATTTACGTGGTTCGGTATAAAACCTACGTCCACGGGTGCTGCTGAAAACTTCCACTAGCTCCAAAGCAAAATATTACAAAATCTGGGTAAGATCCAAAAACCCATAAACATATGGGGAGAAAACAAGAATAATACAAATGTATGGATCTTTTACAATTCTTGTTTTGGGGTACTAAATCAATTAACTAAAGGACTTATTTATAGTCCACTAATCTCCCACCACAATCTAATGTTTTAGATGTGGGATTCTAACATGGCTAATTAAGCCACAATTCAACATGATACACCACAGGTAAGGAGGCATGCCCTATTTGGAGGAACTGCTGGGTCAACTTTCACTAAATGGGCTGTGTCCACCAGTGTACTTGCTAAAACTAGAAACAAAAAGAGAATGATATATGTTTCTCCTTTAAGATCTTTGAATCTACTCGTCTCGTATCTTTGCATCCAGGGAGAGACCTTTGATAACTTTATTTTTATAGAGTTATTTTATCTTTTTAAATCTGAATTCTTGTTTAGTTATTTATATTATTATTATTATTAAGTAAATTATTACATCTTTTTGTATTTTTCATTTTCAAAATAAAATTGATGAAAAAATCGCATGTGAACCCCACCAAGTGTTATTATTCGAGACAAGATCATCGCTACAAAATGAATGTCATTCGAAGCAGTTCATCACCTCAAGAATTACTCGAATCAGAGATCGCATAAAAAAGTTATCGCAGTTTAAAGATCGAGTATTCTAAAAATAAATATTATGTCATACTGATGTAAGCAATGATGTAATATGAAAGTTGACTTGCATGAAGTAGGTGAACCATGATGTAAGCTATAATGTAATATGAAAGTTGACTTGAATAAAGTAGCTGAAATTATGATGTAAACGATGATGCAGAAGGGTGAAAATTTGGGAAGAAGTGATGCATACGTTGATGTAATTGGAGGTGAGCATTACCTATAAATAGGCTTTAGGATCACCACTCCATTGATTCCATCAAAAACCAAAACAATAAGTAGTTTAGAAAAAAAAAGAGAGAGCTGAAAGAGGAGGAGCAAAACAGAGGAAGAAATTTTACGGTAAAACTTCAATCCACTAAATTTTCTTATATTTTATTATGTTTAATTTTCTAGACTATGTAAATTTTAGTATAGAGTAGATTTATTTTTCTAAGGTTATGATGTAGCTTAACTTTGATGTTCAAATCTTTTGTTTAATTTAATTAAAGATTTTTTTATTTTGATTGATGCATTTAATACTGTGCTTAATACTTATAAATAATTGATCACTATTTAGTTGAATTGTTAATTATAACGATAGCGGAAGCTGGTTTATGTGTCTAGTTTATTGTATTGAATGTCATAAATTACATACAAAATAGAAATATACATGTATGGTTTGTGTAGTCTATAAAAGAGATCCATAAATTTTAATGAATCTATTAATGTTTTAACTTGCATGGGGACATAACAATTAAGTTTTATAGGGTATTTTCCTTAGACCTCGGGAGGGACTATGAGAATAATTCAGAGAATCTCGACTAGCAATTGGATAATTAATTTTTATTAAAAAGAATAAAGAGGAGAAACATATTAGTTATGATGAAATCAGAACCTTAGAATTTTCATTCATTGAATTAATTTTTATTTATTTACATTTGTATTTAAATTTAGTTGTAATTTTCACTTCCAATTTCATTTACCAAATAAAAGTTGAGTTATTTTAATTTTGGACATTAATTAACAACAATCATAGTGGAACGATACTTTTTTCATCATTATATTATTTGTTCGGTTCGTCTACTTACGATTTTACACGATAACCTTGAAGGGGTGTTTGGAGCATAAGTTGCTCTTCGTTGACTTGCAATCCACACATTCCTCACCGTCTGTAAGAAATATTGGGATGACTGTATCTCTTGCACATGTACCTCACTCACATTCTCGCCCACACCCACCACCTTGCAACTCCTCCAGCAACAGTAGGAGTGCAATGGATGATATAGCAAAGATGTTGATGTTGAAAAGTTTGTTGTAATAACAATAAAAAAAAAAAAAAATCATTTAGATAGTAACGTGTAACGTCCCAAATTTTCTTTATTTAAGAGAAATAAAAATATATCCAGAATAAATAGTATTTTTGGGAAAATAGTAATTCTCGAATAAATAGTAATTTTTAGATAAATAGTGATATGTGAAAAACGGATCCTGAAAATCATTAAAAGTGATTAAAAAAATGATATTTATTTAGAATAAAATTATTATAATTATTAATGATTAAATGAATACAATGATTTTAGCGTAAGATATTTTGAGATGAGATGGTTTCTACATTTCAATGATGAAAGTTTATAAGAGATAATGAATTGTAAAGCCTAAATCTAATTGAATGTAAGAAATAAATTGAATTTTAATATAGTTTTATTAATTTAGCCTGCTTTTAGTTTTAAAAAAATACAAAAGTTTATAAATAAATATCTCATTGGAGGATATTTTTAAAGGGAATTAAGAAAAATTGGATTGAAAGGAAAAAGTTTAGAAAGGTTGAAAATGAAATTTTACATGCCAACAAAAGTCAACAATTGCTGGCGATATTTTTTTAAAATAATAAAATAATTGAAAAAAAATAAATAAAATATGTATATATATATAGTCGGCCGAACATGGAAAATATACAATAATAATAAAATAAAATAAAATGTAAAAAAATGAGGCAAGAGGCGGTGGAGAGAGCAGATGATATAAATATATATATGCGTGTTCTGCTCAGTTGGGAGGAGAGAAGGAATGAAATCAGAGAGAGAAAATAATAGAGAAATAGAGAAGAAGAGAGGGAGAGGGAAGCAATGTACCGGCGACAGAGAGAAATGAAGAGAAGCAAGCAGAACCGGGCAGCGGAAAAAAAAAAAAAATGCCGAAAAGGAGATGAGAAGAAGAAAAGACAGATAAGTTAATTTATTTTAATATGATATGGATCTCATAAAAGTAGTTTATTTTTGTATAGTTTTAAATTTAGTTTTATATGATTTTTGGATAAATCTAGGACAACGAGGAAATAAGAAAGAAACGTGTTGTAGATTCAAAAATAGTTAAATGAGTTATGTTAGTGAATCGATTTATACTTAATTTAAATTGTTTGAGTTATATTTATTTTTATTCCAGATTTTATTATTGATTTTTAGTAAATAATTAGTTGAATTAATTGGTTTTATAAATTATATTATTTTGATTGAAATAAAAGTTTGTAGATATTATAAATTTTAAATATGTAAATGTTACTACAAGAGAAGTAATTAATTAGTTTATTAACTTAGTGATTATATATTATGATTTATGATTTGATTGTGGAATATGCATTTTGATAATTATATTATAATTAGAAGTTATATAATTTTGTATATAAAATGATTTAAGATTTGAAAATGAATAAAATAATATCTTAATACGTTTACGTATATTTCAGTTTTTATTTTGTATTGAAAATAAATGAATTATTTAGTAAATTATGTGATATTGTTATTTTTACTTGAATTGATTTTAAGTTTACGTAAAAATCGCGGTATAAATAATTTTTGTGACCTTGTAAAATGAAAAATAAAAAGTTTAAAAATATATATATACAGGTTAGTATGAAAATAGAGATTGAGTGTATTATGAATTATGTTGATAAATTATAATAATAATAGTTTGTTGAACTACGAGGGCTTTGATCCCAATGATAAAATGGGTACGTAGGCATTTGAGATGATATCTCAAACTCAAGCCCAAAAATATTTATGTACATTTCCTTTGAAAATCTCATTTTATTTCTAATTTGAAAAATTATAAATTTGATTGAAAGAACATAATAATTATATTGGATTTTTGATTTTATGTAAATTGGATATATTTTGAATGATGTTAGAATAGAATTTAAATTGAAATTTTGTTTGATTATGAAATATATGAAATTATCTCGATGAATTGAAATAAATGATTATTTGAATATGATTTAATGAATTATAAATAAAAATGAGGAAGAAACGGATAAGTTCAGTGTCTTGACCGAGGGTATATCGGAAGAAAGACACGAACATTTTGGAAAAGATTTA
This sequence comes from Dimocarpus longan, assembly GCA_022984855.1. Classification (NCBI taxonomy): domain Eukaryota; kingdom Viridiplantae; phylum Streptophyta; class Magnoliopsida; order Sapindales; family Sapindaceae; genus Dimocarpus; species Dimocarpus longan. Next base: position 901,457 of record CM041018.1, read on the forward strand.
ATGAGTTCCTTGGATGAACAATTGAATTTTTCGATGTTCGTATTGATAATTTGATTATATATATATATATATATATATATGAAAATGCGTGTCTCAAATTGTATTTATCATTTTCCGAATGAAATCTTTATATAGAAATAAAAGTCATCAAAACAAGAAATTTGTGATTAATAAAATTGAGAAAGGGCCCGCGTAAACCTGAACATTGGTAGGTGGGGACTGGTAGTTGGCATGCCAATATGGTAATATAGCAGTACTGCGTCGTTACCTCGATACCGATATACAGGGTTCGACGGATAGATTATGAGAGGCACTAGGTGTTCGGTCCTGAAGTCGAAACCGATTGTGATATGTGATATGCGACCCGGCTGGTAGTCACCGAGTGGCCAATGCTAGGAACATTGTTTATTCTGTCTGAGATCCGAATTCCGGTCCATGGTATCGTGTCAGAATTTACAAAAGGCACTGAGAAAAAGATAAATGAAAACAGTATTGATATAATTGAGAATGAAAATTGTTATATTGTATATATACAACAAATTAAACTTTGAATTTATGAATTATTTTGTAAAACTTTGAAAAATTGTGAAATTTTAATTTATGACTTGAACTTCAAAATATGGTGATAATCGTACGGTTACAAATATGAATAAACGATGTTAAGTATTTTGTACAAATAATTGTTAATAAATTGCGTAATGAGTAAATGTTGATATAAATTTAAGAATGTCTGTTAAAAATAAAAATTTTCATGCTGTTATGCATTGTATTTTTTTTATAAGTTTTATTATGTTTTATTATAAATAAATGTTTATGTGATGAAGTGGTTTAAAAGTTGGACGGGAGGTCCGAAAGGAAAGTTGAGAAAATGAACGTGATTTTAGAAGAGTATTTTTCTACAGGTTTAAAATTTGGATTTTTACAAAAACAGAGGAAACTCTGTCGAAATTTTATTAAAATATAATAATATCGTAAGAATATAAAATAAAACGTTTAGTGGTGATTCCATTTCTTTTAATAAAAAAGATAAATTGAAATAAATGAATTTTCAGTTCAAAAACGTATTGCCCTTCGCCTTGAATCTTGATCCGATCAAGAAATCAGGGTAAGGGGTGTTACATAACGGATGGATGAAATTGCCTGTCCATCACTTTCCTCAGCTGTATGGTGATTTTTCTTTCGTTATTAACATGCAAATATATAAATAATAACTTTTGATATTTATCATAAAATTTTCAAAGGACAGCATTTACACATGCAAACCAAATGATTTTGTTTTAACATCGAAGCACCCAGTGGTGGAGCCAATATTGAAAATATCGATATCGACGGAAATATCGGTACTACGATTCGGCGGAAATATCGATATCGATGAAAATTTACGTAAAATTTACGGAAAGTACGAAAATTTAGTTAAAAACATAATATTTTTTAATGAAACTTTTGGTAATATTAAAATAATCATTTCTACAACCAAAAATCATATAATATTTAAAAAAAAAAACATATTCTATCTAAAAAGTAACAACTAAAAAGTATAAATATAGATATAATATATAGAGGAGATATATGGAAATATAAAAAGTTTCCATTAAAACTTTTCAATTAATTTGCATAACATAAATCATATAAATTTTAAAACCAAAATGAAGTCCTAGGTGGTTCATAGATTGTATAGCTAGCATCTAGATTTATACAATACTGATATCATGACATATAATTTGAATGATTTTGAATATAATCACGAACATGCCATGAATAAGCTTATTGATTTCTTCCCACCATCTATTCATAGATAGGAAATTGTGTGTAAGGATCATTGGAGATCCCAAAACTTATATGGCCATCATCACTAGACTTTAAACTCATAGATTCAAAAGTAGTTGAAATGTTATCTTCATTGGATGATGACATTCCTAACTGTATTTGATGGATTCTCCTTATATAATCCTTACTAATAGCCCCTATGTCTAGACCCGCAGCTCTACACCTATGGTCTTCATCTTGTGTGCAATGAGTGTATTGTTCTTCACAAGTAAATAGGCTCAATGGCAAACCTGTATCAGTATAATTTCTTTGAGTAAAAGCATAATTATTTCCTCCATTATTATCATCATCATCATTATTGTCGTCGTCATCATCATCATCACCATCATCAGTACCATTGTCTTCATTATGGATTCCATCGCTAGCAAGGGCTTAGGAGTTTTTGTTTTTAAAATAGAATAGCAATTATGAGATGTTTGACCTTGACTACAAAATGGAATATAATAATGAGATTCTTGATGAAAATGAGATTATTCACGTTGGTTGAAAACTTATTTTATTTAGGATTTTGTTAAAAACTAACTCATTTTTTATAACTCATTTGAAAAATAATCTTTATTGTTTTAATCTTCGCACAATGTCTTTTTTTGGACGAAAATGCTTTTGACCCATCATTTTTTGTCGGTCACTCTTTCTATCAAACGATCTGGTTGAGAATCTCAACCTCGAAGTTGAGATTCCAATCTACATCCCAACTTCGAAGTTGGAAATCCTAACCTCGAGGTAGAGAATCTCAACTTTGATAAAACATCCAAGTTCACATTCTCAACCTTCAGGTTGGGAATCCCAACTTCTAAGTTGAGAGTCCTAATCTTGATTCAAATCCACATTCGGAATCTCAACCTTAGGGTTGAGATTCCCAACCTGGATGTTAAATCAAGATTGAGAATTCCAACTTAAAGGTTCGGGCTCCCAATATAGAGGTTGAGATGCCCAATTTTAAGGTTGGGAATCCCAACAGTGATTCAAATTACTATCAGTTTATTAAGGGTATTTTTGTCCACCCAATGTATTTTTTATAACAATAAAATAAGAAATGTTGTTTTAGAGATTGTTCTTACCAAATGAGTCTTTTTTGTAATTATTCATTTTATTTATTTAATAAAAACTTAACAAATTCTTATTTGAAAAACTTAAATTTCACTTTTATTTTATGGAAATTTAACCGATATTTTCAAGATATTTCACGGATATTCTATGGATATTTCCGGAAATTTCCTCGATATTTTGTAAAATTTGTACTACAAACTCACGGAAATGATATTTTACGAAAATATCGCGGATATTTTCAAGATATTTTGACGGATAGGAGATTACACCCCCTATCGATATCGGTACCCTTGATTTACGGAAATATCGAAAATATCGCGGATATTTTAAACTATGGGTGGAGCTAAGAGGGTGTTAAGAGGGTCACGGCACGCTCGGATTTTTTTGAAAAATGAAATATAATTGGAAAATGACACACAAACACACGATTTTGCATAAAATTATTTCATCTCCTCTATATATTTTTCATTAATTCATTGATCCTTTGAATATGTTTTTCTAGCTCCGCCCCTAATACAACTTATTAATTTTAAAATAATCTCTAAAATTCGTTGACTTGCAAAGTGTAAATAGACATATTATTAATGTTATAGCCATTAACGTCAAGCTTTTGCACGATTTATGGCTTATGTCTCATGATCCATCCTCACCATCTTATCCGTCTCCGTCTTTTCACAAACTCGGTCCGAACCAGTGAGGTTGACCAAAATTAGGAGAAAAAAAATTCTTTTTTCCTTATAACTATTAACACCAAAATCCCTCAATATTTTTATAAATCGTTAATATTTTCTTATCGATTTATAAAATAACTCAAATATCTATTGTACTGTAAAAAAGAAGTCTAAAAAAACTTTTATCGTTAATATTAATGTTAAAAATCAAGTTTAATCATTAATGTGGAAAGACAAAATTATAAGAATACTTTGATTGTTTCGATCATAATAGTAGAGGGTCAAATGGGATAACTACATATATAATTAGCGATTACATCAATTAGTTAGAGGAAAATGAATTATCTTTTAAAAAAAATAAATAAATAACTAAGTACCGGTCTTGCTGATACCCTCATGGGCCATGACCAAGTATTTTCGGAAACACGTATGGAAAATCCTAGAAGAAAAAGTCACAAACAAATAAAATGAAAATCCAAAACACTAAAGACAATAATCTTAAAAAGTTTATCAATATATTATATGTGTATATATACACACCTCTTTCCACAAAACGATATCATTGTGGCAGAGACTTATGCAGATAATTCGAATCCGAGCTTCGTACAGTTGTGGCGGGTCCACCGTAATCTCTTCTATTACCAGTGGCTTCCCTGCAACTCGGCTGATCACAGCTGCATTTTTTTAACAAAAACAAAATTCAAAGCGCCAATTTTTATTTTTTTTAAAAAAAGGCATATACATATATTACTATATATAGTTTTATAAATATTTCATGACTAGGATTCAAGAGCTATATAGCTCTGCATCGAATCGGCTTCCCTGCGGTTTTATCCATTGCAGTCAAGAAAATAACCACTAACAGACTGGTGTCTACTGCTCTCTGTGTAGCGGTGGTGGATATCGTGATGAAGAGGGCACGCATTAAGGAGACTGAGCCACGGAATGTATTCCTACACTCAAAGAGCTCCAACTCATGGTCAAAGACTCAATGCGGCTTTTAATTTTCAGATTTTATTATTGATTTTTCGATTAGAATATTGGAAAAAGAAAATGATAATTCTTGGTTTGGCCGGACAAAGCACTTTTTAGAAGAAATTTGGCTCTAATGTGTCGATTTTCTCATCGGGCTAATCAGATAAGGAGACTGATAAATGATACTATTAGATGTAAGGTTTCTCCATTAATTTTTTATTTATATTAAATATTTTATAAGAAAAATTTAAATTTGATTGATGTATAAAAATATATATATAGTAATCTTGATCATCCGTTATTTTTAATTTTGATATATCATTAAATTATTAAAAAAAAAAAAACTGCTACGGAATTTTAATCATGTTTGAAACTCTGGATTAAAGTGTGAAAATGAAATTGCTGAGGGAGTAAAATAATCCAGTGCATGGAAGCCACGTGGATTGCCCAAAACCCTCCACATGCCATCCATGTCTCATTCTCACCCTCACTTTTACTCGTCGAACAGCTCCATGATCAGAGGTCTCTCTCTTGGACAACAATGGAAGAGAGAGTGCACAGCCAAACCAACCGCCGCCCACGCTCACCGCAACCACCAGTGTCGTCGCCGTCACAAGCGGCAGAACCACCATTGCCCGCACAACTCTCTCTTGTGTTGGTTTTGGCTAAATTAGCCATGTTAATCAATCCCACATCTAAAGAATACAAAATGGTGGGATGTTTGGTGGATTATAAATAAGTCCTTTAGTTAATTGATTATGTACCCCAAAAATAAACAAGAATTGTAAAAGATCCATACATTTGTATTATTCTTGTTTTCTCCCCATATGTTTCTGGGTTTTTGGATCTTACCCAGATTTTGTAATATTTTGCTTTGGAGCTAGTGGAAGTTTTCAGCAGCGCCCGTGGACGTAGGTTTTATACCGAACCACGTAAATTCTGGTGTGTTCTTTCTTTTTTCGCTTTGCATTTATTTCTCTACTTTTCTGCTTTATTAGTATTTGTTATTTATATTTAATAGCTAGCATTAGTAGTTGTGTATTCGTTTAATTTCCGCTACGCACAACAAGTGGTATCAGAGCCCTAGGTTTCGATTGATCTAGGAAATTGTCTAGGGCATTAGCTAGCTATTAAATATTTGTTTGTAGAGCTTCGATGTTATTTTGGAATAGTTACAATTTAGGGAAGCTCTGTCAAAAAGACTATAATTGTCTAAGGAGACTGGATTTTAAGTGGGACCGTTTGTGACCCCTCCAGCCTTTCCTGGGAGCTAACCTTTTGAGTACTATTCATTTGATCATCAAGCTATTGGCATAAAAACTTTTGGTGTAAAGCAGAAATGTCTTCATCTTCACATGTAAAAATTGAAGTAGAGAAATTTGATGGTCGAAATAATTTTGACCTATGGCAAAGCGAAGTTACGGACGTCTTGTATCAACAAGATTTGGATATTGTTCTGGAAGAAACAAGACCAGAGAATATTGAGGAGAGAGATTGGGAGAGGCAAAATGCGAAGGCATGTGGTTTAATTCGCTCATGTCTCTGTAGAGAGCAGAAGTATCCGTTCATGAAGGAAACCTCTGCTAGTAAATTGTGGAAGGCGCTAGAGAACAAATATATGAAGAAAAGCAATGAGAATCGGCTATATTTGTTGAAGAGGTTGTACCGTCTTCAGTTGAAACCAGGTTTGAATATCAATGACCATATTGATAATTTCAACCGTTTGTTAGCTGATTTGTTGAATTTGGATGAAACGTTCAAAGATGAGCAGAAGGCAATGCTGTTGATAGGATCTCTTCCTGATGAGTTAGATCATTTGTGCATTACACTTATTCATGGGAAAGAAAAATTGTCCTTTGAAGAAGTGTGTGCAGCTTTGCTTAATTATGAAATTCGCAAGAAAGATCAGAAAGAGAATAGGGATGAATCAGCAGAGGCGCTTACAGTTAGGGAAAGAAGTAAGAGTCGAAAACAGGAAAGAAGGGGCAGATCACAGTCAAGGAAAAGACCTGATAAAGATGAATGTGCCTTTTGTCATGAGAAAGGGCATTGGAAGAAAGATTGTCCGAAGCTGCAGAAGAAAGATAAGGGCAAGGGTAAAGCTACTTCCGATGTATATGTAGCCGAACATGAGGAAGAAGATTTTGTGTTGGTTAGTCTATCATCAACATCTGGATCTGGTGAGTGGATTTTAGATTCGGGTTGTACTTATCACATGTGTCCACATAAGGAATGGTTCTTCAACTTCGAAGAGCTAAATGGTGGAATTGTACTCATGGGTAATGATAACTCATGCAAAACTAAGGGGATAGGTTCAATCCGATTGAAGAATCACGATGGATCAACCAGAGTTTTGACAGAAGTTCGGTATGTTCCAGATTTGAAGAAGAATCTCATATCATTGGGAGCCTTAGAATCTAAAGGCTACACGGTATCTATCAGAGATGGAGTTATGAGAGTGATATCTGGGGCTTTGTTGGTAATGAAAGGTACAAGGAAGAACAACTTGTACTACTACAATGGTAGTACAATTACTGAATCAGCAGCAGTAGTATCAGAGAAGGATGTTGATTCAGATATGATCAGGTTATGGCATATACGTCTGGGACATGCAGGTGAGAAAGTTTTAAGCAGTTTGGTGAATCAAGGCTTGTTGAAAGGAGTAAAAACCTGCAAGTTAGATTTTTGTGAACATTGTGTTCTGGGAAAGCAGACGAGAGTGAAGTTTGCAACTGCAGTTCATGATACTAAAGGTATTTTGGATTATGTTCACTCTGATGTGTGGTGACCCACAAGGACAGCCTCCTTGGGTGGTAAACACTATTTTGTTACATTTGTTGATGACTTTTCCAGAAGAGTTTGGGTATACACGATGAAGAATAAGGATGATGTACTTGGGATTTTCCTTAATTGGAAAAAGATGATTGAGACTCAGACTGGGAGAAAGATTAAGTACCTCAGAACAGATAATGGAGGTGAATATTGCAGTAAATCTTTTCGAGAGGTCTGTCAAGATGCGGGTATTGTACGTCATTTTACAGTTAGACACACACCACAACAGAATGGGGTGGCAGAACGCATGAACCGAACGTTGCTGGAGAAAGTTCGGTGTATGTTGTCCAATGCTGGGTTGGGCAAGGAGTTTTGGGCTGAAGCAGTGACTTATGCATGTCATCTCATTAATCGCTTACCGTCAACAGCGATCGGTGGTAAAATTCCATTGGAGGTATGGTCTGGAAAACCTGTTACTGATTATGATTCTTTACATGTCTTTGGTTGTTCTGCTTATTATCATGTAAAGGAATCTAAATTGGATCCGAGAGCAAGGAAAGCTATATTTGTGGGGATGTCTTCAGGGGTGAAAGGGTATCGTCTTTTATATCCTAATTCGAAGAAGATAATCTTCAGCAGGGATGTTACTTTTGATGAGTCTTCGATGCTGAAAAAGAAAATAGAAGATATTGTTGAGGGTAATCCGCAACAGGTGGAGTCTACTCGGAAGCAGGTGGAGTTTTTCAGAAACAGATAGAGTCAACAAATAACCCAGCTATAATTGTTGATGCAGATGATGACACTCCTATTGTAATATGCCATCCCTATTTTAGTATTATATACGTATTGTACACGTATGTCTCATTTATGGAATAAAATAATAATTTAGAGTGCCCAAAATATAAAATTGGATTATGATGAAATTTATGGATGCGATTTCGAGCTCAAGAAATGGTAAAATAATTGATTTAGAGGTATGAAAAGAGTATAAAAAGAAATATTGAAGAAAATGGTGAAATTGAAAAATGTTATAAAAATTGGGCAATAGTGCAAGGACTAAAACGTTATGTTTTTAAAAGTTTAGGTTGAAATCGTAATTTATAAAAAGTTGAGGGGGCAAATCGCAATTCGACCGGATTATATCGTCATCTTCTTCCTCCAGCCGAGCCATTCCTCTCTCTCTCCTCAGATTTCCAGCAACTTTCCTCTCCGTGAGCCCAACTTCAATCTCTCGTTCCGACCTCATCCGAGCTCCGTTTTGGCCGATCTTGGTACCGTTGGAAAGCTCGTGCGACGTAGATTCTATAGGTACCAATTTTGTCAATTTTTATCACCGTTTGGGTCTTCATTTCAGTAGATGAAGTAAGGCGGTTAACCAACTTTTATTTTTCTAGATTCCGGCGAAACAAAGCGATTTCGACGCCGATCGACCTCGTTTTCGTGATCAGTGTGTCGAGGACAACAAAACCCACCTAACCATACCTCCCACCACCGAGGTCGCCGGAATCCGACGCCGGAAAGTCGCCGTCGACCACCACGTACGGCGGAGGTAAGATTTTCGACCTTCCGAACTCGAAATTTAGCTCCCGACGTGTCTACGGACTTGTTTTTAAGTGTAGAATTCATTTTTAGGGTGATTTTTCCAATATGGCAGCCGTACTAAAAATTTTATATATTATATCACTTTGTAGATTTAAATTAGGACGGCGATAATTATATTTGGAATCGAGGAAACCCGAAAGCGTGTGATTTTGTGAATTAATAATAGGTGAGTGTTATTCAAAATATTTTGGATATAATGTTTTAAAGTTTATGTTATGATATGTTATATTTTGATTTTGAAATAAATGAAATTATATGAAAAATATTTTGCATGGACTATAAATGATTATATGAGATGTGGATTTCTTAAATTTGAAAAGTTTATACGAGATAAGTATTTATGGTGAAAAATTATTTGATGGAAATATATATTGAACATATGGTATGCTTGGTAGATCTTACAGTTATTTCCGGTTGAGGTTGAGTACCCGAAGCGTGCATTGGCAGTGTTGGGAGTGTCTGTCACTAACAGCGGGAGGAAACCCGCAGGGGGGATTGTATCGAGTTAATTGTTCAGTTTAGTGTGTCGCCTAATGCACGTATAGGGTATATTATTAGCTAGCTTCCACCTGAGCGAGGAAAAATACCGCTCCGTAGCGAGGAAAAAATTCCGCTACGTAATACCGGTTAGATGACCTGAACGAGGAAAAATTCCGGGAAGGTCGGAGCGAGGCAAAATTCCGCTCCATACCTAGGATACCATATGGTACGGACCATTAGTGGTTGGCTCGTTTTATTCAGAGACTTTTCAAAAATAATAATGCCACCACTATTTATATTTTATGCAGAAAACTGAAATTATATGATAATTTATCGTATTTTTTAGTTTTATAATGGAATTGAATGATATTTACATAAATAAGTTATCCATGCATTTATCTGAAAAATGGTTTTGAGAGAAAAATTGATTTTTCATATTACAGCGATGAGAGGTTTATAAAGTATTTTAAAACTAAGGGAGGAATTTTTATAAAGATAAAATGAAAATAAAAACTTACAACACTCACTGAGCTCGTTTAGCTTATACTGTTTTATGTTTTACAAACAAAACCTCCCCAGGGGCAGATGCAGGTACAGGTACAGGTACATCAGGATCAGAGACTCCAGCCTAGGATTAGGCAGATTGAGTCGAAAGTGCTTTGTACTGCTGTGATTGTATATATCTTATTTTGGGAAATACTTAATTGTATATGATATAATATATAAGTTTTTCTTATTTTTGAACATGTATGAGTAAATATAAATGCATGACGTACTATTTTGTGTTTTAAATTATTTTGAAAATTGATGACATGCTTGTGGTTGCTTGTGAATTGATAAATTAAAGGCCTGAGGCCCAGAAGTTTGGGGAAAAACCAATTGATTTTAGAAGTGTTTAAAGTTTTTACCAAATTCGCAGGGTAGTAATCTTAGAAAAATAGTCATTATGCTGCCCAAATTTTTACTAAGTCTATTATATAAATGTGTAATTAAAAAAGTTTTCAATAGGGAAAAACGGCTTAGCTTCACAGGAATCTTTCAGTCGGATTAAATATAGGCTGGAGGGTTACCGTGGGGTTGCCGGCAGGCTGCCATCTGTACGAAAATAGAAGTGCAGAAACGGGGTTTGTCACCTATGATCGAGGAGGTTACTGAAGAAGAATGAGAAGAAGAGGTTCCTACCCAAGAACTTTCGCAGCAACAAGAATCAATTGCAATAAATAGGCCAAGACGTGAGATTCGCAGACCTGCTCGTTTTGCTGATATGGTGGCCTATGCACTTCCAATTGTAGATGATGATGTTCCTTCCACTTACAGAGAAGCAGTCCAATGTTCTGAAGATGATAAGTGGAAGAAAGCTATGGATGAAGAAATGCAGTCTCTTCGGAAGAATGAAACTTGGGAGCTAGCTCAACTACCGAAGAATAAGAAGGCAATTGGGTGCAAATGGGTATTTACTAAGAAAGAGGGATTTCCAAACAAAGAAGATGTTCGCTACAAGGCAAGGTTGGTGGCGAAAGGCTACGCTCAGAATGAAGGGATTGACTACAATGAGGTATTTTCTCCAGTTGTGAAACACTCTTCCATTAGAATTTTATTGGCCCTTGTAGCTCAATTGGATTTGGAACTAGTTCAAATGGATGTAAAAACTGCATTTTTACGTGGTGATTTGGAAGAGGAAATCTATATGACTCAGCCAGATGGATTCAAGGTTGCTGGAAAAGAAAATTGGGCTTGCAAATTGAAGAAATCGCTTTATGGTTTGAAACAGTCTCCGAGACAATGGTACAAGCGATTTGATCAATTTATGATAGGTCAAGAGTACACCAGAAGCAAATTTGATAATTGCGTATACTTTCGAAGGCTACAAGATGGTTCCTTCATCTACTTGCTCTTATATGTTGATGATATGCTGATAGCTTCTAAGAGCAAAATGGAGATTGAGAAGCTGAAGACTCAGTTGAGTTCAGAGTTTGAAATGAAGGATTTGGGTGAAGCTAAGAAGATTCTCGGTATGGAGATTAGCAGAGATAGAGGAAAATGCAAGGTTTGTTTGACTCAGAAGCAATATCTGATGAAGGTATTACAGCGTTTTGGTGTATCTGAACAGTCAAAACCTGTAAGTACGCCACTTGCTCCTCATTTCAAGTTGAGTGCATCATTATCTCCAAGTACTGATGAAAAACGAGAGTACATGTCTCGTGTTCCGTATTCTAATGCGGTTGGTAGCCTGATGTATGCTATGGTGTGTACAAGACCTGACATTTCGCAAGCGGTTGGAGTTGTGAGCAGGTATATGCATGATCCTGGTAAAGGACATTGGCAAGCTGTGAAATGGATTCTACGGTACTTGTTAAAAACCGTAGATTTTGGTTTGGTATTTCAGAAGGAAGATTCACTTGGTCAGTTTGCAATCGGATATGTTGATTCAGATTATGTTGGTGATTTGGATAAACGACGATCAACTACTGGATATGTATTCACTCTTGCGAGAGCTCCTATAAGTTGGAAGTCTACTTTACAGTCAACAGTTGCTTTGTCTACGACAGAAGCAAAGTATATGGCATTGACAGAGGCTGTGAAGGAAGCAATTTGGTTACAAGGATTACTGGTAGAATTGGGAATGGGACAGAAGAATATTACTGTTTACTCGGATAGTCAAAGTACCATTCATTTAGCAAAGAATCCGGTATTCCATGTTCGCACCAAGCATATTGATGTCCGATATCACTTTGTGCGGGAAATTCTGAGTGAAGGGTCGATTCTCTTACAGAAAATTGGGACTGCTGATAATCCTACAGATATGATGATCAAAGTGGTGACAGCAATCAAGTTCAACCATTGTTTGGACTTGATCAACATTTTGAAAGTCTAAAAGGCATATATGAAGGTATTGCTGAAGGCTAATACGCCAAGGTGGAGATTTGTTGGTTTTGGCTAAATTAGCCATGTTAATCAATCCCACATCTAAAGAATACAAAATGGTGGGATGTTTGGTGGATTATAAATAAGTCCTTTAGTTAATTGATTATGTACCCCAAAAATAAACAAGAATTGTAAAAGATCCATACATTTGTATTATTCTTGTTTTCTCCCCATATGTTTCTGGGTTTTTGGATCTTACCCAGATTTTGTAATATTTTGCTTTGGAGCTAGTGGAAGTTTTCAGCAGCGCCCGTGGACGTAGGTTTTATACCGAACCACGTAAATTCTGGTGTGTTCTTTCTTTTTTCGCTTTGCATTTATTTCTCTACTTTTCTGCTTTATTAGTATTTGTTATTTATATTTAATAGCTAGCATTAGTAGTTGTGTATTCGTTTAATTTCCGCTGCGCACAACATCTTGCGCCTTCAAGAGGCCCGAGGACCACTCCGGCAACTTCACCAGCCCTGTAAGCCGCCATGCAGCGCAGTCCTCATCACCGGTGATGGGTGGAGCCACCATGAGAGACGACCAGCAGAGGAAGTGTGCCCCACAAGGACTGTGGCGGAAAATGAGGAAGAAGAGAACGAAGTATGCCGGCCCCTCCGGACCCTGGCGATGTCGGCAACCCACTGCAGCAGTCTTGCGCCTGCGGCGGTGGGACTGGTTGGTGACATGCATGCCAAGTTCCGCTTTGTGACTCAGGGGTGACTGAGTTGAAGACGATAGCGGTAAATTACAGAAAGCCCCTCTTCTTAAATTACGAATGGCCTTTAGACTAATTGTCCAAATAGAATAATGATAAATATTCAAGCACCGTCAAATACGTTACAGCGCCTAGAAGGTAAGTCCTGTCTCCACGAAGGTAATTTTTCCACTTTGTTATTCATTTATGATAAAGAGATTATTAAGAAATATGATCTAACTTAAACGTCGGATGATCTAACTTAAACATCCGAGGATGCTCTCCAGTGCAATCCTTAAGTCATCCTAACGAAGATTTTTATTTGTTTTGCAGATCAAATCGTGAAATTCAGTTATGATCAACTATTGTATAAAATAGATGCATAACGAGATATCTAGTTAACCTACAAGCCATTTTTTACCGCAACAGAAGTAAAGTAAAATTCTTCACGTGCAAATCAGGATTTCTTTCATTGAAAATCCTAAGTTTATAAATCAAAATTAAGGTTGCATTAAAAGACGGTTGAAAAAAAAAAGTTGCATTAAAAGACATACAAAAACATGAACCAATAATGTGGATTCTGAACTCAAGCCAACATTATAGAGCTTGATTTTATATTTAATGTAATATAAGAGAATGATTGTTTTGTAGATATTATTATTTGTAAGTTACAAGTTAACTAAACCATAGTTTTGCTTAGCTAAAGTGAACCAAGTAGTTGCCGATGTATAGGATATCAAAAATATTAAACAATATTCGTTTTATTCTCCAGTCCAACCAGATGGTCAAGTAAAACCTGTAATTACTGGGGGCATGCTGGACAAGATAGCTAAAGTGAGGCATAAATTCACTCATATTTGTCCATCCATATCACACATCTGAGAGACTTTCCTTCGATGAGTAAATCAAAGGCTTTGTTGATGTCTTGAAATTTCACTTCATGTGTGACAAATTCATCCAGTTGCAGTTCCTGAGAAGAAGCAAGTCAATTTAACATATATTAAAACATAAACCCAGTAGAGTGATCATAATTGCCATTGAATTGATTTTGTTAATGACAGCTAGATCAAAAAGTTTAAACTAATAAAAAATAACCTAACTATAATATTTAAAATCGAGGTTGATGGGATTTATGATGTATTAATACATATTTTACTTGCAATGCGAACAAATAAATGATAAACAATGAATAGACATTAGACGTCCTCTAGTTTGAAAAAATATATATATATATATATTAGATGTCCTCTACCATAAAATATATCCCAATGAATAAGAATTTCATATAAAAGGATAAGAGAGAATTTAAATATAAGATTTTCAAACTCTAATACTATACTAATAACTACTAGATATAAAAGTTTAAATTAATAAGCAAATGTTCAATTATAATAGTTTTAAAATCAAGATTAATGAGATTTATAATATGCTAACATTCTCTTTCTTGTCCATTAGACCTTCTTGTGGAGGAATAGATTATAGATGGGAACCAATAAAATTAATCACTAATAATTTATAAGCTCAATACCACTATTAGAATGCCAAGGAAGTCATAGAAACTGTTGATTTACCTTGTCCATGTAACGTTTCAAGAGAATTGGAACATCAGATTTGGCATTGAGACCTCCAAAAATGGCTCCTGTCAGGATTTTGCCACTATCAAGGACCTCATGAGAGCTTATAGTCAACTTTGAAGTCGGCTGGTCCACTCCCAACACAATTGTCTTTCCCCAACCCTGTCGACACAGAACGAGTTAGCGTTTGTGCTTGAAATTTAGTTGGATAAAAAATGCAACCAAGTTGAAATTATCAAAGGACCAAAACCATAATGCATCTCTATGATGTACATTACATTTGTTGGACTTTCACCAAGTGTGTATACTCAAGAGAGAGAGAGAGAGAGAGAGAGGCAGACCTTTCGGCAGCTAGCATATGCTTCAAGCACCACGGATGCCAGACCGACACATTCAAAGCAGTAGTCTGCACCTCCATTTGTCATGTCAATTATCACCTGATCAAGTTGATTTTTTTTTTTAAAAAAAAAAAACCACTAGAATTAATTAGTAAAACAGTTCAACATCACTGCTTCCTGTATGCAAACTTTGTTTTTTAACAATTTATATAAACCTATTTAGAATATTAATCGTGGAGCCAGAAGGTCTTATAGTTTTGAAAAAGTGGTATATTTGGCCCAGGCTTTCCATATTGTAACACATCTAGTGACACCTTAAAGACTTAAAATATAATATGATGACATATTAGTGCTCCAATTTAAGATTAATAATTGATAACGACCAATATAAATAGTAAGATTGAGAAAAAACCTGACTCGTAGATTTATCTCCACAATCTTTAGAATTGACAAAATCTGTGACTCCAAACTTTTTCCCTACATGAATGAGAATGAAACATAAATAAAAAATTATTGAAATTGTATTGCAGCTACTTTTTTAGTAAATAAAATAAAATTAATTGGACTTGATATTAATTATAATTTTGAACAATGGATTTCATAATAATCTGCAAGTAAGAGCAATTGTCCAATGATGTAATAAAACTTATGCTAACCAAATTCAAATTTCTCTGGATTCATGTCAACACCTATGATTCTAGCAGCACCACATAGTCTTGCTCCCTCTGCAACCTGAATAACAGAGAGCTTAATTTAGACACAAATGTAAGATAGAGGAGTAATGTAACACTAAGCTGTTGAATAAAGTAGTCAAAGGTGTCTGAGTCTTTAGATATTTTTATTGTTGCATCATATGTGGTTTGTTTCCTAGTTTAACGGAGTCTGTTAATAGTGAGTAGTAAAGCTCTGTTTTTTAGCAAAGTTGTAGAAAGTGGACTACTTTTGTGCGTTGGTTATTTAGTGGTTTTAGTGGTCAGGTGACCGTTGCTATTTTCATGGTTTTATCCATTGGTGTATTGCCTAAATAAAGGCTGTTATTTAATGCATTTATGCACGGTTAAAACAGCATTTTTTTCTCTTCATTGGCTTTATTTGTTTTTATGCTATATTGTTCATTCTTTGTGGAGTGTAACATAAGCAACATCTGTAAGAACATACCGCTAATCCAATTGACCCCAACCCAAAAATGGCAACGGTTGATCCAGGCTCCACATTTGCCTTTTTCCAAGCAGCACCAACCCCTGTAAAACCCAAATTGCAGTCAAGTTGGAATTCTGCATCTTTTGTACACCTTCAATGCAAGCTTCAAATCACATATATGGTTTGTAAACTTTGCATGACTTAAAAGTGGACAGGTGAGACAAAGTAATGAACTGAAAATGAGGTTCTTCATATTCTTACCACGAACCAAAGACACTAATTGCTATCGGTCATTGTACCAACTACCTTATAAATAACTAAACCACTCCTAGTCCTAGGACAACTGAGCTCTAATATCATTGCTCTATTATCATTTTACTTTCGTGCAGAATAAATACAAAAATAGAAGTACATGAGGGGATTTGGATCCTCCACTCCTAGGACAACTAAGCTTTAAAATCATTTTACTGATTAAAAGATCCAAATATGAAGAATATTGGAGCAATGGCCACTTTCTATTAATTCCAAGAGGTAAATATATACAATTGTCATGGAGTCAATCTCTTGCAAATTAATACTAATCTCCTAGAATTAAAAATTGACAGCTAATAGCTAATTTCTAAATCAGTAGTTAATTGACAGCTATTTACATGTGATTCTAATTCCTAGCATTAGGCAATTGACTTAATCTACATTAATGATAAATTATTTACAATGACTAGCTGTTGCTTCCTTCTATACCAAAAACTTAAACTATAGGTAAATGTTTAATTAATAATATAAAGTTATCTAACAATCAATCGTAAACGGGCAGAGCCATACAAGAACAGAGCCAAATCCGGTGGATTAAAGTTGATAGAGAGTACAGTATTATATGATGGTTAAAAGGAAAGTTGAACATTACACATTTACACCATGAGAGATGATATATATAGCAAACTAATTACTGTAAACCTCAAGTGACATGCTCAAACACAAACAAAATCCGAAGGCAAAAATACCTGTTGATACACCACAGCTGAGGAGGCATGCCCTATTTGGAGGAACTGCTGGGTCAACTTTCACTAAATTGGCTATGTCCACCACAGTGTACTCGCTAAAACTAGAAACAAAAAGAGAATGGTATATGGTTTCTCCTTTAAGATCTTTGAATCTACTCGTCTCGTATCTTTGCATCCACGGAGAGACCTTGAAGGGGTGTTTGGAGCATAAGTTGCTTTTCCTTGACTTGCAATCCACACATTGTTTACAGTCCGCAAGAAATACTGGGATAACTGTATCTCCTTCACATATCTCACTCACATTCTCGCCCACACTCTCCACCACCCTGCAACTCATACACCAACAGTAGGAGTGCAATGGATGATATAGCAAAAAAAGCTGAAAAGTTTGTTGTAATAACAATAAAAAAATTATTAAGACAATAACGGATGAATGAAATTGCGTGTCCATACACTTTCCTCAACTGTATATGGTGATTTTTCTTTTGCTATTAACATGCAAAATGTTGATATCTATAGGGACAAGTATAAAAATAACACATTATATTAATGACTAAATATTTATATCTTTTTTAAAAATATATAACAATTGAGTCCTAAATCATATGTAAAAATACCATAATATCCTTACAATAAATGTAACAATTGAGTCAATTTTTAAAAAAATGTAGTCATCTTACCAATTTTATGCAGGGTATTTGTATAAAAAAAAATAAGACTTGTGATTCAATTGTTAACTTTATTGAAATGAGACAATAATGTCAATTCAATATTTAAAAGTGTCATCTGATGACATTTTTTCATATAAATATAATAGTAAATAATAACTTTTGATATTTATCATAAAATTTTCAAAGGACAGCATTTACACATGCATACTAAATGATTTTGTTTTAACATAGTAGCGGTGGCGGAGCTAAGAGGGTGTTGGTGCTAATTAACAGGGTCACGGCACCCTCAGATTTTTTTGAAAAATGAAATATAATTAGAAAATGACAAATATATATATATATATACAACCCTCGATTTTGTATAAAATTTATTTCATCTCCTCTCAATTTTTTTATTAACTCATTGATCATTTGAATATGTTTTTTAGCTCTGCCCCTAGTACTGTCACTTATTAATTTCAAAATTATCTCTAAAATTCATTCACTTGTAAAGTATCAATATACGTAGAAATATACATATGAACCGTTAACGCCATGCTACCCGATATGAGCATGATGTGATATGGACGTAACATGTCTAGTACTAAAATCATGCCGCATAGTGTGAGCATTACGTCAATTAACTACTTAGGTATAGTAGCTAGACAAGTACTGTCTTTATGTGATGTGAGCGTCTTGCGTGATTGAAATCTAATATCATATGGTATGAAATAAGCGTTAAGTGCACATATGGATCTAAAACTAGCGAAACTTCAGTTTTACCTTTTTTCAATAATTTTATCTTTTATGACCTCTCTTTGATAAAACCACCATGATCTATGGAGAAGATCAATGAATATTACTCACGCGCTATTGAGAAAACGTAGAACTCATTTTTCTTTTCTTTTTTTTTTTGAAAAAAAAACAAACTTCCATCGTCATGGAGTCTACTCGTAGCCGCAGGGACTACTCCTTGTTGACGAGAAGCAATAAATCACTCATTCAATGAAGTTTACGCTGACCCGCCTGGAGCACAAATCACGTATCACACTCCTTA
Source organism: Dimocarpus longan (assembly GCA_022984855.1). NCBI lineage: Eukaryota > Viridiplantae > Streptophyta > Magnoliopsida > Sapindales > Sapindaceae > Dimocarpus > Dimocarpus longan. The sequence continues at coordinate 920,201 of CM041018.1, forward strand.
TGAAAGTGAGCATCACACTCCCTATGAGTGTGAGCGTGACTCACACTCTCATATAGATCTCCAAGTCTGATGTGTCTTCTTATTCAATGAAGAAGAAAAAATAATGAGGAAGAAACAAAAAGGAGAAAATTCAATGAAGTTGAGCTGAAGATGATACTCAAAGATAGAGACGGTTATTGAAGAAGAGAAAGGGAAAGAGAGATGTAATTCCTTCAAGTGGTGGAAACATATATTTGGTCCACACACCAACTTGACACTAAATATTAATGACAGAAGCATTGGAGGGAACATAATTGATAAAAGCCTTACTTTCTAATCTATTTCCAACAGACTCTTCTCATAATAATAATAATAATAATAATTATAATTATAGCCAATAACATCAAGCTTTTGCATGATTTGTGGCTCATGTCTCGTGATCTATCCTTAGCATCTTATCCATCTCCACCGTCTTTTCACAACCTTGGTCCGAATCCGTGAGGCTGGTTGGCCAAAATTATTAAAAAAGAAAAAAAAAATCCTATTTTTCCCTTCGTTTTGACATAATGTCAAGTTCCCTTGATATTTTTACAAATCCTTAATATCTTTTTATCGATTTATAAAATAACTCAAATAATCATGATAGTATATAAGAATATCTAAAAAACCTCTTATATTAAAGTTGACGATAAAATTTAAATTTTGACCATTAATGTTGAATGATAAAATTATAAAAATATTTTAGTCATTTTGATTATCTTAGTAATGACCAGAACGGTAAAGGATGAAATGAGATAACGATATAGGGATAATTAACAATTATGTCAAATTAAAAGGGAACGGTGGGATTATCTGATGACAAAAAAAAAAAAAAAAAAGACTAAATACTAGTCTTACCCAATAGCCTCGTGACCAAGTATTTTCGGAAACACAGATGGAAAATCCTGGGAAAAAAACAGTCACAAACAAATAAAATAAAAATCCAAAACATTATAGACTGTAATCTTAAAAAGTTGATCAATATATTACTTATGTACATATATACACACACCATTTTCCACAAAAGGATATCACTGTGACAGAGACTTGTGCAGATAATCCGAATCCGAGCTTCGTATGGTTGTGGTGTGTCCACCGTGATCTCTTCTATCACCAGAGGCTCCCCTGCAACTCGACTGATCGCAGCTGCATTTTGTTAACAAAAACAAAATTCAAAACGCCAAAATTAAAAGATATATATACATATATTACCATTTATAGTTTTATAAATATTTCACGACTAGGATTCAAGAGCTATATACCTCTGCATCGAATCGGCTTCCCTGCGGTTTTATCCATTACAGTCAAGAAAATAACAAATAACAGACTTGTTTCTGCTTTCTACTGCTTCTGTGTAATGGTGGTGGATGCCTTGATGAAGAGGGCAATAAAGAGAGACACTGAGCCACCGAATATATAGGACACTGAAAAAGCGCCAAGTCACGGTCAAAGACTCCATGCGGCTATTTTCAATATTGGAAAAAGAAAATAACAATTCCTGGTTCCACCGGACCACGCATAATGTATCTATTTTCTATTTGGGCTATTATTTGATTGGGAGACTGATATGTTAATCAATGATGCTCTGCTGGTGTGTTTGAAACTCGTGTTAATGTGTGAAATTGAAATAAAGTAAGAATCTTCATATGCAGATCGGCATTTCTTCCATTGAAAAGCAAAGTTTATAAATATCTAAAAGTTGCATTAAGAGACGGATGCAAAAAATGAAAACAAAAAAGTTGCATTAAAAGATATACAATACGATAATAGATCATGAACCATGTAACGTGGTCTTAACAAGGGGACTGGCTATGGTACAAACAATTTTGTTGTTTGTACCATACAAACAGATTCGGCTGCTAGCTGGCAGCCAAAAGCAAGATTTTGAAACTTGCAGCAACCGGTTTCAACCGGTTGCTGCAAATTTAAAAAATTAATATTATAATAAAAAATATTAAAATAATATTTTCATAATAAAATAATACATAAATATAATAATTAATTAGATTATAATAAAAATAAAATATTTAATATTATAATTAAAATAATATAAAAATAATATAATATAATATAAATATTATATTAGTTTAATATTTTTTTATTATTAAAAAAGAACTTCAACGTGAAAGTTGTTGATATAACAACTTCAACGTTATAGTTAACAAGTGTGAAAACGTCAACTTGTTGACCAGAACGTCAAAGTTGTTATATTAACAACTTGGACGTTAAAACAACGTTCAAAGTTGTTAACTTTTAACAACTTGGGACGTATGACGTCAGCATACGTCCAAGTTGTTGGTTCAACAATTCCAACGTTACTCTTAACAACTTGTGTGACGTCAACTTGTTGACTTGAACGTCGAAGTTGTTAATCTAACAACTTGGACGTTAAACCAACGTCCGAAGTTGTTAACTCCCAACAACTTCGACGTGTGATGTCAGCATACGTCCGAGTTGTTGGTTTAACAATTCCAACGTTGTCTTAACAACTTTGGTGACGTCAACTTGTTGACTTGAACGTCGAAGTTATTAATCTAACAACTTCGACGTTAAACCAACGTCCGAAGTTGTTAACTCTCAACAACTTGGACGTCTGACGTCAGCATACGTCCGAGTTGTTGGTTTAACAATTCCAACGTTGTCTTAACAACTTGGGTGACGTCAACTTGTTGACTTGAACGTCGAAGTTGTTAATCTAACAACTTCGACGTTAAACCAACGTCCGAAGTTGTTAACTCTGAACAACTTCGACGTATGACGTCAGCATACGTCCGACTTGTTGGTTTAACAATTCCAACGTTGTCTTAACAAGTTGGGTGACGTCAACTTGTTCACTTGAACGTCGAAGTTGTTAATCTAACAACTTCGACGTTAAACCAACGTCCGAAGTTGTTAACTCTCAACAACTTCGACGTATGACGTCAGCATACGTCCGAGTTGTTGGTTTAACAATTCCAACGTTGTCTTAACAACTTGGGTGACGTCAACTTGTTGACTTGAACGTCGAAGTTGTTAATCTAACAACTTGGACGTTAAACCAACGTCCGAAGTTGTTAACTCTCAACAACTTCGACGTATGACGTCAGCATACGTCCGAGTTGTTGGTTTAACAATTCCAACGTTGTCTTAACAACTTGGGTGACGTCAACTTGTTGACTTGAACGTCGAAGTTGTTAATCTAACAACTTCGACGTTAAACCAACGTCCGAAGTTGTTAACTCTCAACAACTTCGACGTATGACGTCAGCATACGTCCGAGTTGTTGGTTTAACAATTCCAACGTTGTCTTAACAACTTGGGTGACGTCAACTTGTTGACTTGAACGTCGAAGTTGTTAATCTAACAACTTCGACGTTAAACCAACGTCCGAAGTTGTTAACTCTGAACAACTTCGACGTATGACGTCAGCATACGTCCGACTTGTTGGTTTAACAATTCCAACGTTGTCTTAACAACTTGGGTGACGTCAACTTGTTGACTTGAACGTCGAAGTTGTTAATCTAACAACTTCGACGTTAAACCAACATCCGAAGTTGTTAACTCTGAACAACTTCGACGTATGACGTCAGCATACGTCCGAGTTGTTGGTTTAACAATTCCAACGTTGTCTTAACAACTTGGGTGACGTCAACTTGTTGACTTGAACGTCGAAGTTGTTAATCTAACAACTTCGACGTTAAACCAACATCCGAAGTTGTTAACTCTTAACAACTTCGACGTATGACGTCAGCATACGTCCGAGTTGTTGGTTTAACAATTCCAACGTTGTCTTAACAACTTGGGTGACGTCAACTTGTTGACTTGAACGTCGAAGTTGTTAATCTAACAACTTCGACGTTAAACCAACGTCCGAAGTTGTTAACTCTGAACAACTTCGACGTATGACGTCAGCATACGTCCGACTTGTTGGTTTAACAATTCCAACGTTGTCTTAACAAGTTGGGTGACGTCAACTTGTTGACTTGAACGTCGAAGTTGTTAATCTAACAACTTCGACGTTAAACCAACGTCCGAAGTTGTTAACTCTCAACAACTTCGACGTATGACGTCAGCATACGTCCGAGTTGTTGGTTTAACAATTCCAACGTTGTCTTAACAACTTGGGTGACGTCAACTTGTTCACTTGAACGTCGAAGTTGTTAATCTAACAACTTCGACGTTAAACCAACGTCCGAAGTTGTTAACTCTGAACAACTTCGACGTATGACGTCAGCATACGTCCGAGTTGTTGGTTTAACAATTCCAACGTTGTCTTAACAACTTGGGTGACGTCAACTTGTTGACTTGAACGTCGAAGTTGTTAATCTAACAACTTCGACGTTAAACCAACGTCCGAAGTTGTTAACTCTCAACAACTTGGACGTATGACGTCAGCATACGTCCGACTTGTTGGTTTAACAATTCCAACGTTGTCTTAACAACTTGGGTGACGTCAACTTGTTAACTTGAACGTCGAAGTTGTTAATCTAACAACTTCGACGTTAAACCAACGTCCGAAGTTGTTAACTCTCAACAATTTCGACGTATGACATCAGCATACGTCCGACTTGTTGGTTTAACAATTCTAACGTTGCTCTTAACAACTTGGGTGACGTCAACTTGTTGACATCAACGTCGAAGTTGTTAGATTAACAACTTCGACGTTAAAGCAACGTTCGAAGTTGTTAACTTTCAACAACTTTGAACGTATGACGTCAGCATACGTCCGACTTGTTGGTTTAACAATTTCAACGTTACTCTTAACAACTTCAACTTAAATTTAATTTTTTAAATATTATAAAATATTTTAAAATTGCATTGAATTGTTTTAAAAATATTACTAAATTGGACTAAAAAGTTTATATATTTATATTATTGAAGAAAATAAGTTTATTAAATTTATATCTTGCAAATGCGTAAAAATATTTACACGTAATTTTAATATAATTTTATTGAATTTTTTTTTTCTATTAGAATTTAATTTTGCAATTATATCTTTACCGTTATGATGTTGAATAAACACATAAAACATTTAGTTCGTGCAACACTACAAAGGGATTGAGTTCTTCATCCCAATCATATCTTACTTATCCAATCTTGTTTGCGGGCCTATGACACTATATTCATGTGAAAAATGTTGTGAGTTTATTCCTTCACTTACTTTTTATGTGAACTTGACTATGAAAACATTATCATCTCCCAATACTCTTTGTAGGTGAGTTTTTGACCATTTGTGACAAGGTAATGACCCTCAAATCCAACAAAAAAAATATAAGATGATAATGTTTAAAATAAGTAAAAAAATAAAAATAAAAATTAATGGATATGTAGGGGGAAGTGACACGTGTGCATCGAACTTGACAGATCAACAATTTCCAACTTATATTTTAACAACTTTTGAAACGTGAACTTGTTGACGTCAACAAGTTATTGTTGGATCAACAAGTTCGACGTGCACGCAACATTTGAAGTTGTTGACAGTCAACAACTTAGGACGTATGACCTTAACAAACGTCCAACTTATTGGATCAACAATTTTAACGGTTTTATTAACAAATTCAATAATATATTATAATTTTTAAATTTGTTATGTACGATAATATTTTCATATTTTAAAAAACACGTTGTTTATGTCAATTCATTATTATGTAAAAACTATTTAAATAACGTGAACTAGATTTGTTATATGTGTATCTCCATTAAATGTAATTTAGTCAAATATCCTGAAGTTATAATATTTCACACATAACTTTAGACTAAAGTTAAACATATATCCATCATACTGACTGAAATTAATTAATATGGTCTTAAATACAATGATTTCAAATATGATTAATAAAATTAATATGTAAAAATAAAATACATGTTATTTTGGTGTATCATTAATAACTGTAGCGCCTATAAAAAAATATATATATATATATGCACAAACAATAAAGTAAATGTATGGTTTAAGAACAACAAAATGGACAGAGTCTAAATAAGTCTCCATACCCGCAATGCAATTATTCAGGTGTAGACTCAAATCGGTAATATAATAAACCATTAAAAGAACCAGATCAACACAACCCGCATAACCAAGACAAGATTATGGGTGTATTCGGAGACCCGCAAAATACCCGTCCCTTATATATCTCCTACTCGCACCCGCATAAAAAAAAACTCTAAGGCAATCGTGCCCCCATAACCAAGAAATGTTTAGCCAGTACAAATGGTTGGGCGGCCTCACTCCCATGTCAGCGCACCTAAGGCAGTGGTCGGCGTGATAAATGGTCATGGGTGCGCTGCCGCATCACATGATAGGTGCAGCCGCGCACCACCACTGTCAAAACTGTGCGGTCGCATCTATCATGTGGTGCAGCCGTGCACCACCACTGCCAAAACTGCGTGGCCACACCACATGATAGGTGCAGCCGCACACCATCACTGCCAAAACAGCGCGGCCGCACCTATCATGTGGTGCAGCCACGCACCACCACTGCCAAAACAGCGCGGCCGCACCACATGATAAGTGCAACCGCGCACCATCACTGCCAAAACAGCGCGGCCGCACCTATCATGTGGTGCGGCCGCACCTATCATGTGGTGCAGCCGTGCACCACCACTGCCAAAACTGCGTGGCCGCACCACATGATAGGTGCAGCCGTGCACCATCACTGCCAAAACAGCGCGGCCGCACCTATCATGTGGTGCAGCCACGCACCACCACTGCCAAAACAGCGCGGCCGCAGCACATGATAAGTGCAACCGCGCACCATCACTGCCAAAACAGCGCGGCCGCACCTATCATGTGGTGCGGCCGCACCTATCATGTGGTGCGGCCGTGCACCACCACTGTCAAAACTGCGCGGTCGCACCACATGATAGGTGCAGCTGCGCACCATCACTGCCATAACTTAATTTTAATTTTTCATATATAGTAAAATATTTAAAATTTGTATGAGATTTTTTTTAAAACATTAAATAAATTGAACTAAAATTTTATACATTTATATTATTGAAGAAAATAAGTTTATTAAATTTATATCTTACAAATGCATAAAAATATTTACACGTAATTTTAATATAATTTAAAGGAATTTTTTTTTCTATTAGAATTTAATTTTGCAATTACATCTTTACCGTTATGATATTTAATAAATACATAAAACATTTAGTTCGTGGAACACTACAAACAGATTAAGTTCATCGGCGCAATCATATCTTATTTATCCAATCATGTTGTAGGGTTGTCGCACTATATTCATGTGAAAAATATAGTGAGTTTATTCCTTCACTTAGTTTTTTGAAATTTAATTTAGAGTATTTTACTCTTTTTACGGTTTTTATCACATTTGATCGTACTTAAACGATCAGAGGGATTAAATTGATAAATTTTTAAAACTTTATGAATGACGGGTATTCAAAATGCATAAGTTTAATATTTCGTCAAACGTTATAGACTAAATTGAAATTTTTCCTTAATCTTTTTACATTTAATAATTTTAGTCTCATATATCAAATCAATAAATTCTAAAATGTCAAATTTTTATAAATTCTAGAGCGTAAGCTTTTCATCGATCGCACTCACATCATGGCATAGTCACGTACTTATTCCAATATTGGTGCGCGACTACATTACCGTTTTAGCACGATCGCACTCCCATTCCAATGCAAACCTTTCATTGATCATGGGTGCACGGTTGCACTCACATCCTAGTTCGACCGGGTACTTACTCCATTGGTGGTGCGGCCGCACTTGTGTTTTAGCGTGGTCGTGCACCCATCCCGGTGCAAGCATTGATCATGGGTGCGCGTCTGCACTCACATCCTAGTGCGGCCGTATACTTACTCCAGTGTTGGTGTCTAGCTGCACCATTGTTTTAGTGTAGCCGCGCACATATACCAGTACAAGCCAATTTAATTTTTAATTTTAAAATATAGAAAAATATAATAACTTAAATTAAATTATATTTTAAATATAATAAATTGAATTGAATTATTTTTTATAAATTAACTTAAATTGGATTAAAATATTATTTAAATACATTATTTAGGGTTTAAATTAATTAAATTTATTTCTTACAAATATTTAAAATTATTTTTTATTCTATATTTTATATAGTATTGAAAATAAAAAAAAATAAAATTATAATAAACTTTAATAAAATTTAAAAATTTTCATATTTAATAAAATGATAAAAAATTACCTTTACAATTTAACTTTTGAACAAAGTGTATGGTGAGACTAAAATATAGTTCACAGAACACTACAAAAGGAGTTATTCCTCTTGAATTGGATCTCATTTCTCCAACCAACATTTATGGGATTATGGCACTATATTTATGTAAAAAATATGGTGAGTTTATTTATTTATTTATTTTGTAAGCAAACTTCAACTGTATTTAAAATTAAAACATGAAACTTGAATAGACTTCAATGGGTTTTGTAAAACAAGTTCGATGCATATTCTTATTTTTGGTGCATTCACAAGGTGTTAACTTGCACGTTTGCAAGTCAATTCTACTAGAAATAAAGAAACTCAAAGAAGGCAAATATCCACTATAAAAATCAATCTCAAAAAGAAATTATTATACCCAATGGGGCTCCTAACACTAATATTACCTTACCATAAATTATTGTTCAGAGGTATACGCTTAGTTTTCATTGAAAAAAAAATCACATAAACATTTAACATAGCCACTTTTTAGTTAAAGACTAAAAATCCTTTGCCAAAATTGAGTGAACCATATATTGCTTATCAAACATGAAATCAAGAAGAATCTTTATACCATTGCCCCTTATAGTGAAAAATATATATATATGTAAAATATATAATAATGCCAATCAAAATTTTATCAACACCATTCCCTATATCAATTTTGTTGATAATATAGCCCACAAAAAATTAACGAGCACGAAAATAATATAAATAAATTTATTACTGATAAAAAAATTAATATGTAATATAAGTTAAATTTTTGATATGATTTTGAATTAACATGTATCTCTATTTAAATTTCAAAACTCTAAAATAAATTAACACTTTAATTTAATATTTTTTCTTTTATCAAACTTACTCATCATCTAAACAAATTTAATGTTGTAGCATGTAAATTGATAGCTGTAATCAGCAATTTTCATAATGTGTAGTTTTCAAGCTTCTGTGCCCAACTAATACACATTACTGAATAAAACAGGTCAGATCTATACCAGTCTGTTTAAATGTAATAGTAGAATGTTAATCTAGATTTTCTGAAACATGCCCCAGGGTCGAAAAACGCAAGCACTGAGAAACTTTAGAGTCTCAATTAATCATTTACACACAAATTTACAGAAAAACGAATCCAACTAGAATAAGTTCTGTCATCTGTGTAGTTAGCACTTGATATCATCTCTCATTTCCTGCAAACAGTGGTTAGTGGAGAGCAGAGTATAATAATTTCACATTCCCCAGCTACTAGTGATGAAGTAGATGGAGCCTTTCTTTTATGTGAAATCTCTATCTACATAATCACTTCGTGCAAATGGAATGTTATCTACGGTACAAAGAATTGAATCGACTCACAAAAAAAGAAAAAGACAAACCTTACGAGTGGCCTCAATGGTAGTTTTTTCGGCTTTCACTCGCCTCATTGACTCTTCAAATGCTTCTCTTTTCAAATTTTCAATCTCTGCTAGGGTCTGTTCAAGCTAATTAAAAAGTTGATAGTCCTTGCTTCCTTCTTGGCAATATTATAAAACATACGTCTTCAACAACATCATTTAAATAAATCAAGTTTTGATTTTACATATTAACTACAAAAATAAGGTAATCAAGAGTCATGACAGATAAATTGATTTTTATAGTAAAGATTGTATGAATATACGAGTTAAACTTTCTGCACATACCCTAACCAAAAGAATTCATATAGGCTTAAGTGACCTAGCTCATGAAAAGAAGGTTAAACCCGAAGAAACCGAGGCAGGTCATCGCATGCTTCTAGCTCGAATTCACTCTTTGCACATCTCAAATTACTCAAATGTGAAGCACTTGTACTTGGGTTCGAACATCCAGTTTCAGAGACTGGACTTGTTCGCAATAATGCAAATCTATCTTCAACGTTAGCAATATCTAAACCACTTTTCCTGTACATACAATAATTCAATTAGTGTCCATGGTAGTAAAATCAAATGTTTGAAATAATAACGACCTGCATAAATGTCAGGCATTCCATTTAAATCATATTGTCTCGGCATTCCAACAAGGGAGACAAAAATTGCAAAAAGTATATAACTGTTATCGAAAACATACCCTGTGCAAATGAGGTGCGCCCCACAGATAAACCAAATTTGGCATGACAAAGGCACATGGTCAAGCACATACTTGGCTTTCGTAGACTTGATATAGTTCATACCCTTATAATACCAAGATATCTGTATCAATCTTAATGTACAAGTCAAAATGCAAGTTTTAGTTCAGTCGGTCATCAAAAGAGTCCAGCTGATCACTTCACTGACATAATAACAAAATCAAACAAACTTCATTGTATCTAATGCTTCTACACAAAAGAACATTAACCAATGTCTCCCTACTTAGAAAGAAAAATATGCAGTGTGGATTATAAACATTTGACAGAAATAAAAAAATATTTATTAGTAGTTAGACACGCCTCTTTTGGAAAACAAAAACAATATACCAAGAATCATATAATTGCCCTGTCAGCCTTGAAAATATGCCTCAAACCAAAAAAACAAAAACAATCAATGTCACGTAAAAACTAAAGATATTATTCTATGTAATTGGTACTTTAAATAATGCTTGTCTGCTGCCGCTCCAATAACAAGCTTTTTAATAGAATGCTGATACACGACTTCCACGATCCTTTCTCCGATATCTTCCATCTCAACATGTAGCTTCTTTGCATACACCTGAAATCAAACACACATTTCTCAACTTTTAATTTTTTCATAACAAAATGTTGTTAAAAATGTCTTGCCTTTAATTTCCACAAGATCAAATTGAGCAAAAAATTTCACCTGCCACTTGCAAAACATGTTTTTGGCATATTACTAAAAACAGACTAGTGAAAATACCCATAAACAAGATGTTCACTAAATGCAAGGTTCACTTACCCCTGCTCGCTGACACATAAGAATGTACCCATCCAAAATATTTTCCATAATTTTCGTGTCCAGATTCGGGATCCTGCACAATACATTTTCTTCATGCCTGCTCCCCTAAGGATCTCTACCCACTTCACAACACGAGAATTGACACCCACAAAAATAAAAAAACTTCAAAAAAAATTATAATAATAATAAAATGAAAATATAAAAAAAAAAAAGCATACACACACAGAACTTTTCAACTCTTCACTACCAAATATAACTTGCTTTCATCAACTCCGTCCATCACTACAAAGATAAGCGGTCAAGATATCATCTACATTTGCATACTTTAAAAAACAAAAACAAAAACTTACTAAAAGAAGGGATCACTTTGGGGAGATGAACATGAAGAATGCAAAATTTCTTGTCGTGGAAATGGTTCAAAGCCCATGAAAGAATCAACTTGCTCTTCTGGATATCTTTTCCCAGTGCAACGTACACTGTGTCGTCGTTCGATGATGATTCATCTACTGCTGTTTCACTGGTTGATGCCATTACAAAGCCTACCGTCTCTTAATCAACCAAACAAAGTTCGCAACAACTACACACACGTCACACACAACGCTGACTGAAGCATGAAAAGCGAGTATCATAGAACAACAATCAACCATATGCTGAATACACAAACACAAGGCCATTCATAAATTTTACCAATCAATCTAGAAAGATAAAAAGAACTTTCAATAAAAAAAAAAAAATTACAAAGTTCTCAAACCTTTGTGAACATAACTAGGTTTGACACCGATTTTTGCCTCCCAAATGCAGCATGTATTCAACGGCAAGAACTATAACAACATTAAATTATTTTCGAAAACAAATAACTGTCTACAAACCAACACTACCACTTCATTTGCATCCACACTCATCGAAAATCAATATCGATAAACACTATGCATATGAAGTTGCTACATTTTCATTCTTTATAGAACAAAAAATATAAAAAGATCACATTTTTATTATCAAACAACCTAAAAGGAAGCATTTTGTGTGTTTTTTCTGAAAACTAAACTGACCCAAATGATACTTCCACTGGAGATTTCGATATAAACAAAGAAAATTGAATTTAATCAAGTTTGGATCTAGAAAATAAGAGTACCTGAAGAAGGGAGGGTTTTGATCATGGAAGGAGCAGAGATAGAAAAAGGGCGTGAGAAGATAACATGAGACGGCCGACGTGGTGGTTGTTGGTAGTGGCGGCGGCGGCTGCTCGACAAAGAGATCTCAGTAGAACCTTATTCTTCATCGTCTCTCGATTTACTGGATCAGCTGAAATTCTTTTCTGATTAATGTATCCTTAGATCAAGAGAATAAGATAGAAGAGAATGAAAGAGATGAGAAGAGAAGTGATTTGTGAGGCCTTCAAAAGCTGTTGGAATTAGGTTTTTGCCGTGTGTGATTGTGAGAGGAAAGAGAGAGATTTGTTTCAGTTTTTGCAGTACGTGATTCTCAGAGGAAAGAGAGAGTCCGGTTGCCCGTTTTCCTTATTAAAAAATACATTTTTTCTACTTTATTTTTATAGCCATTGGATCTCAATTTTTTTGATCTAACGGTCCATAGCCATGCTCTATATTGTTTGTATCATACAAACGTTTTTTTTGTACGTATGATAGCCGTTTCCCTTAAGAAGAAATATTCGGTGGATTCTTGTGCTGACAGGAGTTGTCATGTTTAGCAGTTTAGGTGCTGACCCAACTCTGGCGGGCTTTAATGTGTGTTTTGGTCTTTTGTTCATGCTCCATTTCGATGATTAACAACTACATTTCGATGATTAAAACAATCTCTCTCGTGATCCGTGAACAACCTCTTGCAGCATCCTCGCTAGACTCATTAACAACTATTCCTAGGGAAACGGCTATGATACGTATACAAAAAGCGTTCGTATCATACGAACTAGAGAAAAGAAGAGAGATGAACCGTTGGATGATGAAAAAAATTATCCAACGGTGAGAAAGGAAGGAAAAATAAAAAAAGATGAGAAAAGGGGAACCGGGTAAAAAGGTTACTCTCTCTCGCTTTCCTCTCCTCTCTCACCAGAAGATGAAAAGAAACCCTAGCTCTAACCAGCTGCTCTATCTGATTCGCAACCACATCAGCTAGTGTAACAAAAACAAAGAGAAAATGTAGGTCTCTTCTCTTCTTTTCTCTTCCATGGAGGTTCTTTTGCAACCTCACTCTTCTCTTCTCTTCGATTTGACTTTTGTAACAAACCTAAAACTGTACAACAACAACATTTGTTTAGTTTTGATCCCAGAAAACTCTCTCCAATACTACTTTTTGTGCCTCTTCGTCATGTTCTTTCTCCTGGTATGTGTGGTTCTCCAACTGTTTTTTCGATTTAATTTTCTGGGTGTGGGATTTTGTTTTTTAGTGTTTTGTTTTATAAGTCTTTTTAGGTGTGGGATTTTTTATTGTTTTCATTTTTTGGGTTTGGTTTAGATCTGCAAGTGAGCTTGTTAGATCAGTTGTCTTGTAGTAAATCTCTTGTTTGTCTGTTAAATCTTAGTGAACTGGATCTGGGATTGTTTCAAATAAGTTGGTAAGTTGTTCAGTTCAGTTTCTTTGTCTTGTGTTTTTTGTTTGTTTGGTTGGTTGATGTGATAATGCAGGAGCAACTATCATGAGAATGTTGATGATTATGTGTTAAAATTTTGAACTTGAGATGTATTTTTGTGATTTGAGTTTCTGGGAAATCCTTATTTTCTTTAATGTTCCTCATATATGTTAGTTGTTTCATTCCCTTTGTTATATTTTGATATTATTTCCATACGACTTTTATCTTATAAGTTACAACTCTTCTTGACTTTTTATTAACCAAAAAAAAAAAAAAAAAGGAAAAGAAAAAAAAAATCGAAAGATCTATAAGTTTTTGGTAATTGCTGTAATGCTGTGAAGTTTAATTTGTTTTCTTTCTTTTAATGTTCATTTTTCAGGAACTAAGTGCAATTGTTCACGCCAGAGAAAAGCAAACAATAGTGAGAACTGCTATTAGTAAGGTACAAAAGTCATTTGAAGACATCAGGGTGCTTGGATGAATGTATAGGGACAAGAAGCAAAGTAATTTGGCATTTGATTTTCTAGATAACAAGTTACACTGCTATCTTCAATTCTTATTCTACCTTTCCATCATCTTCATATACAGTTCCGTGCAGCAATACAATTGCAGTTTGACTTCCATCGAGCAATATACAACCTTGGAACTGTGTTGGTCAGTTGTTTATCCATCTCTAAATGAATGAAACTATTACTTGTAACTTCATTATGTTAGATGGACTGGATAACTTGAAATACTTCAATCTCAAGTTATTTTGTGTATAGCACGTGAGTTTTAAGTCTGATCTCATGATATATTAATTTTGCAGTATGCATTAGCAGAGGACACATTAAGAACTGGAGGAACTGGAAATGCTAAAGAGGTTTCCCCTAATGAGTTATACAGTCAATCTGCTATCTACATTGCAGTTGCCCATGCATTGAAACCTAGTTACTCAGTAAGCACTCAATCATGTTTTTTGATAAATTCTTTCTGTTACCTATTTAAACCTACTTGGTGTATTTGACACAGCGTTCTACTCTCTCTTTATGATTTACTGCCAATTTAATCTTTGATTGTATAAATGCAACAATCCAGCCCAATGTTATCATATTAATCATGTCAATTTGGAAGGCTACTGGAATTGATGTACTCTGTCAAGTCCATGGCCATTACTGCACAGAGAGAGGCAGGGAGAAATCTGTTCATCTTCCATTTCGTTTAGTGGACTTAGTAGATAAGCTTTTATTTGTTCTTATTTGTAGGTTTACAGCAGTGCCTTATGACTTGTGCGCTCCATGGTCAGTGTTTATGTTTCTACGCATTGTTTTTGGAGTTATCCTCAATTATGTTTCTCTGTATAAACCTGTAGTTCTATATGTTATTGAATCAGTCATTCATGATCAGTCTCTAGAGTGTGTGGCATTCTGTAAAATGACTTCCGTAAATGCTTTCTCTTGGCTAGCAACAGAAAGTAAAAACTAGATTTGGTTGTGTGATTTAACATTGTAGCAGTTGAATTTTTGAGGCCACATCCTTGAGTTCGCAATATGTTCCTCAACTTACCTAGGGAACTTGAAAGTCAATCTTGGTTATGCGACGTGCATCTAACATGCAAAACTAAAAAAATTTAATAGTAAGTTCTCAGTAGTTTCACCTAACTGAAGTAGAATTTTGAATGAGTTTGTCAGTCCAAAAGAGGGAAGTCTGTAATGATTTCGTGTATACTTCGTTCTGATAAATTCATGGATTTGTTCTTTTTCTATGGATCTGACTGCCTTTAATGTCAACAACTACCTTTACCATATCTTAAAGTTGGATATTTGATGGCACCACCTGTGGGGAACCTAGTTGCACCTCATAGTGATTGGAAAAGATCACAGTTTGTTTTAAATCATGAAGGGCTTTAACAGGTAAATTTTTGACATGTTCTCTTTTGTATATGATAAACTAGCAGATGTATCTCCGCTCTATAGGTTTGCATGCCAAAAATTAAAATGAAATTTTATTTCCTTTGAAAAAGGTTATTCTTGTTATGTGCCTTGAAATACTAAGCTGTTCAAATCTTTGATGGTAATTATAGGAGTATCATCATTTTACAATTAAATTTTATTCATTTCAGATTGCTAATATTTGCCTTCTCGAGCCTAAAGAATATTATAGAAACAATAGAAACTTAATCAAATTAATAGGACAAGTATGTATTACCATTTTTTCATAATGTATTTCATCATCACCAACAAACTTCCCTTCACCTACCCCTTAAGCCATATCTCCACCTCATTTATGCGTGGTTCTGAATCTCAACTCTTGTCTGTGCAAGGCAAAAGGTACCACTCCGCCAAAAGGCTTGGTGGTTTGTATGAATATTATTTGTGTGCAAATGTTTGGCAGTCATATAATTAAAAGTGAATTAGAGGAAAACCATATCTTGTATTGATTAGACATTCCTTTACTAGTTTCTCGTTCTTCTTTTAAATCGTCCTGTCCATGCGCATGCAGGTTAGCAAAGTTGACCAGAAACTGGTGCCTGGAAGCCTCTCTGGCAGATTGGGAGAATTTGGTGACAAAAAGGCTATTACAGTTGATGTTCTAGATATTGTTTCTGTATCAGCTTGTGCTGATCTGACATTACCACCAGGCGCAGGACTCTACATTGACACAGTTCATGGATCAATTTTCTTGGTAAGTATTGTAATTTTTTTCGTTGAATATATTTGGTCTATTAAAATGTATAAACATAGCCTTGTATAATTGTGATCTTTTGATAAGAATTTTAGGAGTTGTCATGTCCAATACCCTGTGTCCAAGTGTATTATGATAGTTAATTGTCATGTCTATTGATATAAGATGTCAATATTTTATCTTTTACAAGTATAGAGACTTACACGAATTACTCTTGTATTTTCTTCAAATTTTCTCTCTTATTTTCTTTGACCTTTTCACTTTCTCTAAGAAATTACTTGCCCTCCCCTCAATGTTGGTCTAATCCATTATTTCATTTGTGAATTAAAATCAATAAATATCCTAATGTAAGAAATTCATGTATATACAGATTACACTTTTGCACTGGATCTATTAACTTGAATGCCTTAGGTTCCAAGTTTTCTAAGGACTTATGTTTGATGAGTCAATTCTGCTTGTTGCTGCTTCAGGTTGCTGACTCATGGGAATCCCTAGATGGATGGGTTGATGCAATCCGTTTAGTCTACACAATCTATGCACGAAGTAAGGTTGATGTTTTGGCAAGTATCATAACAGGCTGATTATACATGTTTATCAACTGTATCACAGTGGAGACATTTATGAGATAATTGATTTTTTAGATGTTGAGATTTGGTTACTTACATAAAATGTTTGTATATTATAGATTCTTGGATAGAAAATCTTTGGTTCAATTTTCATGCCATTGTATGCACTTTTCCTCTGTATGACTTGGGGCTCTTGGCCTCTAAAGAGTAGCTAACACCATCATCATGAAAGTTTCTTGTTCTTTTCCCCAAACTTCTTATTTACCCAATCGAGGGGCAATTTATTTTCATTGTAGACTTTGATACTGTTGTAATTTAAATTTACCTTACCATGTTATGGTCTCAGTATTGGGGAATTGTTCTTTATTAGTTGTCTGGACTTATATTACTCCATAACTCATCATTTTTTAATGCACCAAGAACGAAAAAAGCAAAACACAAACTAGAATTGATTCATCCATTCAGGCAGTAGAAACTCACAATATGCATTTTGATTTATCCAAATTATAATGAATGTTTTAATTATTCATGAAAAATTAAATTGGATAATAATCCAAATTTTACACTTGAAATTGGATCTCAAAAAATTTACAAGTCTGTTATAAATAAATATTTTAATTTATTCAAAAATAAATTATATATTACCGATCATGTTTTGTGGTTTAATTACAAATGAAATGGATAGGATTTAAGACTTATTTGTAAATATTTTAGTTAATTTTATCAAGTTTAATAAGCTATATTTATATGTGTAAACTGGTACTAATAAGTGAAATAAGGTGTATTCTAATGCTTATGAATTTCACTTCTACTTTTACGTTGTGTCATTGCGTAAAAACTAATATTCAAGTACAAAATTCAGTCTATATAATTGATTTATGTTTAAATTTAGTCTTCTATTTGTGTGAAATATAATTTGAGGGTGTTTGACTAAAGTAGATTTAGTTGCGGTATACTTATTAAAATCTTAAGTTAGGATATTAGATATTAAAAAGATTGTTAAATTATGCATACTTGGTGTCTAATTGTATTTTATTATTTTATGTTATTTAATAATGACATAAAATATAATTAATGTAAGAACTAGTATCACAAATTTTAAGTTTTTTGAAAAATAAAATATAATTCAATTACATTTCCAATTGCATTCAAAAGTGATTTTTAATTAATTTAAAAATACTGCGTAGTGGTGGTGCGCTGCTGCACCACATGATAGGTGTGGCCGCACAGTTTTGGCAGTGCTGGTGCGAGGCTGCACCAATCATGTGGTGCGGCCGCGCAGTTTTGACAGTGGCGGTGCACGGCTGCACCACATGATAAGTGCGGCCGCATAGTTTTAGCAGTGCTGGTGCGCAACTGCACCTATCATGTGGTGCGGCCGCGCAGTTTTGACAGTGGCGGTGCATGGCTGCACCACATGATAGGTGCGGCCGCATAATTTTGGTAGTGCTGGTGCGCGGCTGCACCTATCATGTGGTGCGGCCGCGCAGTTTTGACAGTGGCGATGCGCGGTTGCACCACATGATAGGTGCAGCCGCGCACCAGCACCACATGATAGGTGCAGCCGCGCACCAGCACTGCCAAAACTATGCGGCTGCACCTATCATATGGTGCAGCCGTGCACCGCCACTGTCAAAACTGCGCGGCCGCACCACATGATAGGTGCAGCCGCGCACCAGCATTGCCAAAACTATGCGGCCGCACCACAATGATAGGTGCGCCCGCACAGGTTTGGCAATGATGGTGCATGGCTGCACCTATCATGTTGTGCGGCGCGCACCCATGACCATTTTATATTAAAAAAGCTAAAAATATCGTGTTTTTTTAAAATTTAAAAACATTACCTTACATAACAAATTTGAAAATCACATCATTCCTATAAACATCCAACCTAAAATAATTTGAAAGTTGTAACTTATGAATAATAACCTGAATTTGCGGGTCGTTACGTAATCAGATAGGCAAAAACTCATCTATAAAGAGTATTGAGAGATGATAATGTTTTGCTGGTTAAGTTTACTTAAAAAGTAAGTGAATGAATAAACTCACTACATTTTTCACATAAATATAGTGCCATAACCCCACAAATATGATTGGATAAGTAAGATATGATTGCGACGAAGAACTCAATCCTTTTGTAGTGTTCTACGAACTAAATATTTTATGTATTTATTCAACATTATAACGGTAAAGATAAAATTGAGAAATTATATACATGCCTCAAAAAAAAAAATTCCTTTAAATTATATTAAAATTACGTGTACATATTTTTACGCATTTGCAAGATATATAGTAAATAAACTTATTTTCTTCAAAAATACAAATATATAGAATATTGGGAGATGATAATGTTTTGATAGTTAAGTTTACTTAAAAAGTAAGCGAAGGAATAAACTCACAACATTTTTCACATGAATATAGTGTCATAACCTCGCAAACAAGATTGGATAAGTAAGATATGATTGGGATGAAGAACTCAATCCCCTTGTAGTGTTGTACGAACTAAATGTTTTATGTGTTTATTCAACATCATAACGGTAAAGATATAATTGCAAAATTAAATCCTAATAGAAAAAAAAATTCCATGAAATTATATTAAAATTACATGTAAATATTTTTATGCATTTGTAAGATATAAATTTAATAAACTTATTTTCTTTAATAATATAAATATATAAACTTTTAGTCCAATTTAAGTAATATTTTTTTAAAAATTCCATACAATTTTAAAATATTTTATAATATTAAAAAAATTAAATTTAAGTTGAAGTTGTTAAGAGTAACGTTGAAATTGTTAAACCAACAACTATGCGTATGCTGACGTCATACGTTCAAAGTTGTTGAAAGTTAACAACTTCGGACGTTGGTTTAACGTCGAAGTTGTTAGCTTAACAATTTCGACGTTCAAGTCAACAAGTTGACGTCACCCAAGTTGTTAAGAGTAACGTTGGAATTGTTAAACCAACAACTTGGACGTTTGCTGACGTCATACGTCGAAGTTGTTGAAAGTTAACAACTTCGGACGTTGGCTTAACGTCGAAGTTGTTAGCTTAACAACTTCGACGTTCAAGTCAACAAGTTGACGTCACCCAAGTTGTTAAGAGCAACGTTGGAATTGTTGAACCAACAACTCGGACGTTTGCTGACGTCATACGTCGAAGTTGTTGAAAGTTAACAACTTCGGACGTTGGTTTAACGTCAAAGTTGTTAATCTAACAACTTCGACGTTGATGTCAACAAGTTGACGTCAACAAGTTGACGTCACTCAAGTTGTTAAGAGCAACGTTGGAATTGTTAAACCAACAACTCGGACGTTTGCTGACGTCATACGTCGAAGTTGTTGAAAGTTAACAACTTCGGACGTTGGTTTAACGTCGAAGTTGTTATGTTAACAACTTCGACGTTCAAGTCAACAAGTTGACGTCACCCAAGTTGTTAAGAGCAACGTTGGAATTGTTGAACCAACAACTCGGACGTTTGCTGACGTCATACGCCGAAGTTGTTGAAAGTTAACAACTTCGGACGTTGGTTTAACGTCGAAGTTGTTAATCTAACAACTTCGACGTTGATGTCAACAAGTTGACGTTATCGAAGTTGTTAAGACCAACGTTGGAATTGTTAAACTAACAACTCGGACGTATGCTGACGTCATACGTCGAAGTTGTTGAAAGTTAACAACTTCGGACGTTGGTTTAACGTCGAAGTTGTTAATCTAACAACTTCGACGTTGATGTCAACAAGTTGACGTCACCCAAGTTGTTAAGACCAACGTTGGAATTGTTAAACCAACAACTCGGACGTTTGCTGATGTCATACGTCGAAGTTGTTGAAAGTTAACAACTTCGGACGTTGGTTTAACGTCGAAGTTGTTAATCTAACAACTTCGACGTTGATGTCAACAAGTTGACGTCACCCAAGTTGTTAAGAGCAACGTTGGAATTGTTAAACCAACAACTCGGACGTTTGCTGACGTCATACGTCGAAGTTGTTGAAAGTTAACAACTTGGGACGTTGGTTTAACGTCAAAGTTGTTAGCTTAACAACTTCGACGTTCAAGTCAACAAGTTGACGTCACCCAAGTTGTTAAGAGCAACGTTGGAATTGTTGAACCAACAACTCGGACGTTTGCTGACGTCATACGTCGAAGTTGTTGAAAGTTAACAACTTCGGACGTTGGTTTAACGTCGAAGTTGTTAATCTAACAACTTTGACGTTGATGTCAACAAGTTGACGTCACTCAAGTTGTTAAGAGCAACGTTGGAATTGTTAAACCAACAACTCGGACGTTTGCTGACGTCATACGTCGAAGTTGTTGAAAGTTAACAACTTCGGACGTTGGTTTAACGTCGAAGTTGTTATGTTAACAACTTCGACGTTCAAGTCAACAAGTTGACGTCACCCAAGTTGTTAAGAGCAACGTTGGAATTGTTGAACCAACAACTCGGACGTTTGCTGACGTCATACGCCGAAGTTGTTGAAAGTTAACAACTTCGGACGTTGGTTTAACGTCGAAGTTGTTAATCTAACAACTTCGACGTTGATGTCAACAAGTTGACGTCACCCAAGTTGTTAGGAGCAACGTTGGAATTGTTGAGCCAACAACTCGGACGTTTGCTGACGTCATACGTCGAAGTTGTTGAAAGTTAACAACTTCGGACGTTGGTTTAACGTCGAAGTTGTTAATCTAACAACTTCGACGTTGATGTCAACAACTTGACGTCACCCAAGTTGTTAAGAGTAACGTTGGAATTGTTAAACCAACAACTTGGACGTATGATGATGTCATACGTTCGAAGTTGTTGAAAGTTAACAACTTTGGACGTTGCCTTAACGTCCAAGTTGTTAATATAACAACTTTGACGTTCTTGTTAACAAATTGATGTTTTCGCACTTGTTAAGTATAACGTTGAAGTTGTTATATCAACAACTTTCACGTTAAAATTCTTTTTTAGCAATAAAAAAATATTAAACTAATATAATATTTATATTATATTATATTATTTTTATATTATTTTAATTATAATATTAAATATTTTATTTTTATTATAATCTAATAAATTATTATATTTTTATATTATTTTATTATTAAAATATTATTTTAATATTTTTTATTATAATATTAATTTTTTAAATTTGCAGCAACCGGTTGAAACCGGTTGCTGCAAGTTCAAAATCTTGCTTTTGGCTGCCAGTTGGCAGCCAAATCTGTTTGTATGGTACAAACAACAAAATTGTTTGTACCATAGCCATTCCCCTATTCCTAGTTTGAATTGTAATTTTCTACGCATACGTAAAAATAAGGTTCAAATTTTATAGTTGATTTTAAAAGTACCAGAACAAATTCAAACACCCTCCTCCATGATGATAGTTGTTTTCATTTGATATGTCTGAGTTGAATCCTATGGATCTTCAACCAATACACGTCAAGCTAAAAAGAGTAGCATCACTTCATATCTTTGATAAGAGTTTAAGTTTCATGGTTTATTTATAAAATCATGAAGTATGGAGAGGTTTCCTTATAATATGAATTAATTTTGAGCAATACTTAAATCGTGAATAGTGAACAAACCGTACTTTAATTCTCTCTAATGGGAGTTATTTTCTGGTTTGTTTTCCTGAACTTTTTTTTAATCGTTGATATGTTCGACCCCTCGTCATCTTTAACTAGATCAACAGATTGAAAAAAAAAAGTTGCATCCTCATTTATTGGTTTTTGTAATCTTCTACGACTATAAAATCAGAAATTATCTTGATTTGTAATGTTTCCTTGGATTTATTAAAAAAAATATATTTTAGTGGATTTAGGAGAAGCTTCCAAAATGATGTCATCAGACAAGGAATTAACTAAACCACCGGCATGACCCATCGGCTGACTGCTTGTTAGTCAACGAATTTGGTATTTTCGCTCGCTCTATCTGACATTAGATTGGGGACAAACCCAAAATTGTAGCTATGGGACGTGATGTTGAATATATTCAATGTCATTGATACGATATTGTATTAAAATTGTTATAAATATTCAAATCTATTAAATTATTTTCTATTATACAAATGTAAATGAAACCTGAAATGGTTCTTTGATGATAAGCACTTTATATTTATGTTACACTTATATCTGTAAATTATGTTTTTATTCTTTAATTTCTGATTTTGCTATTCTGAAGATACTACAGAAATCAACATTGTGGATTTTGGACTCATGCAAAAACTACAGAGCTTGCTTTTATATTTGATGTGATATAAAAAGAAAAGGAATATTTTGTTGATATTAAACTTGCAAATTATAAGATAACTAAATCAATACTTTGCTTAGCTAATTCCAGACTCGAGACTTAGCTGCCGACCTGTACATTACGGGATGGAATAGATCGATGGTATCAAAAATGTTAAACAATGTAAAATTGATTGTTTTATCTAACCTAATTTAGTAATTTAATCGTTTAACCTAATTTAGTAATTTCAAATGTATTCAAATTTGGTTGCAGGATGTGTGGTCAAGGTCAGTGCTTAGATAAACTCACAAAAGTGTAGTCAGAGAAATTTTCAATCAAGGGCACGCTATCGGACGTTTAAAACATATAATAATATAATATTAGGCGGCGTGTAGAGCGCCGAACTAGCAATAGGATTGGACCAATTTTTATTCAATTCAATATTTCAATGTTTTGCTGATATCATGAGATTGGATAATTTGAAGTGGGAATTGCACAAACTTCCTTGAGATTTGATATAACTGCAGCTTAATGCAACGCTATGGTTGCGGTCAAGGACGGCGGAATGAAAGTATGACAAGGTTGAGTTTGATTCAAGATTGGCCTCTACAAGCAAAAGTGTCACTATTACAATTTACAAATAAGGAGAAAAAGCATTTACATTTCTACAAGTAAGATGAGAATGAAAAACATTATTATTATAGTTCGAAAGTGATGCACAACCAACCTATTGAAAATGTTACTTACTTTTAAACACTAGGAAGACCACATAGGTATTTTGACAAACTATAATACAAGTAAGGAGGGTTGGCTCATGCCTAGAGAGAGAAGTAAAAGCTTATAGAATAGAGACTAGCCAATACTATGGGTCGACATATGAAGCCCTTCTCAATATCTTCCATGAGATTATTAAAGGTTGAGGAAATAAAAAAATGTTAGAAGAGAATTTTAACTCCTTCCTCTCCCCAGATGAGTATAGGAGGAAACGGAAATTCGTTGATTGAATCATTTTTGAAAACTAGTTGTCAAACAGAAAAAACTGACTCAACAAAAAGTCAACGTATTTTTCTCTAATTATGTGGCACGCTTTCTAATTACACACTACCAGATTCGAAATACACCCACATACCAAAGACCGGGCCAGATAACATCAGGTCCTGGCCCTTGACCAATCCAGCCCAACATAAAAATACCCAAACCCAAAAAGAGAAAAACACAAAACAGCCGGCATCGCTCGCGCGGGGCCGATTTGCCTCGCGGAAGTTCGGGTGTAGCAACACGCCGCTCCTGGCTTCTAGATTCTTCTTGTGAAATCGTAAATTTGTAGACGACAACTCATCACCTCGACCCGGATCCTCCAGCGACCTTGCGCGACCCGGAGAAAAAGGCACCTTCCTTCTTACTTCATCTCTAAGGCATTTTCTCTCGTTAAAAACCAAAGTCAAGCCCTTTTCTGCCATATTAAAAAAAAAAAAACAAAAATCGACATTAAATCCTAGTAAACACAACCTACTCTCTCACTCTCTATCTCTCTCTGCTCTCATTTTTCAGTTTCCAGTTTTCAATTTCAGGTTCGTTTCGATTTCACGTATCTTTAATCGTATCTGTTTGTTTCATTTCATTTTGATTTCATATCTGGTCACGAACCCTAGCCGGAACTCCATTTGAATTTCGTGGAGGTGGAGTTTGATTTTATATGATTTTTATATCATTTAAACGCTTTCGAGTTTGACGACGTGTCGTTTAGGTTATATTTGATGTGTATCGTCTTTGGTTGTGTATATTGATCATGATCTGCAGCTTTTTGTTATGAAGCTATTGATGGTTCAAGAAGTGTTTTTGATTGAGGGTTTGTTTGAATTTAGGATTGGATTTTTGCTAGGGTTTGGTAATGCGAAAAACTAAACTGAATGAATAGACGGTGAAATTGAATTCAAATGCTTGATTAATTGTTTACCTTATCGTGATTGTGATCGTGTGTGGTTTTTAACGTTGGTGATTTTTGCTAGTTGATGTATTGTGTGAAAGAGATTTGTATTCTGATTTGTTTGGCAGGTTAGGGATCAAATTATGATCGACAATTGTTTACATTATATTGATCGTGATTATGTTTGGTTTTAAATGTTGGTGATTGTTGTTAGTTGATGTTTTTGTGAGAAATAGACGTGTCCAGATTTTTTGGCAGGTTATATCTACCTTGAGACTCTGGCATTTTATGGATTATGAATGTGTATGATTAGTATAGCAAAATCTGTCAGCGAATAAATTGTAATGTGTTCGATTCATGTTATTGATTTTAGGACAAGATTGTTGTTGTCGTGCACCATAACCCTATAACTATATGTCATCACGTCAGCTGCTTACATATACTCTGTGAAAGATTGATGTTGGATTAACTCTTATTCCTGCTTTTATTGTATGACAATGCATTAGAAGTGGAAATTAGAGTACATTGTCAGAATACAATTGTAATGTCGGTGTTTGTTTCATGTATTAATGAACTAGATTATCATAGCTGTCCATTATTAAGTGGATTATTTTATATTTCTGCAACAGCTATGTTGCTACCGAGCTTACCTTTTGGTCAAAATTATATGTCTGTAAGCTAGATTGCATTTATGTTTTATGCTTATTGTATCGTCTATGTTGACTTGGATGGTGTTGTTTTTGTATATTTTGTGTAAAACGTACCTTGCAGCGGCCGAACTGGTTGGCTTTAGCATTGCCATACAGTAAGTTAATATAGCTGCGCACACAAATTTGGGGTACAAAACCAGCTCTTGACTGCAAGAGTCTAAGCAGTGCAAGATAGATTGTCCCATACACATTACATAAGTTATTTTTAACTATAGCTTTGAATGTACTCTGAAATTGTGATTGGGCCTCAGTTGCTACTGAAATATCATGGCGGATCAGCATCCCAACAAGGGTTCCTGTACAAGCAATGATTGTGGGGAAAGCTCGGATTCAGTTGTAGAGATTAATGTCAAGACTCTAGATTCTCAGATCTATAATTTTCAAGTGGACAAAAATGTAAGCAAAATTTTCCTTGTTGATGCCTTCTATTTTCAGTCAACGGAATGTAGTTCTCCTTGGTTACATTGACATTTTTATTTACGCTGATTATGGGATACAGTTTTGTTTAGACAGTACGATTAATGCCTTGGTGAGTTGTTGAAGTGTACAACAACATTAACCTTTTTTTTCCTTAAATTTTTACCTTCTTTGAGGCGGAAGTTTTACCTTAGTTGGGCTTATTTCTAAATTATGTGATTCTAAATAATTTCAGATGTCGGTTTCGTTATTCAAGGAGAAAATAGCTAATGATATTGGTGTTCCAGTTGGTCAGCAGCGACTGATTTTCAGGGGAAAAGTGTTAAAAGATGATCATCTCCTTTCTGAATATCGTATCCTATTAATCATGTGTTTTTTTTTTTTAATATATTTTTTACATTGTAAATTTTGAAGTTGCATTTAGTTTTGCTATATATTCTTTACTTCACCATATGTCTTACTGTTAATTCCAATAGTATGGTTCTTTTAGTCAACCAAGCACATAAATTCGGTACATCAAACTTCAGAAACCTTGACTGTTTTTAGATTTGGAGAATGGGCACACCTTGCATTTGGTTGTAAGGCAGCCAGCTCAATCACAAACTTCATCTGATGCAAACACTGGAGAGACAAATGGGACTACCAGTGCTCGAGGCATTGATTCTTGAAAGTTTGCTTTTGTGGTCTACCATATCACCACATTTTTAATGTAGATCAAATAAATTGTGTGTTTCTTTCATATTTGCAGGAAATGATGCTGATCCTGGTGCTCCTCGTAATCGAGTTGGGCAAATTTCGCACAGTGTACTTCTTGGAACAGTCAATGTTGGGGATCAAGGAGAAGGCATTGTTCCAGATCTCTCACGGGTGCTGCTTCTTTTCAGTTTCTGTATCTCTTTTGTTTTTGAAACTTTGGGCCTTAGCTCTTTAGGGTTTTTGGCTGGGTTGATTGCAGTGAGAGAGGGTAGAATGCATTTATGTTTTGCTATTGCCAGAAGCAGTTACTTTGTTGCTGTCTGACTTGTAGGTTATTGGGGCTGTCATGAATTCTATTGGAATTGGCAGCCAGTCCGCTATGAACAGTGGTAATTTTGGGGCACAGTTCTTCACTCCGGTGAGTAATTTTTGTTTCCAGACACATCCATTATATACATATATGTGTCACATATGTATATGGCTATGCGCGTGCACTTGCATCTGTGTGTGTGTGCATGTGTATATGTGTGCTTCTGTGCGTGTGTAATATGATGATATTTGTCCTTACTATTTGCAGCCAAATACTTCTGGTCAGGTTCCCCAAGGAAATGAAGCAGATGGGACACGTAGGAGTGTTGGTAGCCAAATTCAAGGAGGTCAAGCACAGTCTGGACAAACATTTTCTGGTCCAGTATTTCACATGTCACCTCAAGCTGGGCAAATTCCTGTGGCTGCTGCAGCTGTACCGGTTCCTTCACTTAATTTGGTATTAAAATATCTGCTTGTTCATGTATAACTTGTGATGTGCTGTTGTTGCTTTTCTTAATAAGACTGTTTTCTTTTTCGGGTTTCAGCCAATTCCGGATTCTTTAAATACACTTTCCGAGTTTATGCGCTCCATGGAGACAACATTATCTCAAAATGGTAACGGTACAGGAGGCATTTTCTTGTACATATGTGCTGTAAATTAACTATTCACAATAACTAGCTGTGCAACATGTAGGATATCAGCAGAATACATCTTTGACTAGCCATGAAGATGTGCCGCGAACGGAATTACCAACCAATGAGAGGGGTTTGCCGACACCTGAAGCATTGAGCATTGTTCTGCGACATGCACAAGGCCTTCTTAGTGGTCATACAATTGCCGCACTATCAGTAAATACCATCTTAGAACACTTGTTTCTTTTGTTCACTCTCTACCTTTTCCCCTTCTGGATTGGTATACTGTGTTTAAAGTAGCATTGAGTTTGTCTCTGTTTTTTTAGTTACTGTGTTATTGGTTGTTTGATAAAATTTTATTTTGACAGTGGATGGATATAGTGCGTTTAAAGTTAGCATTGACCGTGTCACTGCTTTTCCTATTACTTTATTATTGGTTTTATAAAATTTTATTTTGACAACGAAGCATGTTTATTTATGAAACATTTTAAGTTCTGGGTTTGTCTCTATAGATCCCTTAGTATCTCCAGGTTTGAATTTTTATGAATTTTTATATTGACATCATTATCTTGATAGGTGATATATCAGTAGGTTAATAGGATTACTTTTCCATGTTCTTTGACATAGAACATTATTTTGATGATTTCACTTATTTTAATTTCAAATATTTCACACTACGAATGTTATGCCTTTGATAATGATCTGTCATTACAGACTTCTGAACAAAATTTGAAGTAATAGATTTGCTTTTGTAGTAAAAAATTGCCACATGCAGTTATATATCTCATCAGAGAAAAAATTGAATATGGAGTTCCTGTCCTGACACAATACCAATTTCGCATTCTTTTCTTTTTCCGATTTCTGGAAAATTTTATTATCTGATTAAGTATGATTTGTCATCTGCTGCAACTTTGTAGCATCTTGCAGGACGTTTGGAGCAAGAAGGAGCTTCCTCAGATCCCACTGTGAGGTGGCAAATTCAGGAAGAATCTGCACGAGTTGGATTTGCAATACAACATTTAGGTTCTCTTCTTTTGGAGCTTGGTCGTGCTATGATGACACTGCGTATGGGGCAGTCTCCTGTATGCTCAAACTTTTTCTCTACACTGAAGTTTGTGAACATATAATTGTTTGATGCAAGGTTTTACAATTCAGTTTGAGCGGGCGTCGCCGCCTTAGGCACTGAGGTGCCTCAGTTCCGGTGCTCAATGCCAAAAATCCAACAAAGGTTGCCTTGACCGCACAAGGTGGCCGCCTCAGGCCCCAGTCAGGTTGACTCGGCCAGTTGACCCTGCGGCGGTCGGGCCTGAGGAAACCTTAAAAAAGAAAAAAAAAAAAAAAAATTAAAAATACTAAAAGAATCCCTAAAAGACCAGATCGGCTGAGCCCGTTTATTCTAAAACTCTTCTTTAATGTTTGACTAAGCTCTTTCTCACTAAAACTTCTTTCTTCAACCTTCAACCAAGCTTTTTCTCACTAAAAGTTCCTTCTTCAACCTTCAACCAAGCTTTCTTTCGCTAAAATTCCTTTTTCAACGTTCAACCAACTAAAACTAGCAGCCACAAGCCTACTCTCTCTTAAAACAATTGTCTCGCTAGGCAGCCTCTCTCTCTCTAAAAATCAATCTCTCTCTCTCTCTATAGGCAGCCTTGTATCTTTCTCTGAACTTCCCTTTCTCCCACTCCAAAAATCAGTTTGCCTCTCCAGAATAGGTGTGGTACATTTGTGGGTGTGATGCGTACTAGAAAAGATTCAGCTTATTTTGTTCTAGTGACTTTTGTCTTGTTTTTTGTTTGATATTGTTGTTCTAGAAATATTTTTGGACAATTAATTTTCAATGTATTTTTGTTAAATTTTGAACTGTTTGTTCTTTTTCTTTTTATTTTTTTGAAGACATTTTTTATCAGAGCGCCTGCCTCGTCTCACGACGAGGTGACCGCACCGTACCACCTTATTTACTTTTCAACCTTGTTTTGATGTGACTTGCCTCAGTTTCATACGGAAAAAACGAAAGAAAAATTCATTTGCAATTTTTTTTACTTGACTTGCAGGCTGAATCTTCTGTCAACTCTGGGCCTGCAGTTTATATATCTCCATCAGGACCTAATCCTTTAATGGTTCAGGTTTGTCAATAATAATCAGTATTATATTCTTGGGTTGCTAATAGCTAAGCCTGTGGGTGGTCTTTGCTGCACTATAATTTGTTTAATATATAGAGTGAGGTATTAGTACGTTCTATTAGCAATTTCTAGAGCAGGCTGTTATCATTACTGAAAATAGTTCTTTATAAACCTGCAAGTCTTGTGAACCAAGTTATGGATAATGATGACGATGTACAGTGGAAGAATTGTATACAAGAAGTTATTTTTGTGTGTTTTACTCCCTGGGTAGGAGAGAGTGGGGTGAGGGAATAAGATGGTCTGAATATATGGTGTTGGACTTGTGTTGCAGTTGGGATTGCCTCTCCCTTAGGTTGCATCTGTTTTCTGGCGCCTTTTTTTTTCCCTTGAGTTTGTTGTTTATACTCTATTTATTTTAGAGATGCCTCCCACCTTGAGCAGATTGTTAGGAACTTCAAGGTGCATGCCTATTGAGCTGTGGTGCACCGGGCTTGAATCTTATACCCAGTCATGCATTGTTGTGGTGTTTTATGCTTCTTTGTATATGTTAGTTGCACATGATGGTCATCTTCAAGACATGCTTTTAGATCTAGACTGAATGAATGGTTGCATGCTATGAAGGATGTCCTCTGCGTGAAGTTGAAACCTTATTAAATGGCTGTGGCAATTTAAATTATAAGCTATTTTGTTCCCCTTGAGCTATGCTTTGAATTTTTGGAGTGATTGATCTGGCTTTCTAACCATGCATGGCTCTGCTGTGTTTATTTGCAGCCTTCTCCTCTTCAAACCAGCTCCCTCTTTGGTGGTCCTGTTCCTGCAACAAATGCTGTGGGTTTTGGCCCTGTTGGTGTAGGAAATGCCCCAAGAAACATAAATATTCATATACACGCTGGTATGCTAACTGTGTCTTGAACCTGTTTTTGTTGTTTATGAATCTGACAAATGTTTGTTTATCAGGCACTGCACTTGCCCCAGTTGTATCAGCTGTTGGTACTGGGGCGAGTAATCGGGATGGAGTGCAGGGAGAACGTGGCAATAATACTGGTTCTACCAATTCAACAGTTTCAGGTTTGGCTTCACGTTCAATCCGAGTGGTACCTGTGAGAAATGTCATCGCGGCGGCTGTCCCATCACGCCCTACTGGTGTTGCAACTTCGAGTGCAGCTGCAGCACCATCTGGTCTAGGCGTTTCTGTATCTCAGCAACCTCCAGACTCGGCTTTGATATCCTCATATATTAATGAAGTCACCTCGCAACTTAGAAATTTTATGCAAGGAGAGAACCAGGTTGCATCAGGTAGGTAGCTATGAATTGTTTGGATAAACATTTATGACGATTATATGGTTGAAAATGTTGCTCTTTCTGTTAACAGGTGGAGTGGAGTCATCCATGCGAAACAGTGTTGTTGGATCCAGTGCAGGGAACAATGTTGGCAATGAACAGCCTAACAGCGTGGCTGTCAACAGACCTGCTGGACTTGGTACTTCTTCGTCTGGGGTCTTGCCAGAAAGTGAAGGTCCAAAGGTATGTTTTGTGGGTAAAGTAGCATGGATACTCATGATAGTTTCTTGACGATAACCTCTAATGGTGCTTACGATAATAACAGCCACGTTCCGAATGCGATCAAGTAAGGAATAATGAAAATATGGGGGGTAGCTCAAACACAAATGATGCAGCATCATGCTCAGTGGGAGGCTTTCTGAGTTCTTCAAAGTCAGAAAACACTGCAGAAAATGCTCCTGGGTCCTGTGAGAAGAAAGATCTTTCAGGGGGTGCCAATGCTGTTCCACTTGGATTGGGGTTGGGAGGATTAGAGCGCAAGGTATGTACTATATTTGTTATATAAATC
The DNA here is from genome assembly GCA_022984855.1 of Dimocarpus longan. Lineage (NCBI taxonomy): Eukaryota > Viridiplantae > Streptophyta > Magnoliopsida > Sapindales > Sapindaceae > Dimocarpus > Dimocarpus longan. The sequence goes on from CM041018.1 coordinate 951,983, forward strand.
ATAGTAATATCTTTGTTGTGATATAGCACCTTGAAATTGCCTTTAGATCCATATCCAGTGACAATATTGTGTGATGGTACTAGAATCACATTAGTTAATAACCCACCCTGTTGTACAAACTGATCCTAATTGTGAATTGACTGTGCCTGATTTTAGTTTCCTTGGTTACCAAGTGATCTAGGAGGCATAATGTAGTAGTGTACAGTAGTATCATGTTTTTATCTGCAATGCACTTCTGTCATCTGCAAACCGACTGTTCAAATGTCTTTGTGATGTTGATATGGTCAGAAGCGAACCAAGCAGCCAAAGACCCAAGTCAACAGTGGTGATGGCGGAACCAGCAGTGCTCCTCTTGATCAGAACCTGCACTCAGGTCAACAGCTTCTGCAATCTCTTGCATCTCATAGCTCAGCAATGAATAGGACTGGTGTAAATGACCACTCTGGTCAATTACCCATGGCTGGGAGGATCATGGAAAATGAACAGTCAGGGGGCCATGATGGTGATGGCCAACTTGACCCAGGAAGTGCAATGTCACAGGTTTTAGGTAGCCCTGAAATAAATGGTTTATTGTCTGGGCTAACTGGGGGTGGTTCTCCAGATGCTTTGAGAAATATGTTGCAACAGTTCACTCAGAGTCCGCAAATCATGAGTACTGTTAATCAAATTGCTCAGCAGATTGATGGCCAGGATCTTGGAAACATGTTCTCAGGGTTGGGAGGAGGAGGCCAGGGTCGTGGCATTGATTTGTCACAGATGGTCCAGCAGATGATGCCTGTTGTTTCTCAAGCCCTAAATCGTGGTTCTGCAGCAACCCAGCCTAGTGAAAGGAGGTCAACTGGAACAAATAACCATGAAGATTATGAGTTCCAGGTTTGTATATGTTGCTAATAGATATTGCAATAAGGAATTAGACAATTTGAAATGTTTTTACCATGAAGGTTTTGATTTGTAAATCATTAATCATTATAGTTGATTTAGGTAGGTAAACAACAGCAACAACAACAATAATAATAATAATAAACACTTTAAAATGCTGCTATGGGGTTTTGTTACATATTTCACATGTTCATGAAGAATTAATATGCATTTGTGATTACTGTTCCTCGTGGTGTTCAATTTGTTGTAACAGTGTTGGCTGTAATGGATTGTTTATTGAAATTGGTCATAAATTATATTGGATCTGAAGGGATCAAAGTGTTATTCGTTCCATAAATTTGCTGTTTTATCTTGTGTCTCCTTTTTATGGCCTTGTTGCTCTTCCATTGTTTTGTTGGGATTGAATTGCATCTGCTGAACTGACATGGTTCATGTCTATTATGAGACGAGTCTTACTAGCGCAGAAGATTTTCTTTTTCAAAGTCAATGTTAGTAACTGTTTCTGTTTTCGACTGTTTTCTTCTTCTAGATTGGAATCCAACAAGTGGCTCAGAGTATTGAACGCTCCGATCCGCCTAGAGAAGTTTTCCGTGCTGTCGTTGAAAATGCTTGTCGTTCGCAGGGCAATGGCATCAATGATGATCTTGTGAACGGGGTGTTGAGTGATGATGGTCTGATCCATGTAAGTGTCCATGCAATGCTTCTGTCATATGTGCCTTAGTTAGCAGTCCAATTTGAGTCAGTCGTTGCAGTTGAAACACCAGTGACTTTCTGATCTGCTTGAAATTTCATGGCAGAACTTAGAATGATGATCCGGGGCCTAAAGATTTCTTTTTATTTCTTTTCTTTTTTGGTTCAGGAATACATTGAGCTGTTACAGCATGATTTACGTCGTCGACTTGAGGACAACTTTGGAGAGGACAAGTGCTAATTTTTCCTCTTGGGAGGGACGCGGTTTCATTTAATATTTATAGTCAATGTTGGCTATCAGTTGAAACTTTGTACAAATTAGGTTTGGGGCTTGATGTGGTCTTCAGTTGCAATTGATCTTTTTGATTATATATACCTCCTTTTTCCATCAATGATGGTGTATCAAGTTTTTGTAACTTAAAACTATATTCATACCGTTTGAGTTTTGCTTCAGAAAATGGCAAATGTTCTTTTTCTGCAGTAGTGTAATTATCATTGTGACAGTGGCCTTGCATCAATCACAATCGAGGGGCTGCTTCCTTTTTTTTTTTATTTTTTTAAAATTAAATTTAGTTGGGTACCGGATATTGGAATTGAGATAGCTTCGAGAGGTGCGGTTACACCTGCTGTCACAATTATAAATCAAGTATTTTTGTTGCATCACAAATAGTTTCATTGTGAGTATATATGTTATATAGGATTGGTTTTTGATGTGTTGTGTTTTAAGATGATAGCGGGGACAATCTTCCACATTAAAAAATATCTTATCAATACATTCTTTATTAACTTTAGCTCTTAAATAACTTTGGATCGAAACTTGTTGGGAAATTCATAATATGTATATATATATATATAAGAGCAAAATACACAAAACCCCTCTCAGGTAAGACCTAAATCAGCTATAGTTAAAGATCAGGTTTAATGACACAATACCCCCGAGTTAACAGTATCTGTTAGGCAACTTTGGATTGATCAAGGGTAATTTCGTCATTTACTAATAATAAAAATTATTAAAATCATTTACTAATAACAGCTATAGTATCTGTTAACAGTATCTCTCTCACTCCCACATGCTCGCCTCTCTCCACTGATCTCTACCACCTTCTTCTTCTTCTTCTTCTTCTTCTTCTTCTTCTTTTTCTTCTTCTTCCTGATTTGGGTTCGTGGAACCCAGATCAGATCTGGGTTCGCGCGACGCGAACCCAGATCAGATCTGGGTTCGCATCGTCGCGAACCCAGATCAGATCTGGGTTCGCATCGTCGCGAACCCAGATCAGATCTGGGTTCACGACGACGCGAACCCAGATCTGATCTGGGTTCGTCGTCGCGAACCCAGATCAGATCTGGGTTCGCGACGATGCGAACCCAGATCTGATCTGGGTTCGCGACGATGCGAACCCAGATCTGATCTGGGTTCGCGACGACGAACCCAGTTCAGATCTGAACTGGGTTCGTCGTCGCGAACCCAGATCAGATCTGGGTTCGCATCGTCGCGAACCCAGATCAGATCTGGGTTCACGACGACGCGAACCCAGATCTGATCTGGGTTCGTCGAACCCGTCATTGTTCGACGAACCCAGACTTGGGTTCGGCGTGGTTCGTCGAACCCAGATCTGGGTTCGTCGAACCCGTCGTGGTTCGACGAACCCAGACCTGGGTTCGGCGTGGTTTGTCGAACCCAGATCTGGGTTCGTCTGGGTTCGAACCCAGACAACCAGATCTGTTTGAAGATGATGTCTGGATGTGTTTGAAGATGATATCTGGATGGGTTTATCTGGGTTTGAAGAAGATGATTGATAATGTGTTTGGATTTTTGCAGATGATTAATAATATGTTTGGGTTTTTACATATTGATGTGGGTTTTTGTATGTAGTGGCCATTTATGTCTGGATGCAGATTGATGTTTGGGAGATGAAGGTTTCTGGATGAGTAGAAACCTTCATAACCTTCTGGATGAAGATGAACTGGATGAAGATGAAGATGAAGATGGTTGTTGCAGAGAGTTTTAAATTTTAAAAGAAAAAAAAATAATTTTAAAAATGGAGGGTATTTACGTCTTTACACTTTAAATTAAAGTTGACCGTCAATTTTAACACATTTTGACCGTTAAACTGGGGTTATTGTGTTATTAAACTCAATCTTTGATTATAACTGTATTTATGTCTTACCTGAGGGGGGCTTGGTGTATTTTGCTCTATATATAAAATGTTTTTATCATCAATATTTCATTACTTTAAAAGGTTAAAATGAAATAATTAAATTTATTTATTATATATATATATTTTAAAATAAATTCAATTTAAAAATAGTGGATGAATTAATTATTTCGTCTTAATATCAAATAAAAAGAATTTTTTAAGAGAAAAATAATTGATGAATTTTTATTATAAAATTTTACCATTTCCAAAAGAGAAAAATCATATTTGTATTAAAATATATATATATATGAGGAAGAAGAAGAGAGAGAAAATCATATGTTAATCTTATATGACAAAATGCCACAACCCTCCAACTCCAGCTCGAACATAAGCATCACCTTTTCTTTGCATGCTCGTCGCTGATAATAGAAGACAAAACCGTCCCTAACGGCAAATAAACAAAACTCAAATTCGTTAAGCTACTAGTTGGCCACCTCGTAACCTACTTCGAACTATTTGGATTCGAAAACTTGGTTTTTCCAAGTCAATCAGCGTTAATGGAGGAGGAAGCCGTCACGAAACCAACGAACAAGAGTGAAGCTCGCCTTTGTTGCATCTGTAATCAGAGAAGACCTGCTCTCAAAAGACCCAAAACCCTAGAACAGGTAAAACTTCCAGATATATATTAATCGTTGTAAAAGCTTAATATATATGTTTTGGTAGTTTTAACGTTTCGATTCTGTTTCTTCTACATACACTCAATTAAATTATTTTACATTTTCTATTTTTAACTTAATTTAATTTTATTTATTAAATAGCTGGAATAGATTGTTAAAAAGTAACAAAAATTGGGAAGTTCTGTTAGTATGTAGTTACAAGCAGTGGTTGGTATTGTTGTTAGCTGTAGTATTGTTGTTAGTGATATTTGTGTTGAGCACAAACACTTGAAAATAATAAAATGAAAAATAAATTCAATAACAAAAATTCACAGTTATTTGAGGACAGCACGAAAATCAGCTTATGAGAGGATCCTAATTTGTGTTTTTGTTTATACTTGTTATGATCCACTTCGATTTAAAACTGGTAGCGGGTTCTCGTTTAGATAATAAGACTGAATTTTCCGCTTACAAAGATATGCAGGGAGTGTTTCTATGAGGTGTTTGAGGAGGAGATTCATCAGGTAATTGTAGACAATCAGCTTTTTAAGCCTGGTGAGCGGATTGCGATAGGTGCATCTGGTGGAAAAGGTGAGTGTGCTGTATTTGTAGTTAATGATTGTGGGTTGATGTGAGTATTGAATATTGTTGTTGTGCAATTGATTTGGTTTGATTTGTTTTTGGTTTTTGTGTCGGTTGCAGATTCAACAGTCCTTGCTTGTGTATTGTCAGAGCTGAATCGGCGTCACAACTATGGCCTGGATCTTTTCCTTTTGTCGGTTGATGAGGGCATAACAGGATACAGAGATGACTCACTCGAAACTGTCAAAAGAAACGAAGTCCAGGCCGGTGTTTTTTTTTTTTTTTTTTTGTGCATATTAAAAATCAAGTTCAAAGTTTTGTCGTGATTTTCTTTGTTATCATGTCTTTGAAGTTTTTGGCTTGTGGTGGTGTATTCTTTATAGAATGAGTGCAAATTTTGAGGAGAGGTATTCTAGGCAGTTTTTTTTTTAGTGTTTGTTTGTTCTTATCTTTCTTTGTTTCTTCTCCAGTATGGCCTGCCGCTGAAGATTGTTTCATACAAGGATTTATATGGGTGGACAATGGATGAAATAGTGAAGATGATTGGTTTGAAGAATAATTGCACGTTTTGTGGTGTTTTCCGGCGCCAGGTATAGGAACAACTGAATAAATGCTCTATAAATTCATGCAAACTTACCTTTGTTGTACTATCCCGATGTGGCCAGTCCCCCATGTCTGCTGTTTCTAACAGGTTGTAAATTGCTCAAGCTAATGTTCCAAGATTTGTTTGAGTTCTTCTGGTATAGATAGTTATTAACTTTGATGAGCAAGTTGGGTAATTGTGGTCTGTCATTTTGTGTGCTTTGATACTTGCTTTCTTTAGTGTTGTCGTTACTGTCATTATGATCAAGTGTGGCTGTTATGCTGTCTTGACGAGCTTCAGTAGTCTATGGATTAATATAGAATCACTGGATGAAATTGGTGGATTTTGTTTTAGGCCCTTGATCGAGGTGCTGCATTATTGAAAGTAGACAAGGTTGCTACTGGACATAATGCAGATGATATTGCAGAAACAGTTCTCTTGAACATATTACGAGGTGATATTGCTAGGTAATGGATTGTTGAATGAAGTTTACCTTACGGTTTATCCTTCTCTTTTATCATGGAACTAAGTTCATCCTATTACTTTGTAGATTGAGTAGATGTACATCAATAGTAACCGGGGAAGATGGACCAATTCCAAGATGCAAACCTTTTAAGTACACCTACGAGAAGGAGATTGTCATATATCCTTGTAGTTGGAAATGCTCGGCTTTCGTTTTAAGTATTAATTTCTGTATCTATTCTTATCAAACATTTTTGTGAAACCTTAACCAGATGTTTACGTATGCTTATTTCAAGAGGCTGGACTACTTCTCCACTGAATGTAATTGTTCATTTTCCCATTGCCATCGATGATTCTTTTTCAACAACTTTTCATTTGTTATTAAAAATGCCCTTATTGCATTCACAGGCATATATTCGCCAAATGCCTATCGTGGTTTTGCTCGCGAGTTCATAAAAGATTTGGAGAGAATAAGGTTACTTAGTTTACTTTCGCAAAGTGATTCAATTGTCTTTGCATGCTTATTTCCTCCCTAAACTTTCATACCATCATGTTATTCATGCAGGCCTAGGGCGATACTCGACATCATCAAGTCGGGTGAGAATTTCAGAATTTCCACTTCGACAAAAATGCCAGAGCAGGGGACCTGTGAACGATGTGGCTATATTTCTAGTCAGGTAAGGCTGCTTGCCAATCTCTCTACATGAGTTCACTGACCGGATAGACTATCGCCGTCATAAAATCATATTTTACGATGCTTATCTTTATCATACTTGATGCACAGAAATGGTGCAAAGCTTGTGTTCTGCTGGAGGGACTAAACCGGGGGTTGCCTAAGCTGGGTATCGGCCGGAGCCGAGGCCTTAATAATGATCGTAAAAAGGATAAGGACATGAGACAAAGCAATGGAACAAAGAGTACTGAGAGGAAACAATGTGGATCCTTGGACTTCTGATAGAGATTACTATATATTCGGTTACTTTGAAATTTCATAGAGTTGGAATTTTATTGCTGATTACTGATTAGTTATCGCTTTGGAAGTCATTTTCTCAACCATCAAGTTTTCATTTTATTTCATGTAACTTATGACAATTATACACAAGTTTTTGGCCAAAATCCATTCTTAAGCTAGTGAAGGATTCATGGATCTTAATAAATCCAAGAAAAAATATCAACATATTGTCATCCATATCAATCACTCGTCATTTTATTTGTTTTTGTTTAGATGAATTCGTTTGCTCTTAATTTATCTAATAATTTGGATGAAATTAAAAGTAATTATATTAATACATTAAAATTGCATTGCTTAATATTTTTTTGACAATCATCATCGTGTCTCAAAATCTATTAGGAGCATCTAGTATCAATTTTTTTTTCATGAATTTATGATTTATTTATTTTTTATTTGTGGAAGGAAATTTTAAATTCGAGAATTCAAAAAGTAATTATTGATCAAGTTAGGTCTGCCACCATAAATTTATAATTGAGTGAATTACAAATTAACTACCCACTTTAAACTTATTTACCGAGGGAAACAACTTTATAGTTTTATTACTAATTAGCTACCCACTTTAGACCAAGTCCGTTAGTTTTAACGGCAAATAATGTTATAGTGTTAAAAAGACGAAAATACCCCTAACTGATTATGTTGACTTATTTGACTAAAAAAGCCCAACTTCAATCCACAGTGTTCTTCAAGTATTCTTCACCGATTCATCCTCAAAAAATCACTCAAAGTCATCAGTTAAATATAATCATTAACCCAAACAATCACCAATTCAACAACAAAAAAAATTAAAAAACAAAATTTGAAAATGAACCCAGATTCTGGGTTCGTGAGAACCCAAAGATTTGGGTTCTCTTACGAACCCAGAAATCTGGGTTCCTAAGAACCCAGATCTGGGTTCGCAAGAGAACCCAGATCTAGGTTCGCGAGTAAGAAGAATAAGTGGAAGAAGAAGAAGTGGAAGAAGAGAAGAAGTGGGTTCGCTTCGAGGAAGAAGAAGAAGTGGGAAGAAGTGGGTTCGCTCCGAGGAAGAAGAAGAAGTGGAAGAAGAGAAGTGGAACGATGAGAGGAAGAATCTCAGAAGGGAAGAAGAAGAAGACGCGGAAGAAGAAGAGACAGAATGAGAGACCGGTAAGAGAGAGAAGGGATAAAAAATTTAAAATATAGTTGAAAGACAAAAATATCTCTGGATATACTGACATTGACTGACTGTTGATCAACTAAAATTAACTTTAGGTAGTTAAATTGTAATAAAACTATAAAGTTGTTTCCCTCTGTAAATAAGTTTAAAGTGGGAAGCTAATTTGTAATTCGCTCAAGAGTAAGATATAGATTTTAATTCGCCATTGGTGATTATACCACAATAAGTACTAACACGGGGCGACACCCACGGCCGTCTCACAAAAAGTATAGACTTTCGCGTCGCATCGGATCCGAACTCTCTTCGTGGCATTTTAGTTGGCGTCGACAGTCGACTCGAAGCTCACACTTCAACTTCATAGTTAGGGAACTAGTTTTTCCGTGAACTCCTCTCTCTCTAACAATGTCGTTGTCAGCAACGCCGAGGTCAACCGGCGCCGGCCAAAACCCTAAAAAGACGATGAAAATGTTGGTAGTCAACGCGAAGAAGCACAAGCACAGCTTCATCCAATTCTTCGCGATGACAGGCATATTCTTATTGAGCGTCAGATCGCTGGGCCAGAAGTACAGAATCCACGACCTCGAAGAGGACACGTCAGCTCTCAAGCAAGAGCAGGACTCGCTGGCACAGCGCATGAACAAAATCAAGAGCAGCCTCCTCCGCGAAGCCTCTCTTGAGCCCTCCGGCCTCTTCGCTTCTCGCCTCCGCCTCCTCTTCGGCGACAATGATCCTTAGCTCAACTTCAATGGAGCCACCTTCTACTGAGCTTTTTAATTTTGAAAAAAAAAAAATCGAATTTTTTTATGGTTCTATATTTATTAGTGGAGTGTAGGTTTTCTGATACTTTATAGTTGAATCAACAAGAAATAAGGAAGTGAAAATCGGTTTTTAATTGATATTGTTGATTGTATTCGGTGTTTAATTAGGATTTTTGTTATGCGTTTCGTGTTTGACATTATGATTTCAAAATCATGAATTGTATTTATTGTTTCAACGTGGAGTTGTTTGTGTTTGTTTTTGTATGATTTAGTGGTTACTTAAATGAGGAACACAGTTGCCTGGAATTGTTTGTGTTTGTTTTTGTATGATTTTCGTCGGTAAAAATTTTAGACAATGTTGGTTAGAGGGAGCGAAAAGAGAAGGGAAACCAAAATTGAAGAGATTTGTTTCTCTCAATTTGTGTTTTAAGTTATATATCTTTGTTCAATTTGTGTTTTAAGTTATATATCTTTGTTCATACATGTTAGTATTATGCAAGACAAGTGTAGAAACATTGATTAATTTTTGAACCTCAATAAACTTCATTCTTTTGATTTATCATTTGTCTATCTATAGAATGACATCCTTCTGTGTTTGTTTCACTTATGGTTTCTTTCTGACGAAATAGGAGAAATGCTCTTCCCTTAGCTCCATATTCTTTCCAGCATATTTGCCTCCACCTTATTGCTTTCCTACCTAACAAATTCTTAAGTTTGTATTTGTATACATTGGTTTTGATTGGAAGTTATTTTATTTGATTTTTGTTTGGTAAGTATTTTCTTCTCCAAAAAGCATGGTGTATCCATTGTTTTGAGTGTTTGAAAGCTGACCAAACAAATGAAATGGTTTTCTCGATGGGTAGTTTTTCAACCTAGGTTTTGCATTGGTTGTCCGTGATGGGGAGTTTAGAGTTTGTAATGTTTGTCTTGTCTCTGATCTTAATTTCAGTCTGAATACTTAATGTTATCATGGTGAAGTCTAGTATCCTTGTTTGGGGTTCAATAGTTTGTTTTGCTTTGCAAGCTCCAAAAGTTGATTTATTGGTTTTGGTATTAAAAGAGAAGCAATACATAGATGGTGGGGGCTATCTGGCTGTATAAGTTTGATTTTGCCGATCTAGAACTTGACCTCCCCTGTTATACAGAACTTTAGAATATGGTTAATTGGGTCATGAACTAAGAGTCCGAAATGGTTTTTTCCTTCGTGCTATGCTGCCGCTTGCCATTCTTTTGTGCCATTAAATAATTGATTTTCAAGCAATTCAGTCCGGTTGGATGATGGTGCATTTAGGCTGATTTTCTTTGGTTGCTACTACTTAGCCTAAGTCACCCTCAATCTTAATCTAGTGGGGGTCAGCTAATGAGGTGAAATGAAAGCCTTTGTCTGATTTGTGTCATATTTCCTTACCATTGAGACTGCTCATATAAATAGCTAAATGTGTTCTAGATGGTAGCAGAATGGCTTTCTGTCTGCAATGTTGTCTGCCTGCTCCTCGGTTTCATGGTTTCATCTGCATCTGTTAAATTTCTACACTTATTAGTTTTTATCTGGTTTGAGAAGTTACATGTATATTGTTGGATAGCCTTACAACCCGAAAGACTAATCTATTAGGTTGTGGAATTCATTGGTATATATACCCTTCAAGTGCAATTTTTTTTGCTTCACATGCGAGGCCTCTGACACCTTCGCCCCTGGTATAACGAAAAACTACTTAGATGTGTCCAGGGATTCATGCAGCGAAGTGGGAATTGGCCTAGTACAAATTAATAGGATGAAGTATTTTGAACAACTGACTTGACAACTCTAGACACCTTTTTTCAGGTATTCTCCTTCATTCATTGTTGATGAATGACTAATAGAGTGTGATTTGCAAATTCCTTAACCTGCTTTGTTGTATCATAGATTTCCAAGTTATATAAACGAGTAGCTTACTATTTTAAGCACATTATATGTATTCTTTTTTAATTTCTCTATAAACTTTAAGCTGTATGAAGTGTTGAGCTTAGGTTCTGGCGACTACATCAATACTTTCAATTTTATGTTGTATCCTTTTGAACATTTGCTCCTAGATTGTCTCTGTTAAGTGAAAGCACATTGGATGGTGAATTCAGTAGAATGGTGTGGCTTCAGTATTCATTTTTCACACAACCACTAGTTGCCAGTATATGCAAAGGGTGGGTGCTACTGTGTATTGTGATTGGTATTATTTTCTATTTCAATTAGATTTGTACCAGATTACCATTATCTTTTTTGTGGATGGTTCGAATGTAGCAATAGTAGCATGCCACCAGTTGCGGTCATCAGGCTCCATACACATATCATTTGCACTGTTTGTTTGTTTGTTTGTTTGTGGTTGGCCTTTGAAAATTCAACTCCAAATCCACGTAAAATAAAAAAATATATATTATAATCATATGGGCACCCTTCGAATCGGCGCGTTACTGTTAATATGGCCCCAAAACATTTTTATTTTGAAACAAGAAGCCAAGTCTGTCATCTGTTAGTTTGCAATGATAGCACGTTCTACAGAGATTCTCTTTTTACGTGTGGGGTCTCTCCTCACCAATTCATTATATTTCATTGGTGCCACCGGCAACTTCCATTCATTGAACAAATTTAGGTTTGTAATTAATTTGCTTGACTTCTTAAATTATCATTTCCACTGCTTAATTAATGACTGACAATCATTTTCTTTGTTTTTTGAATGGGGAAGAAGAAGAATGATTATATGTTGATGTCTCTGGCCTCTTATTTTAAGACCTTAACATGGTTTTGCTTGGCCTGGGCTTTATTCTTATAGCATTATCATTTTCTGGAGAAATGTTTCAATAGAACATATAAAAATATATTTGTGTATATTAATTCAATAAAAATGTTATTATGTTACATCTGTATTTATACATGAATTTGATGTAAGTGTGTACTCTGTTAATACTATGGAGATATAAATTTGTTTTTAAAAACACTGGTTAAGAGGATATTCAACTGTCTAAATAAATTAATTTTCGTAAAATGTCAAAGTTCATACGAATTTGGCTTTATCTAATCTGCAATGCCAGATAATCCCATAATGCCTGTCTAGGTGTGAGTTAACACAATTTTTTTAATTTTTTTAATCAAAAGAAAAGGGCTCATGTAACACGTTTGAGGTAAAGGTTGAGTAATTGGTGTCACTTCCTCGATCTTGTTTTGTGTTGTGTTGGTGTTGTCCAGTTCATAAAAGCCACCAGAAGAAAGGGACGCTTGTCCGAAGTAACCAAAACTAAGAGGTGGCACGTTATCATTATGGTGGAACCATTTTTGTCTTAATCTTTTAATTCGAAAATGTTGTTACATCGTTTACATAAAAAAGTATGAGATCTGGTTCAACGATGATGAAGAATTTTGAATTCCAATTTGTAAATAGTTATATTAATTATGTCAAACACACTAAAGTTTTTGACTTACAAGTTGTTATCGCTTATCAGTAGTGATGATAACAGCTGGAAAAATGTTAAGGGATTATTTTTTTTCAAAATAAAAATTAATTTTTTAGTCAGGTTTTTCTGGTACACGGTTAATATTACTTGACCAGAATATCCTTCAAAATATGTATATATATATATATTACTTGACCAGAATAAAATAATTATTCATTTTTAAAAAAGAATAAGATAATTATTAACCAAACTCCAATAATTAAATTTTGAAGGGGAATATAATTTCAAATTCATGTGCCATCTCTCAATATCAATGGATCAGGCGTTCAAGGACAAAAGTCACGAGGCCATTCATGTGCTTTTCAATTCAGTGTGATGACTGATGCGTGAAGATGGCTCTTCATATTCCCACTTGTTTTTTCGCTTAAAAAAACTTCCAAATTCTACAGTAATCATTCTTGTGCAAGCTTGGCTGATATAGGACTCTAGGTCCATGCACCTAAGAAACTGCAACTAATTTGTTAACTGGGGTGGTAATGAAAATGGTAGAGATTCTATTATGAACAAGATAAAATTGGTGGTCATTTGGAAAAAAAAAAGCTGGTTATGCGAACTCGTGCTATTTTTTTTTTTTTTTTTTAATTTCTCGGCTCAGATTGGCCTTTAAGATATAAATGAGATTTATAGTGACATTTAAGGCAACGACTAAAGCTACATACAAAGGAACTCTTCAATAAATTCTTAAAACAACTATTTTCGTCCTCTGAATTGGTGAGAGAAAAATGTCACGAGAATGAACTATACTACATATTTTTCATATGAGTAATATATGAACATAAAAAAAAAAAAAAAAAAAAAAAACCAAATTTATTATTTAGATGATGTGATGAATTTATTTATAATTTTTGTATCATCAATATATTATCTCAAAAATAATGTAGTTATTATACAAATTAAGGAGTCATATTATTATGACAAAAAAAAAAAAAACTTGGAAAATATAATATTATTTTTCTATGAGAATATGAAAATCTTTTATTTGTATGAATATGAAACAATGAAGTGAAATACCACATCATTGTATACAGATTTAACTATATTCACACTAAATACATATATATGATTTAAATTCGAATCATCACTATACTATGCAGTTTTTTAAAACAGAATGTATATAGACAATATGTTTCATTGGAATAATTATACAAATTTGGCATACCATATATTGAATACTACAAATTTTAGTTTGAAAGGGTTCTAGTCAACTTAGAGTTGATTGGAGTTTGATAATTTTTTTTTTTACTGATATATGTTAATGGAATTCACATATTATATATCATTCATATTAATTTTGTTATAATTTTTTAAGAAATCAAACGAAATTTTGAGGAGAATAGTAAAACTTGTAATAAAATTTTTTTCTTCAAGATAATCACTTTAAATTTAATCCAAATCCTTACTCGGATCAATGACTTTTTGAATATATATATTTTATATTAGATTTTATATAAATATGAATTAAATACACTTCAAATTTTATTAGATTCCACACAAATTTAAATTGAATGTATTTATATTTTAATGAATTCCATATAGATATAAAATGAATACATTTAGATTTCAATAGAATCGATTCAAATTACATATATTTCATGCATATATGAATTAAATACACTCTAAATTTTATTAGATTATACATAAATTTAAATTGAATTTACCTATATTTTAAGAAATTTTATATAAATATAAATTGAATACCTTTAGATTTCAATAGAATTTATTCAAACATATTGGATACACCAAAATTATTGAATATACCTTTAACTAATTACTTGAATTAATTTCTTAAACAAGAATCTTCAAACACTAACATATAGGGCAAATCAACCAACAACTGACCCGTGCACACACGGCAAATTGACCAAATACTGCCATTCCTGCATATATAGATACCATTTATAAATGACACCAAACAAGGAACCTCAAGAGTTCACACTCATGCCTTACAAAAGGCGCGTTGAGTTTCAAGGTGAAACCGTGAAAGCAAAACAACCAATCCACAAACTTTGTTCAAACAAAGTATGCTAGTAAATATAAAAAAATTGAAAAAGAATACTCGTGACATCAAATATTGATTAACTTAGGTCCACAAGTCCAATACTACAAATACAAATAAAACAATACAAGAAACGAGTAGAAAGCAAAGGAAAGAGTGAAGAAAGAATAAAAAACATCAGAATTTTTAAATGGTTCGGTCAATGGATATCTATTTCTACTATTTTTCTCTCACTATTTCGACAGAACAACAACACTCCCTCATCCGGTATTTCTCTTTTGATTTACAATGAAAACGATCATCTATCTATAGAGGGGGAGAATACAATTAAATATAATTAATCTGACAAGTTATAATTAATTGACATTTTTTAGCACTGACATGCAACAAAGTCAACTTTAGTAGAACTGAGCTTCTGACATGACCTATATTTAGTAGTTGAGATTTCCTTAAATTATGTTGTAATTAGTCTGAAGTAAATTTTCTTAACGTGTGCGGCACGTCATAAGCTGGACTCGGTCTTGTTCTGGATGAGCTGAAGCTGCTGAGGATGACCGACGACCTCAGATTTACTGTAACGTCCCAAAATTTTCTGAATTTTTTTTTTTTATATATATATTGAATTTTATTTTCAAGGGGGATTAAAATAAAAATTCAATGAGTGGCATAAAGGTAATAAAGTAGTTGATCTTGGGGTTAAGATGGAATAAGAAATGAAAGAAAATATCAAGTTAGGAATATTTCTTATTCGAGGGGTTTAAATGAGAATTTTAAAAAGTTTAGGGGTCGATTTAGTATTTTAAATTTTTGAGGGACTAAATTGTAATTTGACATAAAAAATTATATAAAAAGACAAGCATAGTAACCGGCATTCTTCATTTTCTTCTCTCCTCAGCCGGCTGCGTCTCTGGTGCGTTTTTTTTTTTATTTCCTATTTTCTTTATTTCTTTTACTTTAATAACCCTTTTTAACCCATTTCCTAACCAAAACACCTAGATCTAACCTTATTCAAGCTATTGGGTGTCTAAATTTAGACTTGAAAAATTGTCAGTGAAGTGAAATTCGGGTAAGTTAATTTTTTTATCCCATTGAGAGCTCAAATCGTGTAGAAATTCATGTAGAAGCATGCTAGAATATTTAGGAAGCATCAATAACAGTATATGATAGCTTAATCACCTCTCAAGTATGATTTTCTTTAATTTTTCAAACCCCAGGTAGAGAAATACGCGATTCTGATCCCAAAAATTTCAATTAAAGATTTTAGGGATCAATTGGGAGCTGTTAGAGGCTAGTAGAAAGCCCAAAGGTTGGTGTACTCATATTTTTAAAAAATTTTGCTTATTAATTCCGAATTTTAATATATATTTATTATTGTGATAGTTGATTTAATTGTTTGTTTGAGATATTAAATTGTTTTGGGTATTAATTATATGTTATTTGATGAAATTATTTGAAGAAAAATGATTTCGAAACAATTTTCGCAATTAAAATCCCCTATAGTCGAAATTGATGTATAAATTATTATAGGGGTATTTTCGTCATTTTGTTTGCCTTGAGATGTTAATTATGTGATGTATTGGTGGTATGTTTGATGGATTTAATATTTGAAATGAAAAATTTTGAGAATATCCTATTTTGGGATCGTCCCAAAAATAAGAGAAATGAGATAATAATTTTATTAAGATGTGATAATGAGATTAGGGGCGAAATGGTCATTTGAAATGATCACGAGTGGTACCCCGAAGAATCTGGAATAACAGATTTAAATATGAAATAAAATGTTTATGTGATTAAAGTCTTGTTAAATTCTGTATTTTTGAAAAATTTAAAGGGCCCAAGTAAAACTAATCACCGGTAGGTGGGGATTGGTAGTTGGCTAGCCAATAGGGTAATTATTAGCAGTACTGTACCGTTATGATTGCTTATAGACGTTGTATGACGGACTGTGAGAGGCACCGAATGCCCGGTCCTGAAACGGAAACAGATTGTGATATGCGACCCGGTGGATAGACACTGAGCGGCCGTTGCCGGGGTTGCCATTTAGTCTGGCTGATGCCAGTAAACCCGTTACCGATCCATGGTATCGTGATAGACTTTACGAAGGGTTAAAATAAATTGAATAAAGAAAATCTTGTGATTTTATTTGATAATGGCATTTGTGAAAATTAGATTGTGATTGTGCTTGCAATAAAAATGTATTGGAAAGTCACAGAATTATGATTTATTTTGTGAAATTGGGTACCGTGTGTTTTATTGATAAATAAATTATGATCGTGCATATTGTTTTAATATAATTATGATTTCAATATTATGTGAGTACACCCACTAAGTCGAAAGACTTAGCGCGTTGGATTACCGCACGCAGGTAGTTGAATAGGGCTTGAAGCAAAGACAAAGACAAAAATAGCTGCAGTTTCCCTCAAGTCACATCCGCCCTCATCATTTTGGTAATCATCATTGTTGTGTTGTAGGAATATCCTATTTTGGCCACAATCATGTTGTGTGGATTTAACGTTTATCACTTGTAATAACTTCTGTAAATTATTCGCTGAAAAAGATTTTATATGGTATTATCTTTGTAAAATATTTGAAATATTTATTATCAAATGATTGTGTGTTGGAGTGGATTGAAAACGGACGAGAGGTCCGAAACCAGAAAGTTGAGAAATGAATTGATTTAGAAGTGCGTTTTCTCTACAGGTTTAAATTTGGATTTTCAGAAAAATAGAGAAAACTCTGTCGAAATTTCGTTAAAGTATAATAAGAGTTTTTTAAAACGATAATTTTTATAAAAGAAATTTCAAAAATAAGAAAAAGAGTAACATCCCGCGCCTCGATCCTCGTACAGACGGGAATTTGGGGTAAGGGTGTTACATTTACAATAGTAAACGATCTCGATTTAGCGAGTTTGACGTTGTCAGAACATTATATACGCGAACTGAGAGTAAGGTGATCAAGGAGCTCGCTTCTGTAAGCTAATAAATTGGTTTTGTCTTTTGGTCTATCGGATCAGTTTATTAGGCTTTTATCAGTTCATACGGGTAACCCATAAAATATTCATAACAAATACTTAAACAAAACTCGGTTATTCATAGAGAGCTAAACAAAACTCGGTTATTAAGAGAGGGCCCCTTCGTGTTTAAACTTTAAACTTCTCACATGCACTCTCTATTGTCTATGTACCGTGTTAAGAATTCCAAAGGAGAATATAAGAAAAGAAAACAAAACCACCCACCACACCACCTCTCTCTCTTCGAAGCCACAGTTTGCAAGCAGAGACCAAACCCACGTGGGAGACAAACACACACACATACATAGTCACGTACACACTCTCTCTGAAACAGTACCAAGCTAACCTCTGGCTGGCCCCACCACCGACACTCGATTTTCTTGCTTTTTTCCTTTTATCTAATTTTCCCTCTCTTCTCATATTTCTTGCGGCTTCTACACTCACACACACAGAATGCATATATTCTCTGTACCGCACTTAAATATTGTGCTATCCCTTCTCATCATTCACAGCTCTCACCTTCTGTTTTAAAAATCTCTCCTTTTCTCTCTCTCTCTCTCTCGCTGATCAACAAATCACAAAAACAAGTGTTTTTTTTTTTGGTTCAAAAATGCCACTCAACAGGTTTGGTGGTGGTGGTGGTGGCGGCGGCACACTACTATGTGCCTTCATTTGCGTCACGCTCTCTCTTCTCGTTATTGTTAACGCCGAAGACCCTTACAGGTTCTTCAACTGGAATGTCACTTACGGCGACATCTACCCTCTCGGTGTTCGACAACAGGTTCTTTGCAACATATAATTACATACATGAAAATTCATATTGGTTCACTGGGATTCACATTTTCCAGCTCTTTTTTTCCACTTTTTGTGATCTGAGCATGGTTTGATCTAACCAAATATGGTGTCCTCATGTGTGTTATTACAGGGTATCCTGATAAATGGGCAATTTCCAGGCCCTGATATTCACTCTGTGACCAACGACAATCTGATCATAAACGTGTTTAACAGCTTAGACGAGCCTTTTCTCATTTCCTGGTAAATCCTCTCTGTATTTGTTTATTTCGTGTTTTTCACCCTCCCGTGAACTAGCCCGCAAAATGCCAAATCTACACGTCAGTATTCCTCATTTATTGCACTGGATCCGTGGACCTTTTCGTAATTTGAACACCACCCATTAAACTTTTTTTTATTAATTATTATTTTTTAATAATTTGCTTTAGATTTGTGATGTGAGAGAATGTCTGAGTCTGATTGTTGTTCAGTTTAATGTTTACGTTCACATTGCTTTTTTCTGCCGCCTTTTTGTTATTTTATTTTATTTTTCTTCTTTGTAATGCGTGAACGCGATAATAGAGAGCAGACATGAGCTGGATCATATTGTATCAACGTAGATCTGGGCTTTTGGATCGGGTTCGGATTATTAGTTCTGGATTTTGGTGGATTTTGAATTTTTGAAGTTATTAGACACCCGCACATGATATTTCTCGATGCTTTTTGATGGTAGGTTCGGTTTCTATCTGTATGGCACATGAATGACATTATCATCTGTTACCATAACTACTAAAAAAGGTAAATGATTTTTTTCGAATTTTTTTTAATTGGACGAGTGTGACGTTTTTGAGCATTTTTCAATTACAAATGGCAGCAATTAACGGGTGACTCGAAACGACCGGTAACAATTCAACAATTCAACATCCTTGATTAGTTACCAAATTTTTAGATTCTAAGACCCACCAAAAAAAACTTGATTAGTTAACAGCTGTCTTCCATTCGGAGATTACTTTCATGAATTAGTTAAAAGGGTCTAGTTTGAACACTATGTCTTGTCTCCCTGTATTGTAACTTGTCTTGCGATGATAGCAATGTGGCTAATGTCTTTGTAGGCATCCGGCCAGCCTGGACCTCAAAAGTCATCTGTTTAATTAAAAGGGCCCCTCCTTTAATTACTATTGGCATTTTTTTTTTTAATGAAGAAATTACTATTGACATTTTGACTTCAAATAATTCTTAGTAAATATTAATTTTACTTCTAATGCGTAGTTGCATTGATCAAATAATTGTAGTGTGGCAAATATTTACATTACAACTTGTGTCGTTTTTTTTTTTTTGGTGAAATTTGTAGGAATGGCATTCAAAACAGAAGGAATTCATTTGTAGATGGTGTGTTTGGAACAACCTGTCCCATCCCTCCTGGAAAGAACTACACATTCATTCTTCAAGTGAAGGATCAAATTGGGAGCTTTTACTACTTCCCTTCCCTTGCATTCCACAAGGCTGCTGGCGGTTTTGGTGGCATTAGGATCCTCAGCCGCCCCAGAATCCCTGTCCCCTTCCCAGACCCTTCGGGAGATTATACTGTACTTATAGGAGATTGGTACAAGGCCAATCACACGGTAATAACTTATATCCACATCCCCACATTCTTACTGTCACATTGTACATTTTAGTTTGTTTTGCTCTCACCACACTAAGGTCATATGACCATTTAATAAAATTATAAATATTAGAGACCGTTAGATTACATTAGGGTCATGACGAAAAGTCGTCCTAGCACAATTTGCACATGGGTAAGTCCCAGATTACATTTAAACCTCTCTGCAATTGTAAAGTGTCTTTAGAAATTGTTATGGACCGCCGCTATACACTTTGTGCGGTGTGCATGTGAAGTATTTGGTAAGGGAAATAATGTATTTGTGTCGGTAAAACAAGATTTTTTTTTTTTTTTGAGGTAGTGTCGGTAACATAAGTTGAGTGTTGAATATACATGACATTTTGCTTTTGCAACTGGATCCCTGACCTCTCCTTTTTTTTGTCGTTTTGTGAGCCACAATTATTAGGTGCCCACTTGAGGATAAGTAAGACTAGTCAGAGGAGTAAAGAAGGCGCTTGTCACATGAGTAAAATTAACGTCTTGAATTTAATATGATCTATGGAGTTGTGATGGAGTTCAGTTTTTCAAATCACATGTACATTAGTAAATGAGGAGGTTAATTATGGAGTGTAAAGTCCTGCAACGGTATATTGTTAAGCTTCTTGCATATTGTTTATTACAATGAATGATTACTGACAGTAGATTTGAGTCCATCAGATCTACATTTAATGGGATTTGTTACATTGGTATGGTTGCCCGGCCTAGTGGTTACTGTGTTGTCTTTTTGATTTAATGTCTTCCACTTCCACATGGTGATATGGTTAGGTCACAAATGATCGTACTTGGCCCAGTTGTGTCCTCTTTGTAGTCTGATGTCACAATTTGTGTCCATCTTCGAAGCATAGTAGTAACCGGAAAGGACCGTAGCACTTCTCTTCATCCAAACTTGGTCCCACTTGACATCAAGTCTTCCAGTTGTACATGTGTATGTGTATCTAACTAGTCAGTTACCATCAAGACCAGCATGTGTTGGTTGAATAAAGTTCATGAAATGTGATTGTTGTGATAAACAAGTTGAATGATTCTTCCCCTTCTCCTACGTAAAAAGCTAGTAAGAGATAGTTTGCTGTATATTTGAATCGAATTCCACTGATTGAAGCCTAATGTGATTACTGTTTTATTGAATTGATGCATGGATGTGCAGCACTTGAAGGGCATTCTAGATGGTGGTAATAAGTTACCTTTCCCTGATGGAATTCTTATCAATGGGCGGGGACCAAATGGCTACTCTCTTACTGTTGAACAAGGTACATAGATGATCTAGAATTGATATATATATCTTGTACGTTTTGTTGTGGCAATCATCATTTCAACTATCAGCCTCGCTCATAATGATATTGTTCTTTCAACAAACAGGGGAAGAATTAACTTATGTTTAAATTTATACTCATTTTAAGTTTGTCTGATTGTTGAATTGTCCATTACAGGTAAAACTTACAGGCTCAGGATATCAAATGTTGGATTGCAGAATTCGCTTAACTTCCGTATTCAAAACCACCGGATGAAGTTGGTAGAAGTTGAGGGAACACATACACTCCAAACCTCATACTCTTCGCTTGATGTTCACGTAGGGCAATCATACTCCATTTTGTTCACAGCTGATCAGCCTGGACAAGACTACTACATTGTTGTTTCCTCTCGCTTCACCTCCACTGTCCTTACCACCACTGGCATTCTTCATTACAGTAACTCTGCTGGCAAGGTTTCAGGCCCTCCTCCAGGTGGACCAACCATCCAAGTTGACTGGTCGCTGAACCAAGCCCGCTCCATCAGGTATTTACTTGTCCAATTGTTTGGATAGTACAAAACTGTTTTCAAAATATTATGATGTAACATGGACCTAGTTATGTGTACTTATTGCAGGACTAATCTTACAGCAAGTGGTCCAAGGCCAAACCCACAAGGCTCATATCACTATGGTCTTATAAACACCACCAAAACCATCGTGCTTGCAAGTTCTGCTGGGCAAGTTAATGGCAAGCAGAGATATGCAATTAATAGTGTGTCATATGTCGCACCAGACACTCCCTTGAAGCTAGCTGATTACTTCCATATTGATGGAGTTTTCCGCGTTGGAAGCATTTCTCAGAATCCCTATGGTGGAGGCATTTACCTAGACACATCAGTCATGGGTGTTGATTATAGAGCCTTCATTGAAATTGTGTTCCAAAACGACGAAGACATCATCCAGAGCTATCACCTTAATGGCTACCAATTTTGGGTTGTTGGGTAAGCACCAACTTTACATTTTTTTGTCCAGAGACTTCACATTAGATGTTACATCAATCAATGTAATCGTAGATCTCTTTAATTAAAAATTAAACATTAAATGCAGTATGGACGGAGGGAAGTGGACTTCAGCTAGTAGAAACCAATACAATCTCCGCGATGCAGTTGCACGCTGCACAGTTCAGGTAAAATCCACGCCATGAAAATTGTGCATTAAGAATCAAAATCAATGAACTAGGAATGTAATGTAACCTTTTGATGTGTGATATGTCATCCGTGCAGGTGTATCCCAAGTCATGGTCTGCTATTTATATAGCAATGGACAATGTAGGCATGTGGAACTTAAGGTCAGAGTTTTGGGCTAGACAATACCTTGGACAACAATTTTACTTGCGGGTTTTCACATCATCCACTTCACTTAGAGACGAGTACCCAATTCCAAAGAATGCACGTCTCTGTGGCAGGGCCGTTGGCCACCACACGCGGCCTCTCTAAACTATAGGCATTAAATAAATTATATTATATATATATATATATATATCTCCACAGTTGGGTAGACAAAACCTGTCTTCTGACTTTGAGGTGGATTAGAGTTAAAAAGAGTTTTTGGTTCTAATCTTATATTTGATTCGTTACTGGTGTTTAATTATTTGGGAGTGAGGAAATATGTAATGGTGATTAGAACTCTAAATGACCCCAGCTCGAGGTCACATTCTTTTCCATTCAAGATTGTATTCTCATTGTTACTGTTGAAAACTTACATATAATTATATTATTATATGAATTCAGTCAGTTTTATCAACCTTTCGAATAATTTTCTGTTTGAATATGATGTAATTAAGATATATCCAGATTCTGGCTTTTTTTTTTTTTTTAGGTCGCATTCATTATTCTTGTATTTTTTCAATATCTTGTTCCTTTTATTTGATTTTAAAAGGGTGTATTCAATCCATAGTTACTTGAATTAAATGATTCTAAAAGTTGAGCGTATTTAATTTAGATTTATAACATGTTTATAAAAGTTTGGATATGTTCAATCAAGTGTTTGAAGGATTTCAGTACTTAATTTTTAGATTTTTAAAAAGTGTAGATATATCAATAAGTCATTCGTTTTGTAGAACAGAAAATTCAACCAACCCTTGGTTTTTATCAAATCTGTTTGCTATCTAATGAAATACTAATATTAAATTGATAATAAAGAATTTATTAGAAAAAGAAAATAAGAAAATCAGTAAATTAAATCGTGTTTGCTTTTCTACTCTATTTTATATGTCTGTTGCTGGCTCTATGATGGTAAAGGACAATAAAAAAAACATTATAGAAACTCTCTTTATCACCACATGATATGTTATGACATATAAATTCCCTTTATTACAACATTTGGAGGCATGATCACATTAACACATAAAAATAAGGCCACCACTCTTGTTTCTTTTATCTGTATTCATAATACCATGGTGATTACCAGCCTTGTTCCCCACTATGCTCAAAGTCATTTTATTGTCTCGGAAATATTCCTCGAGTAAAGACCATCATCTTTAGCAATCCAGGGCAGAAACACTTCTTGTAATTGCATTTGTCAAAAAAGTCTAGACCCAGGCCCAAACACAAAGAAATTAGCATCCTTACTGCCTTGTTCAGGCCTCCAGTAGCATCAAAAACTCTGATTCTCAAGAAAGCCCAACCTGAATTCAACCAAAAACTCAAACTGAGTCCCCGGCATTAGATTTTGGGGGCCCAGATTATTATGTTTGGACCTGCAGTGCACCATCCAATTCATGTCATGGCTTGTCCCATTCACGACACGTACGTGCCACAAATGAAAGTGTCGTCTCCATGAACTTCTGCCTAAGGAGGAGTAGGCAGGCCTGATGGTTACAGCTAAAACAGGCAATGCTATCGCTAGATTCATGTTCAGAATTTGATTATGGTTTTTGATGGAATGGAGAGGAGGGTAGTGTTTTTTCTGGTTTTAAATTGAATGTTTTCATGGAAAAGTTTTGTTAGTTTCCTCATTATGGTGTTTTGTGTTAATTGATATTTAATTTGCATATTTTACAAACAGCAATTAATGCAAGTAGCAATTGATATTTGCATTAATTGCTGTTTGTAAAATAAGCAAATTAATTGTCTAAGTAGGGTGAAAAGTTTGAAGTTTACAAATTATAGTGTTTTGTATTAATTGTTAATTTGCATTGCCTTTTGGAAGTATCTGTAAGTTTGAAACGATTAGAGACAGTGAATTGTATGAATTATAAGTCCAAATTAACTAAATAAAAACTCAAGAAAGTAAACAAAAATGCATCTCCCAGCCTCAAATATCATGAATAATAAATAATACTATATTATCTAAAATTTTATCTAAATTTTTCATAACGTAGCAAACTTGATTATAACTATTATATCATTATTACATTATTTTATATTTAAGATGGTTGTCATAAATTATCTTAGATATTTTTTAAGAAAAAAATTTAAATAAAATTTTGAAAAGTCTAGTGCTATTCCATAAATATTTTATGTCTAAATCTATACAATAATTGAATTCATTCCAATATTAGCCAAAAAAGCCGTTTATGCACTTAATTGTTTTATTTTTTGAAAATAAAATTACAAATTAGCTTCAAAGCACATGCATTCGTAGGAATTCTTTTTTATTTTTTGAAAACGCATTCGCAGGAATTCAGCAAACAAGTGAAGAGATTAAAAAAAAAAATACAGATTATAATCCACCTCAATCCAACGGTCACTATCATCTGTTCCTTGACTCTCTCTTTTGACCAACAAATCAATCCATCCAGACGACCATAATAGACACAACCCAATAGACAACAATACGCAAGGCAACACCATATCACCGCACGCTTCTACAAGAGAGTAGAGCCTAACACAACGTTGCTTCCCTTGGTTTCACTTTCTTCAACTATTTTTGGTTTTCGGCGGGATCCAAAAGTATCAAAAAAAAACCTAGCAGTCGATCAATCTCCGTCATTAGATCAGGTAACGACTCGCTCAACCATACTCGCCTTCCTAGGGTTTTATTAAAAAATTAGGGTTTCGCTTTATCGATTCTCGTTGTCCCACACTCGAGCTTCTAGAACTTTCATTTTCTCACACTTGAACATTATATATGCTTTTTGTACTTCACATTCACTCTTTACTTCAAATTTTTTAATAGATTTAGAAATGTTAAAGTGTTGTTGGATTCTAATAGTTTGTTTTTGATATTGTGTTGTTGGTTGATATGTTTCAGGGTTTGTTTTGAGCGTTATCTTGGTCTCTGTTATATTTGCTCTTGTTATATTCGATGGCGGTAAGTTGGTTTTTGAGAGCCTTATAGTTTTTTATTTTTGATTTTTCATTTTGCTGTTGCGTTTTCGATGTGCTTGGTGAATGTTTATTTTAGGTGGAGAAAATTTTTAAAGATGAAGCTAGTGAAGAGAAGGGAGAGCGTGCCAGAATGGTGAGTATTCGGGTGCTAGGGTGGTTTTTTGGTGATGGATGTTTTTCGTTTAATGTTTTTGTTATGTGCATTCACAGGATCTGTTTAATAAGACATTTGACTTTATGTATCAAAATTCAACTTAGTTGTATTGTGTTATGGCTTTTTGGAAATTGTTTAGCTGACATTTAATCTAACTGTGTATTGTGTTTTTTTTCCCCCTGTTGGCTCTGTTTTTTATGGTGTTCATCGTGTCTTTAGGCATCATTTGTTGGTGCAATGGCAATTGCAGACTTGGTTAAGACAACCTTAGGGCCGAAGGGAATGGTAAGCTTTATTATTACTGTGGCATGCTGCAATATTTCAGGGCTTTACTAGTAGAATGTGTGCTAATATATCGTCTGTTCAGGATAAAATTTTACAATCAACAGGCAGAGGACGTGAAGTCACTGTTACAAATGATGGGGCTACGATACTTAAGTCCCTTCATATTGATAACCCTGCTGCAAAAGTTCTTGTTGGTATCCTAATTGTTGTTGTTATTCTCAGATGGTGGAAGATGTTTCTGTTTTTCTGTTGATGAGTTATTTTTGCTGTATATTTTGTATGACAAGACCATAACTGGTGCAGTTAGCCTTGCCATTGGATTTATTAAATCTGACTCATAGAAATGTGTTATTTTCTGCCTTCTTTGGATGATAATCCTTAATTTAAATAAAAAGACATTTCGAAAGTTCAAGATGATGAAGTTGGCGATGGAACTACTTCTGTTGTGGTTTTGGCTGGGGAGCTTTTAAGGGAGGCAGAAAAGCTTGTGGCAGCTAAGATTCACCCAATGACAATAATCTCAGGTTTTTACTAGGCATCTACTGTTGCATTGCTTCCTCCTCTTTTTCGCGTAAAATTGACTAAGTGTGCTATATACTTCTATTTCATGTTTTGTTTTAACCAATATCTTATTGTGTTATGTGTGTCCTTTTTTTTTTTTTTTTTTTTTTTTTTTAATGGTATTGCTTGTCTAAGTTTTATGTAGGAAATTGACCTCTTGGTGTTTGATTGCCATTACCATGCTTGATTTGAATATTGGGGTTTTATTTTGATTTGTGTCAAAGGAGGCCACACAAAAGCTGCATTGTTTTTTCCCTATAAAATTATTTCTCTAGTCTTGTGGAAGAGCTGCTATGATGTGGTTAAATGATGACATGTTAAAATTGTATGTAGTAAACTTTTTTTTTTTTTTTTTTTTTAATATCTTTGTTGAAAATTCATTCCTCATGAGCGGTGGTGTAGTGTGCATTATATGTGAGATAGTTTGTAGTTATATGCTTAGTCTGTTTTGCAATTGTTTAAAATGCATAAAATATATGTATATATGTTAAATTTTTTCTGATTATGTAGCTGAGTTTATATTGATGTTTTTTGTACTTGATTAGGTTTTCGAATGGCCGCTGAATGTGCTCGTAATGCTCTGCTGAAGAAGGTCATGGATAATAAAGAGAATGCAGGTGATATATTATTTATATACGCCATGCATGTACATTCATTTAGGAAGTTTTTATTTCTAAGGAAGTTGTTCATATCCGGTTTGCCTTTATGTTTTCCTTACTACATGTTGGTATGAACTGTTCTTGGTGTTGATTAACGCCACAGGACTAGATTCTCTTATGTATTTGTTCTTATGTTTTCAAATTGCAATGGAAGTCCTAGCTTATGATGGCATGAAACTTTCTCTTATCCCCTGAGTATTCTGTGTGTCTTATGCATGACTTAACTGGATAATGCAGAGAAATTCAAGTCAGACTTGATGAAGATTGCAATGACGACACTGAGTTCCAAAATCCTCTCACAGGACAAGGAACATTTTGCGCAACTGGCTGTGGATGCTGTTATGAGGCTGAAGGTATTTGTAGTCATATGTTAATTGGTTTAAGATTCGACTTGAATCTCTTTTTGGTGTTTGATCATAAGAAATCGTTCTAGTGGTGTTGTATGTGAAACCAGATGCATTGATTATCTAATTTAAGGTTTTCAATCAAATATGGTTTTCTTATTTTCTTTCCCATTCGGAGTGCAAGTTCTCCCCATATATTTAGTGATATGCTGTAGATGCAATGATATTATTTCACATTGTGTGGACATTGTCGTTGCTGTGTTAAATGTATTATGCTTGATTTTTTGTCCCCTCTCTTGGTGATTTCATCTGACAATGATGTTATAATTGCAGGGTAGCACAAATTTAGAGTCCATCCAAATCATCAAGAAGCCTGGAGGATCACTGAAGGATTCCTTTCTAGATGAAGGGTGGGATACATAAATTCACTAAAAGATTCTTTTTTTAGCTTGACAAGTTAAGGGTTGGTTAGGGTTATACTTGGCTTTAGTTCATAAGAAATTCAAAATTCTAATGAGTTTCTTGGTATATGGTTAGATATTAGCATGTTCTTTTTGTACTTCTGTAAAATCAAATACACATATTAATTTTGAAAAATGTCTTGAAACTAATGGCCCTATTAGAATCTTTTATCTTTTACTGATAGTAACTGTGTTTAATT
The DNA here is from genome assembly GCA_022984855.1 of Dimocarpus longan. Taxonomy (NCBI): domain Eukaryota; kingdom Viridiplantae; phylum Streptophyta; class Magnoliopsida; order Sapindales; family Sapindaceae; genus Dimocarpus; species Dimocarpus longan. Next base: position 980,018 of record CM041018.1, read on the forward strand.
AGAGTGGAAACATGTGAAAAGGAAGCTAGTTTGAACAACATATACATTGTATGCTCTTTTAGTCCTTGCATATATTTCTCTGCATGACATTGTGTAGATGTTTTTACAATTTTTAGTTTTAAACTATTTGGTCTTCAGATTCATTCTTGACAAGAAAATTGGCATTGGACAACCAAAACGCATAGAGAATGCAAAGATTTTGGTAGCAAATACTGCAATGGATACAGATAAAGTGAAGATTTATGGGGCCCGTGTTCGTGTTGATTCAATGTCTAAGGCTGCCGAGATAGAAGGGGCTGAGAAGCAAAAAATGAGAGAAAAGGTGCAAAAGATAATAAGTCATGGGATTAACTGCTTTGTTAACAGGCAGTTGATTTACAATTTCCCAGAGGAACTCTTTGCGGATGCAGGTATACTTGCAATTGAACATGCTGATTTTGATGGCATAGAGCGACTGGCTTTGGTTACTGGCGGTGAAATCGCATCAACATTTGACAATCCAGAGTCAGTTAAGCTTGGGCACTGCAAGCTCATTGAGGAAATCATGATTGGTGAGGACAAGTTGATCCACTTTTCTGGTGTTGAAATGGGTCAGGCCTGTACTATAGTGTTGAGAGGTGCCAGGTATGTGATCGTTAGTCTTAATATTTGTCTGTAATTTCTTCTGTGTGTGAGGATTTTTTTTTCTTCTTTTTTTTCCGTTTATGCTGTGTCAGTGTCCTTTGTGGTCATTGTTGTTTGAAGTAGTTGTATACATGAAGTCTTGTTTGTCGTTTTGTGTGTGTGTGTGTGTGTGTTATGAATTCTGATGTAAATATTTGTATATTCCTGCATTTTTTTTGTTTGTATACTGGATATCTGTTTTTCCTTGTATGTATATTTGTGTGTAATGGTGGATCTTGGGACTCAAAACTTGCTTTCCTCACCCACTCTACTGGAGTATTCAGATATGCTGTCTTCCTGAAAACCTGCTTATTGAATCTTGTATGTAGCAAACTTTATGTTGCAAAATAAGGTTTCAGAACATTCCGGATTCGGAACATTCCATATAATGGCCAGTTTATTGAATCAGTTACAATCAAATGAAAGTGTCAGTTGTTTAATCATGTGCCATAACTAAGTACTACACACCTATTTGTTTACTGTCTCATCTGCCTCTTCTCAAGGATTTGTGATTGTTTGATATGTCTTTGTTGTTGATATTCTAGAAAATTTCTGCTCCTCAGTGATATATAAATTTGACTTGTTTTAATATTTTTGGCTGGAATATTGGCAGCCACCATGTGCTTGACGAGGCTGAGAGGTCCCTGCACGATGCCTTGTGCGTGCTGTCCCAGACAGTCAATGACAGCAGGGTTTTGCTTGGAGGTGGATGGCCTGAGATGGTGATGGCAAAGGAAGTGGATGAGCTGGCACGAACGACTCCTGGGAAAAAGTCTCATGCTATTGATGCTTTCTCACGAGCACTTGTTGCTATTCCAACTACCATTGCTGACAATGCTGGTCTAGACAGTGCTGAGTTGGTAGCTCAGCTTCGTGCAGAACACCAGAAGGAGGGATGCACTGCTGGGATTGATGTCATTTCTGGATCTGTAAGTAGTATTTTGATGTTTTATGAATGAGTGCTTTATCTATTAGATGCTCTTATAGGACATATAACACCACTCTTTCACTTCGCTTCTGGTACTGTGTTTATAATAATGTGCTTGGGCATGGCTTCCCTGTTCATTTTCAACCATTCCATAACTAAAATATAGGGATCAACTCAGATATTAAACTGAGAATTGATTTCTGACCTCATTATCTTGGGAAGAACCTTATCTATAGGAGGAGATGTTGCTTTAAAAAAAAAAAGGAAAATTGGTTTTGCTACCCAATTACATCTGTGTATCGAGCTCCTTATTGTTATTGGTGTATGAATTTTGTCTATCTTCTTGACGCATAACATCTTCATTGGAAGTAATCACTTGTTCTATACATTATAAATTTACCCTTATTTTTTCCTTATTTAAAATCATGACAGGTAGGAGATATGGCTGAGTTGGGAATCTCCGAAGCATTCAAAGTTAAGCAGGCTGTATTGCTGTCTGCAACTGAGGCTGCTGAGATGATTCTTAGAGTCGATGAAATCATCACTTGTGCCCCAAGGAGGAGAGAAGATAGAATGTAAAGATGAAATCATGCTGTAATCTGCACCTATTTTTGGCATCTGGCTATGTATTTGTATTATGGATTTGAACACGGTTGAATTGCAAAACTTGAGGAATTTTGTTTGTGCGCTTTTGAAGCTTTGTTCAAAAAGTGCGATGCAGCGTGGTGTTAAGTGTGCCAACATTGTTAGCTTTCTGAAGTTAAAATGGGGAATAGGTCTGCAGTTTGGGTTTTGGTTTTTTCATGAACTCATCATGATAGTTTATGTCCAATGCAGAATCAGGACTGTTCTACTTTGTTATTTTTGAAATTGTAGGAGACCTTCTGGGGTTCTAAAATGTTAAATCGTCTATGCTTCAAGTGAGAGTAGATACTACTTTTTTACATAGCGTTGATCTATATGCATGCCAAGCATGGTTTGTTTCCATATTCTAGAATCTACTTTCATAACATTTTACAAAGTGAAAATGGTACGATGTGTACCTTGAAAATTCAATTTTAAATAGTACTTGTGCTTAGTTTGGAAAAATAAAAATAAAAATACATGTATGATCTAGCAATTAAGAGATATCACTTTAATGGTAAGGGAAAAAATTAATTTTTTTTGGATATTAAATTAATTTTTTTTAGAGATTAATAAATTAATAGGAAAAAATCAAATCTATATTATATATAAGAAGAAAAAATGAATAACAAAATAAATCAGTTCGCATATAAATAGTTGTGCTCTAAATGAGTTCTAACGTTAATGTTTTACATATGAGAAGAAAAAATAATAATAAAATAAATCATTTTCACTTGTAAACAGATGTATTCTAACGATAATGTTTAATTGTTTAGTATCACATGATTTATGAGTTGATAGTTAATCTGTACCACCGGATTTGTGGATGACATCCTTGAAATAACAAGACTAATAAGCTTTCACCTTTTTTCTATTTTTGGAAGTTGATGGCCTTTCACTTGGCAACTCGCAAGTGACTTGTAAGGAGGATAGTGAAAGAGTATGATACCCGTACGACTACGCCAAACATTTGCGGGCTTGACTTTCTAATCTTGCAGCGTGGGCGAACGTATACAAGCGATTCTGTCACACTCGTCCTCAGTCTTCCATGCCAGACCAAGTCCAACCCTATTATTAAATATCTCAATTTATCCAAGATTACAATTCTTTCCTCGAAAAGGCGCTTTCTAATGGCGAATAGTTCAGAGTTCAATCCCGAGCTTGTTCTCTCTCACAAATATCCCCAGGTATTTCTTCTTTGCTTTTCAATCCGTCTATTATAAATTAAACTAACCCACCTAAAACTCTCAAATGCTAAAATTCAAACCGTTTCTACTATATATATACCTGTCTCTTTAATTTATTTGTTCTCATCTCTTGCACATGTATGGAATGGCCATGGATTGCAGACAACATACACCTACACCGAAAGGTATTAAAAAAAAAAAAAAACTCATCAACAAGATGAATTTTGCATATTACATATTCTTGTTGCAATATTGGTCTGGTTGATATACTTTTATGTATAGTTTGCAACTGTGTTGACAGAGATGCAGTGATTTATGCGTTGGGTGTTGGAGCATGTGGACGAAATGCTGTTGACGAAGATGAGCTCAAATTCGTTTATCACGAAGATGGGCAGCAGTTTGTCAAGGTAGCCATTTGTTCATTTTGTTTGGGATCAGTTTCCTACTTTGATAAGTTGTTATTGAGTTAAATAATCGGGAATTTGTGTAATAATGATTCGTACACTATATGCCATTTTGTAGGTCTTGCCAACGTTTTCTGCTTTGTTTTCGCGTGACTTGATGCCAACAGGTGCTTTGGAACTGCCTGGATTGGAGTAAGCCTGTTGGATTTTTCATTGCTCTTTTGAAGTCCTTTTTTTCTTTGTTATTGATGCTGACAATTTCTCATGATTGGAATTGTACTGCTTTGTGGTTCCTAAACTCATTGTTTTGTTTTTATGGTTTTCTGCTTTATTCTAATGAAAAGCAGAGCTAGTTTGTGTTTATGGGTTTTGTTTTTGCCATGTTATAGATATGATCCGCGTCTTCTGCTGCATGGACAACAATATATAGAAATATTCAAGCCATTGCCTTCTAGTGCTTCTGTAAGGAATCCCACTTTATGATTGTTTCTCGTTGTTGTAAATTTCCATCATTTGTTGAGATACACTGAACTCTGTAATAATTGGTGCAGATACGTAGTGAAGTTTGTATCGCGGGATTGCACGATAAAGGTTTGTTTTCACTATCAGAAATACTACTGCAAAACAACTTCTTTTAATGTATTTACATGGTTGAGAGGAGCTTAATATGAGGCCTTAAACCTGTTATTGTTTTGGTGAATGTTATAGTGGTTTTTCAGTCAACAGACATGTACAGATGTGTTGTGGGTTGGTTGTTTCAGCACTGCTCTCTAGTTTTTTTAACCTATTTTCTTTGTAGCATACAAAAGTCCATCAAGAATGTTTTCTTTTTGTGAAATATAAATGTAGATAAAGTGAAAAGATGGCTGATAACTTTTGGGGCCGTTTACATTTTTTTTTTAGCTTCTTAAAAGTCAATTTTCTACCGCATTCAGTGATTCTAATTTTGTTTTCCTATCTTCGATGTTCATTTATCTTCAGTTAAAGCTGCAATTGCTGAGATTGAAATCAAAAGTTATGAAAAGGAGTCTGGTGAACTGTTGTGCATGAACCGGTGAGTTCCTTTGACAATATCCAATTGACTTTGCCATGCTGTTGTCTAACTCAAAATGTTATTCTGCAGGACGACTGTATTTTTGCGGGGTGCTGGTGGATTCTCAAAATCATCTCAACCTTTTTCGTACTCTAACTATCCAATCAACCAGGCTGCAGCTGTGAAAATCCCAGAAACTCAACCTTTCGTAGTGTTGGAAGATTCTACCCAACCATCTCAGGCATGTAGCTTTGATTTTAGTGTTTTTGGAATTGAAATTGTTTGACTTGGTCCATTACATAATTTGGACCAGTGTTAATTTATATGCTACTATTGTTGTGATCAGACATAATTTAGTTTTAAACATTTGAAGAGGAGGGAAAGAATCATATCTTTTACTGAACTTTTTCAAATCCTAATCGTACGTATTTAACATAACTGTTTGTGTCTCCTTCAGTTTAAGTAGGTCTAAATCATGAGACTATCATATAGATAGATGTTATTTAGATCCCTGGACGTGTAGGAAATTAGCAGGATTAATCTCTGGCTTTTGGTAGAGTTACTCGTTACTGAGCTTTATTGTCTCAGTTCTTTTTTACTGTGTTTTCTCTTTCATTCTTTGTTGATTAGTGGCTTATACACGCTTTCAAATTGATAATATTTCCAAATCATGCTGATGGTATGCTTCATCCACGTCCAGTATGGTTGGACATGTAGGGAGAAGGAACCATTTTCAGAAGCAAATTAAGCTAAACCTTGCACTAGAACCCATGAATCTGTTAAAACTTTGGTATTTTGAAACAGTAGATATGACGGCCATTTAGGAAGGTGCTTACGTTAGGACTCTTAGCAGTAGATACAATAGCCATTTAGTATAACAGAGCCATAAAAATTCTAATGTGTCTATGATGGAAGCCCAGGCTAGCATGTTGATCACTGTGTGCTTCATTTTTGTAGATGACTAAAAACAATTTTCTCTGGGGTGGTGCTTGCGTAAATAAATAAGGATGAGCTGCCAAAATCAACTTGTCTTTTGAAAGGCATGTTAGATTATTTTGCATACAAGACACTTCATGGAAATTTGAATATTTGATACACTTCTTCTGCAGGCATTGCTGTATAGGCTATCTGGTGACTATAATCCTCTGCATTCAGATCCTATGGTAGCAAAAGTTGCAGGGTTAGTACTGGATGTAATTGCAAAACTGGCTTATAGTCATGCTAAATTTATGTTAATTTCTGTTTACGGGCTGTCCAACGCCTCTGGTCTAGAATCAATGATCGAGAAATCCAAGACAGATTTAATTATTTGAAGTAATAGTGTCTACTTCATTTAAAATAACTTCTAATGGGAGACACAGAGAGAGAGAATAGTAGAAGCATCTGTGTTGGTTAGAAAATCTGGTTGTATTTAGATGTTCCATAATGAAATTGAATTTGGGAATTAGTCACAAATCTGTTGTTGCATTGGAAAGCAATAGGGCCAACCGTGTAATTTGTGTTCTTTAGTTGAATTTAAAAAAAAAAAAAGGGAAACTAAAGGGAGAAAGGTAAAGACTGTCATCATAGTTCAGTTCTGATCTTTCTGGTGTTCACTGTTGGCATGATAACACATTTGGCGGAACCCCTGTTTAAGAAAACAAAAGGGAAGAGTGTTTGTTTTTTTTCGGTCTGCATTTCTTGGCATGTTGTGTTCAGGTGCCACGCATAGCATTCAAATGCTTCCTATGCTTTATGTTAAACCTGATTTTATTACATTGCATGTATCAAAGATTCTCACAACCAATACTGCACGGCCTCTGCACACTCGGATTTGCTGTTCGGGCAATCATCAAATCCATTTGTAGAGGAGACCCAGACATGGTTAAAAGCATATCAGGCCGATTCCTCTTACATGTGTACCCTGGTGAAACGTTGATCACCGAGATGTGGCTTGATGGCAGGAGGTACAGTTTTTTTTTGCTTGAGCATTAGTTCGACATTTAGCATTCGATGAATGTGCTATCAATGTAGATCTTATATTGGTGGTGTTGTAATATGCAGGGTCATCTATCAGACACAGGTTAAAGAACGGAATCGAACGGTGCTATCTGGTTTTGTAGACCTCCATTGTTTACCTTCATCACTATAAATCAATGAAATACATGTTGAATTAAGTTTTCAGTTTCTGTTTTGTCTTTTATGTATTTGATTATAGTCCAAGCTGTCCAAGAGAGAATATACGTACATTAGACTTTTTATGAGCCACTCGTTGTAATTTAAATTAATAAGAAATCAGCCAGGGAGACATTGCTACTAGAAAAGCTCCCGTTCGATGTAATTTCATTATTTAAGTAGTTTACATAGATTATTTCAAAAAAAAAGAAAAAAGAAGAAGAGTAGTTGATATAGATGTATACATATAAAGAATAGTCATACATTCATACAAGAACATATATTTTGATATTTTTGGACATTTAACGTTTCCTTATAGTATCCCTTAAAAGAATGTATCTTAATGTGAATGAAAAGAGCTTAACATTTAGCTTTTAAGAGCAGAAAAATTTGTATATTTTTTTGAGATAGAAAAAAATTGTGTAGTAATTCTTTCAAAAATAAAATGTATATATTAATTATTTAAAAAGATTAAATATAGTTTCTTTTAGTAAAATTTATAAAAAAATCTCAAAAAATAGTATAAATTTGTATTTTTCTACCTATACTAACTTGTCCTTCTACTTACATGCAAATACTTATTTATTAAAAATCTAAATAAGTATTTCTGTGTTATGCATCAAGGTCAATTATTATTCGAAATTATTGTTAATTGGCGTAAAAATAAATTTATATTAACTTACGCAATGTTATGGGTAATTTTGGGGTAGGTAAAAGCCCATTTATATGTCAAATGAGCCGACCCAATTGATAGAGGTCCAGCTTGTCAGCATTCAGCTCGCAGAAGCAAATCCTCAGATCATAAAGTGTCCAGCTCATAGACGAACCTCCAACGCTTAGGATGCTTAGCTTGCATAGAGAAGCTCCCAGTCCATTAACCTCAAGTCGTCCAGCTCGTGGAAAAAAAACCCTCTCTTAGGTTACTACTCAGTCATAGCACGAGCTGCTCAGCTCAACGCTTAGCCTCAACTCGCTCAAAACAAGATCCAACTCGTGGCGTAGCGTGTACGTTGAGTCTTTCCAAAATAGTAGTAGCACAATTTAAAGAAAACTCAACTACCAAATCTGGAGATAAGATCTGACCTTTGACTTGGTGGAGTTAGATATCTGAAATAACAGACACGTTTTTGGGAAATATAATTAATACTAAATTATTTCCTATTTGTACTGAACATAAACTATAACACTCATCTTTTTATAAATAGGGGGTCAAAAATCACTTATAAAGGAGGAACACACTGAACAAATAATATATTATCACTTTGCCCACAAAGAACCAGAGAATGCAGTCGTGGAGGTAGGCTATTTTGGCTTAATCACGTGAAAATCCTTTGTCTTCAATTCTTCATTTCTGTCTCTTCTCTTGTTTTTGCTCTACTTTTACTCTATTTACAGTATTGAGCTTATGAACCTGAGTTGACTAGATCTGAATATCAACATTTTGACGTTAAAAAGAGGGCTCAAACTGCAAATTTTATCAGCTCTCTTCAAACACCATGATAAGAGCAAGAAAAACCAGAAGTTTTGATGTGGTGGCTAAGCAACCAAAAGGACAAATAGATGTCCCTGTAGACAGCGCTACTATGGGTATGCCTTCGCCAGCCCCTTGCCAGCCAGCACCTACGATCTCTGCTGTTGGGAGGCTGTCGGAATGACATAAGTGGCAGGAGGCACCGGAAAACGTAATGCAATAGCTTGCGGATATAATCAAATTGGTGGCATAGGTCCAGACATAGAACGCACTCAGACCTAAGGTTGCTACTCTCAGAATTTACCATTAGTCATGAGAATAGGTATCAGCTCGTGAAAGACCCTTCGGAGAGGTTTCGCGACAGACCGTTTAAAGAGGTTTCACGACCTGCTGACTCATATCGTCTCCCCAATTCACTTTCAAGAGCTGATGATTGTCGAGCTCAAGAAGGGGAAGTAGGCTCTCAGTGATGTTTAGAGTCACACCAAGCTAGAAGCTCGCTAAGTCAGGGATATGTTTTAAGTCACAGTTCTTAAGGTCGCGAGCGTAGGAAAGACCATAGGCATTAAGACCCGAGGTTAGAAGAGCTCCTCCAAAGGGTTCATTAGCTCGAATCGCGACCTGGAGTTCAAGAGCAAAGGGGCCAGTACCATAAAAGGACTCCATTCACATTAAAGATTGAGCTTAAGCCATTTCCCCCCAAGTTTAAGATCTCCAACATCCTATAGTACAATAAAGACACTGATCCTTACAACCATCTGGACGCATTTAATATTCAAATGGATTTACAGACCATTAGTCCGCTGGTCAAATACCACGTCTTTCCAACAATTCTTGAGGACATTCCTCAAACTTGGTTCAAGAATCTCTTAGTTCGCAATATAGATAATTGGGAGGAATGTCAATAAAAATTTACCTGCTAGTACAAGGCTCTCAAAAGGTAGCTCACGTCACCCTATTACCTCGCCACCATCTTCCAACATACTAATGAATTATTGAAGGATTACATTTCCATATTTAAGCGCGAGGTGAACAATGGGAAGGATCCGTCAGATGAGAGCATTCTGACAGCAATCTCAACGGGGCTCCATTAGGATGAGAAGCTCTATGAGTGTATTTACAAGTCTCCAGTAAATGACATGGGCAAGTTCTACGAGTGAGCTGTCAAAGAAATCAAATGGAAGAAGGCCTTCGACTTAAAGCAACCCAACTAAGAGAGTGAAACGAGCAGTTCACACTAAGTAAAAAAAAAAAAAAAAAAGATAATGGTGGGAACAGAAGAGAATGTCAGGATAATGTTTCAAATTATCAGGTCGCTAAAAAGGCCAGAAAAAAGCCTAGGAGCGAGTGACCTTAGCGTGGGGTTGCCCTTATAGCTATAGCACCCTCTCATATACGTAAGATAAAATCTTCGCAACAAAAAAAGAACAGGGAAGACTTTAGGAAGCCTAACCCTCTGAGGACCCCTTTTTACCATAGAAACCAAAAGAAGTTTTGTGTCTAACACAATGAGATCAGACACTACACCTTAAACTGTATGGAGTTAAGAGATGCTATTGAAAAATTGAAAAAGTAAGGTCGCTTGAGAGATTACGTAGCACGACCAGCTAGCTCACGACTACAGTAACCACAACAATCGGCACAACTATAGCCCTAACGAGCTCCCCAACAAAAACATGAACCCACAGTAAAGATGATCTTCACCAGACACAATGACCCTCAACTAGCGGGTACGTCTCCATGTTTGGTAACCTTTTAAGCTCATGCCCCAATATCAAATTTAGTTCTTGGAATATTAATAAAATATATAAAATTTTCATATTGTCGTGCTATAGACAATGTCTGTTGATTTCTCTGTTGAATGACAAACAATCTCTTAATCTAGAGCAAACACGAGCTATATTGCCAGGTGACGACTTTCTAGACATAGCTCACAATCTACTATGTTGTTATCGGGTGACAACCCGCTAGACAACTCAACTTTCTCTATATAATCCGGGTTCCGACCATTTGAGCATAGCTCGAAAGGTTTATTATATTGTATCAGCTCGATTTTCGACCCTTTGAGCACAGTTGAGGTTCCCACCTCCTCAACTTTCGCTATGTGATCCGGGTTTCGATCCTCTGAGTATAATCGAAAGGTTTATTATGTTGTATCAGTTGGGGTTCCGACCCTTTAAACACAATCGAGATTCTCACTTCCTCAACTTTCACTATATAATCTAGGTTCTGACTCTCTGAACATAATTCGAAAGATTTATTATGTTGTATCAACTTGGCCACAGCTAATGTTCTCACCTCCTCAACTTTCGCTATGTAATCTGGGTTCCGACCCTCTGGGCATAGCTCAAAAGGTATATTATGTCGTATCAGCTCGAGTTTCGACTTTTTGAGTACAACCGAAGTTCCCACCTCCTAAACTTTAGTTATATAATCCGGATTCCGACCCTCTGAACATAGCTTGAAAGGTTTATTATGTTGTATCAACTCAGGTTCCAATCCTTTGAGTACAGTTGAGGTTCTCACCTCCTCAACTTTCGATATGTAATCTGTGTTCCGACTCTCTGGACATAGCTCGAAAGATTTATTATGTTGTATCAGCTCGGGTTTCAACCCTTTAAACACAACAGAGATTCGTATCTCCTCAACTTTCACTATATAATCTAGGTTCCGATCCTCTGAACATAGCTCAAAAAGTTTTTTATGCAGGTGCCGACCTTGGAACTTCACCTCTCAAGCTCACGAGCTCACATCCGGTATTATTACATTTGTTTCGTGCACAGAAAACTTTACTTTTCAATCCATAGGAAATTCAAGGATTTTGTGGAATAAAAATGCAAAGTAACACTAAAGCAAAGCAAGTAGATGCCAAGGAGAATCAGGTGACCTGTCCCTAATGCTTTTTCACCTTGACTGTAAGCCTCGATAACCTACATCTCGATCTCCTTATTGACAAGAGCGACCTCCTTTTTAGCAGCCGAAGCTTGCTGCATGATCGATGCCAAAATGCTATTCGCCCTATTCAGTTCCTCTTCACTTCTGAAGAGCTCGAAGTCTGACTTTACAACTACATGAACACTTTCCTTGCAAGTCAAAATAATTCAGACAAAGTTTGGAAGGACAGCGCGACAAGTCAAGACACATTAGCTTTTACTAGTAAGCTCAAGCTCCCAGTCTGCAGAATGCACTAAGAGTTGAGGGGCTAATATTGTGGGTAATTTTGAGGCTAGTAAAAACCCATTTATTTGGTCCAATAGGCCGACCGAATGGATAGAGGCTCAACTTGCCAACATCTAGCTTGTAGAGGCAAACCCTCAGATCATAAGGTGTCTAGCTCGCAGATGAACCATTAACGCTTAGGATGCTCAGCTCACATAGAGAAGCTCTCGGTCCATTAACCTCAAATCGTTTAGTTCGTGGAAAAAAGCTTTCTCTCAGGTCACTACTCAGTCATAACACGAGTTCCTTAGCACCTAGCCTCAACTCGTCTAGAATAAGATCCAGGTTGTGGCGTGACGTGCACGTTGAGTCTTTCCAAAACAAGATCCAGCTCGTGGCGTGACGTGCACGTTGAGTCTTTCCAAAATGGCAGCAGCACAATTTAAGAAAAACTCAACTACCAAATCTAAATATAAGATCTGACCTTTGACTTGGTGAAGTCAGATCTTTGAAATTACGGACACGTTTTTGGGATATAATTAATACTAAATTATTTTCTATTTGTACTGAACACAAACCGTAGCATTCATCTCTCTATAAATAGAGGTAAAAAATCACTTATAAAAGGGGAACGCACAGAGCAAATAATATACTGTCACTCTGCCCACAAAGAACCAGAGAATGCAGTCGTGGACGTAGGCTATTCTGGACGAACCATCTAAAAATCCTTTATCTTCTCTTTCTCTCTACCTCTTCTCCTGTTTTTGCTTTGCTTTTACTTTATTTGTAGTATTGAGCTCATGAACCTGAGTTAATTAGATCCCAATGTCATCGAAATTTTATTTTCTATCAATTATTGTATAATAAATCAATAATAGTAATAATGTCATATAATATAATAAAAGCACGTTATAGACACATGTATTTAATTGTCACTGAAATAGCAAAACAAAGTGAATAATATTGAAAAAAAAAAAAAGTAAAAAATTTTGTAATTTTGACGGCGTAAAAAAGTAGGCGTAAATATGAAAGCTACCATGTTGAATGAAACACACTTAATAGGTTCCCTCTTCCACTCACTCGCTCACTCAGCAACTGCGCGAGTAGTGACGTAAACTGCCGCCATTATCAAACAGTGTGTTAAAGCCGTTCTATGTCGAACGACGCGGCAGCGCATGTTATCTCCGCTGACGTGGACCGTCAAGTAAACGGCGACGACGACGACAACGACGAAGAGGCGATGAAGCCTCTCAACGACGCCGTTCGATCCTTGCCTCCTGACGCCGTCAAGGACTTGTTCTCCAATCAGGTTCGCGCTCGCGCCTTTTATTTTTACTAATCGTAGAAGTATTTTTTTTTCGTTGTTAGATTTTTTTTTTTTCCTTTCTTGAAATTTTCAATGGTTTTGTCAAATTGAATTGAGTTTCAGTCCTTTTAACAGCTGTATTAATCGAATTTGTATTTTGATTTGAGGATAATCTGTTAACTTGTTGATCTCATAATTATTCTACGATTTAGAAATTGTTTGACATATCTCGCTATCTTGAAGGTGTGCTTGAGTTGCATTTTTCGGATTTTCGGAGTCCAAGCACCTGATTTCTCACTCTCACAACAAAGAATATTACATGATGTTGTTGGAGAACCAATAGAAATTGACAAACGCACAGAGGATATAGAACCGAAATTGTGTAGCATTTGTTTAGGTGTTTTGAAGTTCGCTTACTTTGATGACAAGGAAACGTCGGTGAAGAAGGAAACTGCTAATGATTTGGCTGTGATGATCGCTGACCTAGTAAAGAAAGAAGGACATCAGATCGATAATTTTTCTCTTGAAGTCTCATTGCCACCGAAAATTTTGGAGAATGAAAATCTGGCTTGGTACTAGTGGCTTTTATTAGGCTTAGGCGCTTCGAATTCTGATTAAAGAGTTTTTTTTTTATTATTGTTTTCGTGTTTGTTATTGGTTTTTATAATTTTGTTATAGGTTTCAGGAGTTCGAGATCTCTGTTGTGTCTGTTTTTGGTTTCTTCTCGAATATAATACTCATATTTATGAGCTATATTTGATTTCGAATTCTATAGGTTGTATGTGAAGAAGAAGTACGGATCTGAAAGCTGGTTCCAAGAGAGAGCACTTTCGGCACGGATTTCTGTAAAGGATGCTTTAAAATCTGCTTTAACAAGTGCTCTTGAGACTCTGTTGGTAATAAAATATTTGCTTTGTGTTTTGGTTCTTTTTATTGTAATGTCATTTGTTGAGATTTTATTTTATATTTTTTACAAATAATGATCTTTTGTGTTGGTATTTCTATGAACACTTGACAGATCACAGATGTAATATTTTTGAATAAATAGTTTGAAAGCAGGAAGATTTTCTTGATTCATAGACTGAAATTCGTTGTTCTACGAAATAATAGAACTTTATGTAGATGTCTTTGTTTGATCGTTCATTAAATTGAAGTTTTGCAGGATGTTAAATGTGGTGTAAGCTCACTTCGAATTCGCTTGACATACACTCATGCCAAGGCAACAGTTCAGAATCTTACAGAGAGAAATGAAAGTTGTAAAAGAAGGAAAATAGGCAAGTCAATGTTTTTTAGCAGAAACCTGCTGTTATTTCTTACTTGAATGTTGTGATTACTGTTTTGTGACTTGCTGCATTTGATTTTGATTTGTCAGCTATACATTTTCATTGTATAGATTTGACATCATTTATTGTCTGATGCTAAGATCGCATCGCCATGTTTGGTGTGCTGGATTACTGGAGTATTGGTTGGGATTGGATTGAAAGGATATAATTGAATTGGATTGTATAGTGTTTGTGTCGTGTTCTATGGTTGTTGGAATGGACTGTATGGATGTTTCTTGGTTTTAGACAAGATAATACATTTTAAAAAATAACAGCTAATTTTACCTTTAAAAAAAAAAAAAGAATAGAAAGTAGATCTATGAAAAAATCTGACCGTATATAGTCTACTTTTCAGATATTCTTTAAAACACAATTTCTCCAATAACAAAATTATGCCTAATTTCATAAATATAATAATAAAAATGAATGTAACTAATGTGGACAGGGTATACACAGGATTGGAATTAAAACTAGACCATGTTTTCATTGATTGATACAGGCACTGAGAATGGCTCGGACAGTGTGAAAGATGGATCAGTTTCCACAAGTGAAGCAAACATAATCACTCAAAGGTCTTCTGATGGCTTGCTAGAAAATAATGTTTCTGAGTTCTGTGATTTTCCCCTTGAAAAGGTATTCTCGTTGATTCTAGAGACTCTCTACTTGTATAAAATTTGGTCTTGTGCATTTATCAATTTGATTCATTTTGAAACTTAAAAATGTTGAAAATTTCATTTGTGGTTGCTGAATTCTTTATCTATTATTATCAGATATTATGATTTTTAGGAAGATGCAAAAATGATGCTTTTACCAGCTTTCATGTAAGAAAATCCTATTGATTAATGTGGTGATGGCTATTCTGAGTTTAATGAATGAATGATGATCATGGTTTTTGAATTAAGAGAAGAATTAATTTTACTGTGTCATTATGATATTGTGGCTTGTTGGGTTGTTCATTGGCTTCATTGTGTAGTGTATTAGTGTTGCTTATTTGGTTTTGTCTACTACCTTTCTAGATTAATGAACCTTGTCGCTTGGAGTGTAGTTGCTACAGGACTTCTATCTACCTTGGTGGAAGATACCTGAAGGTGAGTTAATTTTTCTTCTGAAAGAATTAGATGCAGCAACACCTTGATCGTTTTTTGTTTTTAACTAACTTTAGATACTAGAAGAATGATCATCTAAAGAGAAAAATAAGAGATTGAGAGAATTCGATTGATAACAATCCCCATGTGAATTTGGAAGGCTCTGGACACCTCAACTGTGTACCTAGCTTGTGTGTTTTGGTGTAAGAACATGAGACATGTTTAGACTTCAATTTAATACCGCATGGAAAATTTCTACATCAAGTTTGAACTTAGAAAGATGCACACACATATTTGTCCTTGTGCTGTTGCATTTCAATTTTTTCTTTTCTTTATTATTGTTTATATTCTATTCCAGTACTCAAGGAATGTGAGTCAAACACGCTGGATCATTGATGAGGAAAGAATGGGACAAGCATCTATTGAGGTATGTGTACCAGCTACCACTGCTGATCTTCACTGAAATCTTAAATGAGGTTGAGAAGCTAAATTTTTAAGTGCTTATTTTACAGGAGATTATAGGTGGTAACATTCTTCTGATGTGTCGAGGTGACAACTACAAATTTCATGCTGCTGGTAGAGAAGATATAGATGTACTGAAAACCTACTTTATTAATATATTTTTGAAATTAGTAAACATTATTCTATTTTTCAGGTTCGCATGTTAGGTTCAGGGAGGCCTTTCCTGGTTGAGATACAAAATGCACGCCAAGTACCATCCGAGTTGTTTGTAAAAGAAATAGAAAGAAAGATAAATAACTTGGAAAATAGATTGGTGAGTGCAATGCTAATTTTATGGTGGCTTTTTTTATTTTTTTTTTCCTTCTTTCTTTCTTTCTTTCTTTCTTTCTGATCGTCATCAATTATGATTAACTGTACAAGATTTATTCTACATGCAGATTAGGGTAAAAAATCTGAAAGCAGTTGGCAGTCAGGGTTGGACCCTCATGCGTGAAGGAGAATCTGAGAAGCAGGTCATGATTACTTTATGATTGAATGCAATTGTTAATTCTGTTATTGTTGCACGGAAGTGTGAATGCATTGTGAAAACTTGACCTGAAATAGCCTATTGTTGTGCAGAAGCAATATGCTGCATTAGTATGGATATCTCGCCCACTGCAAGTTGAAGACATACGGTCTATATCCTCTATCAAGGAATTGGTAAGCTGTTACACATGTTTCATTTTCTACTTACTTCTTTAATGTAAAGAGTGGGCATAATATATAATGTAAGGTGTCTCTTAGTGTCTGATGTGTGTTGCTCAAGTTCATTGTGAGAGTATAGATGTCTCCAACTCCAGGACATTGCTATAAAAAGCAGATGGGACTATATTTTCCATTCCTCACATCTAAATTTCCTTAGGTTTGGTACCTCTGGGTATTGATGAAGGAAAGAGAACAGAATGTTCTCGGAATAAAAAATAAGAGAAGGAACTGCAAGTGTATAACTAATGTCTTGCAATTTCTTAATTATCCTTTCTAATTTATTTCATTTCTGAAAGGCATGTGTATAACTGAACCGGTAGCATATATTGGTAGAAAACACTGAGTAAGACCTATCTACAACTAAATTCAATTATAAAAGAAAAGGAAAAGAGAAATTATCGAAGCCCCTAGATGGACCTTGACTGGAATCCAGTCCATTTTCCTATGTTTTTAGAATTTTAGTTTGCTAATTCTCTTATGGAAAGTTGTTAATCATAAATTTAAAACTTTGTTCTCATGCAGCAAATTTTGCAGAGAACCCCAATAAGGGTGCTTCACCGTCGCAGTCCACTACAGCGTGAAAAAATCATACATTGGTTAGAGTCTCTCCAATTATGTAGTATAGCTTATTATTAGCTCATCAAGCAATTAAATGTTCAGAATCTCTTATGATCTCAATAATTGCTATTATTTTTCTTTCGTAATTTTAGGATGAATATTGACAAGATTGCTGGAAGCTCTCAATATTTTCTTTTGCATCTGTGTACCCAGGTAATAAATTTATGTTCATTTAAACCTATCAAGATACTTTATTATTATTTTTTTTTTTGAAGCCTTGTTAACCTTAATCCCCATTTTTGGATGACATGTATAACAGCAATAGAACTAATATACCCTTGCTGCTACATGTTATTACGGACATGTTATAAATATTCAACATAAGTAATCATGATCTTTGAATTGCAGGCTGGAACATATATCAAGGAATTTGTTCATGGAGATCTTGGGCGGACGAATCCAAGGTAAAAACGATGGATTGTTTAATCATTTTCGCTTTCTTTCCATTGTCCATGTTTCTCATTCGCCTAAGTCACTGAGAATCTTTGATAGTAATGTTTAATTACCCATTACTTTTGAGTTCACTTTGGGGGCAAAACATAGGTGAGGATTGTTAGAGAATCGACTTTCCAGTTTTCTGTCTGTATAAGGAATATGTAATTTTCAAATGCCTCTACTATTATTAATGTTTACAAATTTACGGTAATTTTAACTAGTTGGGCCTTTGTGCTATTCCTGTCTATTTGTAGCATCGGATCAATTCTGGGATGCAGAGCAGAGATACTTCAACTTGATGTCACAGAAGTAAAAATGGATTGTTTCCTCGATGAATGAGGTCGTCTGGTACTCAGAAACTAGCTTGGGATCGTTTGACGTGAGATTTTGTTTCTCAAACTTTAGTTGCAATTCTTGCCTTTTAACTGATGGAAAGAGTTATTATCATGTTGTTTAGTAGGGATGATTTATACCTAAAGAGGGATAGTTCTTATCCACAAATTTGTTTGTTTCGACCAGTAGATGATCTATCTGGATTGTAGTGATGTGTCTTTTATATCACCTTGGGATGATTTAGGCGCTAGTTAGTGGAAAGAAATTTCAAATAGGTATAGTATTAATCTCGAATTGTTACTATTATTGTTTTAGGACTGTCGGCTGCTTGTTTCAAATGCAAATTCAATTGTCTGATACCAGTTTTGTTACCAATATATATTCTCTAGGCTGCAAGTGTTTTGACGTTTCCGGCCCATGATTGTTTAGGACGTAATGTCAAGTGAAGCGAAAAACAGATATCAATGGCAAACACTTTATGGCAATTATATTAGCTGTTACATTTATTAATGTCATGTTCTGGTAATCACCAATTTTTCAGAATAAAAAAAAAAATGTGAAGACAAATTTTGCTATCAGCAGCAACATATTGCAATCCAATAAGCACCTAAAGTGCTGTCGTTACAATTTGAAGAATCAATAATTCTGTGAAGAGAAGGCAGTAGAGGTTTTTGCTCGATATGTGTTGGATGTTCATCCAACCATCAATAACATTATTTTCCAGCATTGATCACCATTTCACTCGATCCAAGAAGCACCTAATATCTTAGCCATGATGCTATAGCGATCAGCAGCTTCATCAATCTGTCCAATTGAATTTTACTCGATCCAAGAAGCACCTAATATCTTAGCCATGAAGCTATAGCGATCAGCAGCTTCATCAATCTGTCCAATTGAAGTTCGCATAAGTACTCCAGAATACAGAACTACAATAGAACAATAAGTAATCGCGAGATTGAACAGCTAACCATTTTCTGTGTGGGACGTCCAGCTCCATGTCCAGCCTTACACTCAATCCGACCGATAATTGGGTTGGTCTGAGGGCTATTCTCCAAGCTCGTGCACAACAGATATTGCATAGTCTGAGAGAGAGAGGAGATTCAACTTATAATCATAACTAATAAAAATTTTAGATGTTGACAAAAATAATCACTCAATACTGATTATCCACTTCCACTAACTATTTTGAACCATAAATTCTCTCCATAAGCTATGAGGAACAGAACCGTCACGTTTTACTGAAGAGGTTAATTCTACAGAAATGCAAACCATTAACAAACTATGAATAAATCAACATAAGAAGCCAACCAATTATCAGCTTGTGCTTTTCGGTCAATAAAATATAAAGCATTAGTTAACCTTCAAAATTATGGACTCACCGCCAATAACTTCAATGAATGCAATGGCACAACCCGATCATCATGGTCAGCAGTCAACAGCATGGTAGACGGGTATTGGGTTGGTCGATCAGGGTGCTTTTCCCATGGTCTTCTGACGTTATGAAGGGGCGAGTACCTTTAAGAAAAGGGAAATCAGCATGGCGAAATGAACATTAACTTCTATATCCAATCCTTATCCAGTTTAGGGCAGGCACACACGCCTTGAATATCATAAAAGGAAATGGAAAAGTACACACATGCTTTGCATACCCAAAAAGCAAATGGAAAAGTAGAAAAGTAGGTTCTATTTGTCAAGATATTTAATGCTTGATATGTTTGCAATAAACTGACTGGAATTGGCTAAACCCAATGGAAATATGATCATTTATTAGATATATGACATTTTACTCACTTGACTAACCAATGGAACTCTTCCTCCTTCTCTGAACAACCAAAATCGGAAGTCCATGCATGACCTGCATATAACACAAATCATAATCAGTATATGATATAACACAAATCATAATCAGTATATGATATTAAAGTGGTCAAATGCCTGCCTAAACAAGCCAAAGAATTTAACTTACCTATGGTAAACTTGTGGAATCGCAGCATGTCCATTACACCAACATGGGCCAAAGCACAACCAAAAAGATCAGGTCTCTGCCATAAAACAAAGTTACCAACAAACCAATGAATTCAAGGCAATTATGACTAAAGATAAACCAAGATAACAAATTAAGCAACAAAAAGAGATACCTGGTTTATGCAAGCTCCAATAAGAAGCCCACCATTGCTTCCCCCTTCAATACACAACTTTCTGGGCTGGGTATACCCAGCAGATATGAGATACTCAGAAACAGAGATGAAGTCATCAAAGCAATTTTGCTTTTTGGCAAGTGCACCTGCTTTGTGCCATTCCTCTCCATATTCTCCACCGCCACGGATATTGGCAACGCAATAAACAACACCTAGATGCCTTGAGAGTACAATACGACTGACACTAAATGATGGTGTGAGACTAATGTTAAATCCACCATATGCATATAACAAACACGGGTGTGATCCATCCAAAGTAATATTCTTTTTGGACACAATGAACGTTGGTATTTTGGTGCCATCCTTGCTTGGAACAAAAACCTGAAAATTCGAAATACTCAAATCAGATAAAAAATGAAAAGCAGAAAGGTTACAAAAAGAGATTTCCATTTTAAAGGTCATAAAAAGAAAAAAAAAAGAAAAGCAAATAAAAATGGCATAAGAAAACAAACTAAAAAGCATTAAAACCAAAACACAGTGAGGACGCGGCAGAATGATCATCTACCTGATCAACATGGAACTCTGAGCGATCAAACCCAGGAACACTAATTTCACGAAATACCTTCATTTCTGGAACCTCAGATTCTAAATTGCAATGATATATGATGCCAGGGGTAAGAAAGCTAGTAAAATCAATAAAAAATGTACTATCTTCACGACGTGCAGATATTGCATCTACTGAGCCAATGTCGATTGGTAATTGGTGCAACAGGGAACCGCTTTTCAAGTCCCTTATCTGCACAACATACTTCACATCACTCAAGTAACTGAGAATCATTTGATTGACATTAACAGCGCATGCTGATTCAAGCACATCCTTTTCAGCTTCTGGGACAACATCAGACCAACTACTTGGTTCTTTGAGATCTACTCGGACTAATTTATATTTTGGAGCCTCTTTATTAGTACGAAAAGTAAATACAGTGTCATCATTTGCAATGGCTTCATACTGTGCATCAAGTCCATCGATAAGCTTAACAAATGGAAGCAGGCTATTTCTTCCTTTATAACCTTCAAGGCCTTCTGGCAGTGCAGTGATGTCACAGTAGTATACTTTATTGACCGGGTCACAAGTCTCTGAGATATACAGGAGAAGATACTGCACAATAACATAAAAATATAGTCGATTTGAAAAGAAAGAGATCCAAAAAATATCTGCATATTTCCCGCAAACAAAATAGCTAACTCTTTTGCGACACACCATAAACAAACATTTACATAGCCATAAATGGAATGATTACCTTTAAACCATTACATGAATACAATGCAATTAGACGCAACTTCGACACACCAATTTTTACCCAAAATTGACACCAATGCTTAATAAATAATAAACAAACTACCTTTCCATCATATGTAACACTGCCTTGAAACATATACTTCGGGTTTTCGGGATCCTTGTAGCATAAAATATCTTCTGATTGTTCTGTACCAAGGAAATGGTAGTAAAGCTCATTGTTAAGGTTAGAGTCGGTCTCTGTCCCGGCATCTACCTTTTCACCCTCTCTACAAACAAAAACACTACCATCATTATCAATTTATCACTGTCTCCTAATAAAACAAATTTATGTATAAACAAAATCATCACACTAAAACAGTACAAGCAGAGTTCAAAAAATCAAGTACTCTTCAAGATTTACTTCCCATGTTCAATCTGAAGCTGGAATTACAAATACCATCCTCTACGAACCAATCAACAATTATTCTTCCTCTATTTCACATAATAATTCAAATAAAATCTACAACATTTACACTAATATTAGTCAATTTCAAATCATTGCACACAAAGTTTCCAAACCCTAAACTAAAAGTGATCAACATTCACCTTTCAAAAAAAAAAGAACGTTCATATAAGAAGTCGCTTAGCTTACTTTGGAGCTGGGAACCGGCTATAGAAAAACCCTTTGCTATCATGTGTCCAACTGATACTAGTAAATTTAATCTGCAACAACAAATCATATCAACAAACACTTAAAATAACTATATTTCTCTACATTGTCCAATAAAGAACCACAAAAACAAAAAAGAAAAGAAAAACCTCACCCAAGACAAAGTCTCGGATTCAAATGTTCGATCCTCAATTCGCATTACGTTGATCTTCAACCAATCACTTCCACTCGCACTGAGCCCATATGCCAAATACTTTGCATCCTCACTAACCGAAGCAGTGCTCAACGCCACCGTCCCATCCTCGCTGAGCGTATTCGGATCAATTAAAACCTCCGGTTCCCCATCCAAACTATCCTGCACTCAACAACAAACAAACAAACACCCTCATCAATCACTCAAATAATCAACAAACCTTCTTCTACTTCTAAAATAATTTCAATTCCTACAAATAATCCTCCACAACACACAACTTCCAAACTACCCTCCACTCAACAACACCACCACCAACAACAAACACTCACATCAATCTCTCAAACAAATAACCAAAACTTCTGCTTCTATCTAAACAAAATTTCAATTTCTACAAAAAGCCTCCAAAACACATGACGAACCTGAACATAGAGCACGTTTTGCGCTTGAAGACCGGTGTTGTGGAAATAGAAATACTTGTTCCCTCGTTTATACGGCGCGTTGTATCGCGGATGATCAAACAGCTTCGTGATCTTCTCTCGAAGCTTCTCTCTCGCCTCGCATTCCTCCAGCACCGAATCCGTCAATTTCACTTGCTTCTCCACGAATTCCTTCACTTCTTCCGCGTCCGGATCCTCCATCCTATCAAATCAAAACAAAACCATCAACAATAATCCAACGCAACACATCTCCGCTTCTCAAATCGCAGCCCCTTACCATCGATAAGGATCGGCAATCTTGACTCCATGATAATCGTCGACGACGGACTCGTTTCTACGAGCGGCCGGATACTGCAACGGTTTGTCTAGGACAGAGAGCGAACCCATTGGCTTGCCGTTTGACGAATAAAACGACTTCAAACGAGGTTTGTTTTTTGTTTTGAAACTGCGCTTCTTCGCATTGTAGTCGTGAGACAGAGAAGGAAGACTTAAAAAGGATGGTATTTGAAGGCACCGCGAAAATCGTGGGACGATATTAGCAGTGAAGCTCGCGTGACGAGCACATGAGTACATTGTGATGCGGCTGATGCCGTTTATGCGATTCGATTGGCTTGGGGTTGGGGGGATGCGGTGCGTTTTGGGTATGTTGTGGCGTTAAAGTGTCGTCATTTATGTCGCCATGTTTTTGGATTTGACACGAGAGGACCGCTGTCCTTTTTACAAGGATGCTTTGTCATGGAATATTCTCATTTTCTCATTTTGCTTTTTTAAGGGTTTTGTCAAAACTTGAATCATTTTGTTTTATTTTAGTCGCATTTTTTCTAGTTTTTAAATCCATAATACTATGAAACAGCGGCTATGGTACAATGGTAAATGAAATGATATGATCCAACTTCTTTCTTTAAGTATGAGATAATCTCGTAAAATCTAGGGTCTTTCTGATTGAAATATAAATAATCATCGTAACTCTAATAATAACTTTGATTAAAATATAAATTGAACAAAACAAAAATCTGGTTAATTAAAAATAATATACATTAATATAAGAGACAGGTACAAAAATAACACATTAAATTAACGATTTAATATTTATATATATATTTTTAAATGTAACAATTAAGTCCTAAATTATATATAAATATACCAAAATATTCTTACAATAAATGTAACAATTGAGTCATTTTTCAAAAAATATAGCATTCTCACCAATTTTATCAAGGGTATTTGTGTAAAAAAAAATAAGACTTGAG
Source organism: Dimocarpus longan (assembly GCA_022984855.1). Classification (NCBI taxonomy): domain Eukaryota; kingdom Viridiplantae; phylum Streptophyta; class Magnoliopsida; order Sapindales; family Sapindaceae; genus Dimocarpus; species Dimocarpus longan. Next base: position 1,003,913 of record CM041018.1, read on the forward strand.
ACTTAATTGTTAACTTTATTGAAATGAGACAAGATTATCAATATAACATTTAAAAGTGTTATCTAGTAACATTTTCTCTTAAATATAAAAATATTTCTACTTAAAAATAATATTAATGTATTCTACCATTACCATATGGCCCTTTTTCACTATCTGTGATAATTTATATGAACTTGCGTCGGATATCTGGAAAAAAGTGGGTTTGTAAAAGAATAAATGTCAACGTTCAATGAGCGGATATAATTTTTCTAAAAAATTTTTTGAATAAAAACATAACAAGTTACTGATAATAATAAATAATTTGTAATGATTAACACACATGCATATCTGAACAATAAAATTAAAGTCAATCATTTATAACATAATAAAACTATTAACATTTGTATGGATAATTTTCGGTAACTTTATAAAATATAATCAACATAAAACTTCTCTGAAAGCAATACAAAATCTTTTTGAATTTGCTCTATAAAACTTAAAAACTATTAAAAGATCATGACACAGTATAGTATAATATATATATATATATATTCTTGCTAACTAATCTATCAATAATCTTGGAATAACTCATTAAATTTGTTTTATAAATATTCTCATATTATTTCTATATTCTTCTCATCAAATCTATTTTTGTAAATTGATTTTCTGTATATCTTTTTCCATACCGATCAAACTCAGTAAATAATCTTTATAATCTGAAAATTTACACCAACTAGTATCTAAGAAAATCTATCATACGTAGTGGAGATACACAACACACACTCATAATAAGAGATAACATCTGTCATACATATGCTGAACTACTTTATGGCTCCTTAGACATCTGTCATACACATGTTATGTGACTCTCTTAGACTTACACACGTGAAGCTTATTTGACTGTTAGAAGGGAGGGTATAACATTGGTATTCTAAAAGTCTCGTTTTAATCGTTTTCAAATCTCAAATCGCAAATTATTTTCATATACAAATTATGTAATTATATCTATGAATATGTTACGAGTATTTTTGGGTTACAAGCCTAAGACTGTTGGTAGAAGCCAAGATATTTTCAAAGAGATAGCGCATTTAGTTGAGGCACAGTTCATTAAGGGTCCAGCTCGTCAGAAAGTCAGCTTACGAACTCAGATTCTCATAATGCATACTCAACTCACAAGAGCAAACTTATAGTTAGACTTCAGACATTTCAGCTTGTGGAAACGAACTCTCAACTACTATATCTCGCATGACGCAAATCAATTACTGTCAGAACCGGCAGAATCAAAATCAGTAAAATGTATCGTACACGTTTAATCATTTAGAGTTAATAGCATGATTTAGGGGAAATCCCAAATAATCAGTATGAGTTTAGCGTCTAAATCGTGTTTTGACAGAGTTAACCTGACAGATGTTAGTCTCGTTAAATATAGTCCATCATTTTATTTTGACTTATTATAATGTAACTGTATCTCCTCTCATTCTCTATAAATAGGGAAGGATTTTTATTGTAAAACAAGAGATAAACACTTAGAGTGTCGTTACTCTGCAAAAATAGTGAAAGAATAGTGGACGTAGAGATACTTTTGGCCGAATCACTTAAAAACTCCTAGTATTCATTGTTCTTCCTTTGCTTTTTCTTCTACATTTCTCTTGTTTCTTGCGTTATTTCGATCGTATCTATAGTTTGGATCTAAAAAGAATCTAGTCGGCTAAATCCAGACATCGACAGAGTATAAATATAATTCTGAATAAATATTCTTTTCAGAAATAAATAAATAATACTTAAATTATTCTTAAACTTTTTATATAATAAACTCAAGCCGAAAAACAATAAATTCTAATTGGAATTTCAAATACGCAATCATATATATGTATACAATTAAATTCTAATTTCAAACATAGAGCAAAATTAATAATTCAGAAAATTAATTAACTAATAAATAACTCATTTCTAATGATCCATAATTAACAAAATCTGAAATATAATCATAAATAATCAATTCAAAATAAATAAATCAATCCACTCATATAAACTCATTTGCTTATTAGTTGATCTAAAACATATTTGTATCGAATTTATCATAATATTGAATCCAACCTAAATCAAATAAACTCGATTTAGAATTTGTTATAAAATTTATTAATTTTCTAGACTTCAAATTTCATTAAAATAAAAATTACTTATCTAGATAACTCAAACATCAAAATATTCCATTCACCTATATGAAATATCATTATCTTTCTCTTCTCTCTCTTCTTCTTTTTTCTTTTCTGTTCTCACAATTTCATTTTTCTGGTTTTCTTTCTAAATCTACTCCTTTTTTGTTTTGTTTGTTGCCACCAAAAGCTTCTATTATATATATATATATATATATACATAAAAACAAAACACTAACACTAACACCGCCTCAAGTCTCATTAGTAAACAATATAAACTAATTTTTTATTTTTTTCTACCAAATCTTATAATGCTTACTTCTACCAATTCAATGTATATATACATACTCCTACTGAACTGCCTCAAAGTCAAGCCTAGTATATCTCTGTCTTTCTAAAATAATCTCAACCCATTACCGTTTGCTTGATTGGCCACCCCACACCCCCATTTAAAATTAATTTTTTAATAAAATACTATTTACTCATTTTAATATTATAAAATCCAATTACCTTTTAAAACAAAAATCACCTATCATTTCAACAATCATTGGTCATCATATTTCTGACAACATTTGACTTGTAAATTTGTTTTTTTGCACCTTAGCTTTTGCTATTGCATTTTTCCTTTTGAACCCAATTTTTTTTTAGTTTTCTAAAAATATCCATGAAATGATATTTATTTTTATACCCTTTAATTTTTAAAATTTGAACAGAATTAAATTAATAATAATAAATTAAATTTTAATTATTTTCTTGGATACGTTTGAATTTGCGATCTACAGTAAAGACAACACAACCATTGACTAATCTCTCATAGGTGATAGGTTCTACACTTAAATCTCATAATGTTATTGATATTTTCCCTTAAATCTATGTGACTTGTCCCCTCCTGATTTAGGAGTTGATCCTATCTGTGCCACAAAGTCACATCGTTGCTTTTCACCTTGAATTGGTTTTAGTAATTAAAAAAAAAAAAAAAATCTGTAATTCTATCTAATCAAATTTGGCATGCAGGTATCACCTAATTTGGTATCTAAATGATGTGATATCGTAATGAAATTTTATATCATTAAACATCTCATTAAATCGTGATTGGTCAGTTTTCTTATTTTTAATGACATCATATAATTTTGATACTAATTTGGTCACAAAATCATATCGATGTTGATCTGGGTAGCACCTTGGGTTGGTCACAATAATAAAAAGAATAAAAATAAAAATCCATAATTCTATCTAACCCAATTTAGTATACATCACCTTTTCTTTTTTTTTTTAAAAAAAAAAACACATATCACCCAATTTGGTACTAAATAATATGATATTGCAATGAAATTTTATATCATTAAACATCTCATTAAATTTTGATTGGTCAGTCCTCTTATTTTGAATGACACCATATCATTTTGATACTAATTTGGACAAAGTAATATTATTGTTTTAAAATATTGTAATCAATTGATTACAAATCTGTTCAGATCTACTGAAATTTAATACGATACAACATTTAGATTTTAACTTTCAAACACCTTATTAGTGTCCAGAAAAATACTACCATAAATGCTAATATATATTATAAGACTTAACTCGACCATGAATGTAAAAGATAAGATAAATATTACTCATCCAATCAACAAGGGTTATATGATTATCATCAAAAAAATATGATTTAATAAATTTGATAATATTTTAAACTTGAATTGCTTTACCGTTCAATCAAAAAGACAAAAGTGGTGTCATTTCATGGTCATAGTATTGCCATTTCAGCTGCAAGCTCTGCCCATTTTTATGCAGTCGAGGTCCATCTAAACGTCATTCATATAAAACAGTATCTTACTATATGTCACAGGATAAGGAATGATTCTTAGTATAAAATATTATATGAAAACAGATTGCACATGTTCCGATTTTGTATGAAAGAATCTTTTGTTTCTTCATTTGGTATAAATTAAGATTTGTTCCTGCACGATTTTGTGGATATCAATTAGATAATTTAAGGGCTGTTTGTTTTTATTATTTTTTATTTAATAGATTTTAATTACACATATAAAATGGCTTTTGTTTGTTTTTTAAGCAATCAAATCACTTCAAACCATCTAAAAATCAATGAAAGAAAAAACTATAATTTTTAACTTTTAATTGATATTTGTTTTTATTATTTTTTATTTAATAGATGTTAATTACACATATAAAGTGACTTTTGTTTATTTTTTAAGCAATCAGATCACTTATAACCATCTAAAAATCAATGAAAGAAAAAATTAACTTTTAATTGAATGTCAAATTACTTAATAAATTTTTAAATATATTATTTCAAACATATCATTTTCAAAATAATATATTTTCAAATTTATCTTAATTTTATAAATTATTTTTAAATATAATTAATGAAATATTAAAATAATTAAAATAATATATTGCTTTACAATTTGAATTTTTGTTATAATAGTAATTCAACTTAAGAATATTTTGTTTATTTTTAATTAAATATATAAATTTAATTTACTTTACTATAATAATTTATTTATGCATATATAATTTTTCAAAAAAAATTATTTTATTATAATAATTAATTATATTTTAATTATGAATAAAAATATTAATATGTATATAAAAGTGTTTTGGCATTTATTAAATAATTTATTATAATTATTTGTATTATATAAAATAAAGTTACATTACAAATAAAAATAAAAGGGTATAAATGTTAAATTAATAGTTTTCAGACAATTTTAACTTTAAAAAATAAATAAGAGTACTATACATTCAAATGTAAAAGAAATAACAAATATATCATTAAGATTTCAGGTTTTAATTACTATTCATTCTTTAGTTTTCAATAATATTGTTAATAAACTTTCAAACAAAAAAACAAACAATTTCTTACTATAATAAAGGCTGTGGGAGAAAATCTCTATTAGAGCAGGCCCACCACGTCACCATTTTGATGCAGTGTGCCCTCTCCTGCTGCTTGGGATGGGGTCACATTTTTTTCGAATTTTGAAGGATATTTGACTACCTTATTAGTTGGATAAGGTTGTCTATCAATAATAATTTTTGGATATTCTTCAATAACTACCTTTACAACCAATTTAAATATTATTATTGATGGATAATCTTACCTAATTAGTAAGGTAATCAAACCTATTTTGAAGTTATTAAAATTTTTAATGTTTCCTCATATTTGTTGTTGTTCTCCGTTTTTCACTTTCAACCATCCAACAAGTCGATCCATCTAAAATTAATCAATAATTACAATATTAATGTAGAGATACAAACCAAAATAACAATATGTTAAATCAATTATATAGAATGGATTATATCGGCACTTTAAACGTCTTTTTAATTTATTTAGACATCAATCTACTCTTAGGAACATGACATATTTAAAAATCATTTTACATTTAAAATTAAATATTATACGATAAAAGTTATATTTTGGCATATGATCACTTTATATAATGAGTCCTCTCCAATTTTCTGTGCAAGTATCTCTCTCGTAATACTATGTGGCATAGTCGTATAGGCATCTAATATATTCTCAATTTTTGGATTACAACAAATATGAGCAACGATGAGGACAGGACAACAAATTTTGGAGACACACGAGAGGCACATCAAACTAATTTATTTATTTTGAACGATGATACCTTATGTGTCAAAATATTATTGGGATATATTAAAACCGATCATTGATGGTATGGTTCAGATAACTATTTTTACAATAGAGAAAAGAACAATTTCATCTAAAAAAAAATTCATAAATCACATCTTATATTTTAAAAAATAATAATGAAATTTAAATTTTTAACCTTTTAAATTGAAAATAATTATTCAATTACTCCTATTAAAAAGATGATGTGTCACGTGAAATTAATTTACAGTCAATAGTTAGCACAACAATATCAACTATTTGGTTGGTCAAAATTAAAAGCATTCCCTCTAACACCGTACTTAAAACAGGAAAGTAATCAAATAAAAAAGACAAAAATCTTGGACCCACTAAGAATTTTAGTGATCAATTATAAAGATATTTAAAACATAAAATTATCGATATAAAGTATAAACCAATGATAAATCAAAATTATTAATAATCTTCTAAAAATAATTTAGAAAAGGTTAGTCTTCAGTCTCTTGATTCTTGATTTATGTTCGCAATATGAAATCGTCCAAAAGTACGTACACGATTTAAATATACATTAACACTTTTGTAACTAGGCTGACCTGCCGCTTTAATTTGAAATCGTAGCAACATGAAAACTCTGGCGCGTGTAATAACCAACACCAAATCTTTCTAACATCGTGTGGCACCAGTTCTCGAGTTTTTTTTTTTTTTTTTTTTTTTTTTCTCTCTCTCTCTCTTAACGCCGTATTTAATATAAATTTTATTAAAATTTAAAATATTTTAAAAGATTGCAAGAAATTCTTCTTCTCGACCCCTTGAACGACACTTATGGTGTTCGCTAAAGTTCAAGGTTACTTGATCTTAGCATCCAGATATATTTCATTATCGCGACTTACAATAAAACAATCGATAAAATAATTTTACGATAGATTATCAATGCGATGGGGCTAGTAAATCTACTTCTCTAACTTAGCTAAATAAGTCTCAACTATGGTGACTTGTTTTAGTTGGGCAAGAGGTTTAGAAGGGTTTTCATAATCTATAGAGTCGAATCGATGGAAGATAACTTTTGTAAACTCATACCAAGTAAGAGATCCCTTGAATTTACTTAGCTAGTGATGTCATTGAAGTGCAATGGCCTCTAAGTGGAATGAAACAAACTCAATTTGGTGTCAGAGGTTGATTTCCTTGAATTCAAAGTATTGTTTAGCTTTATATATTGATCAATTGAAATATTTTTCGTCGAATTTGGATAAAGAAAGTTTGAAAGTAGTATAAGTACGTTCATTTATGTTAAATATTTATGAGTTATCACTGGTTTGATTAGATTAGTTTTGAGAAGATTTTCCTAAGCAAATAGGTTGATTTTTTTTTTTTACTAGTTTGAGTTTTTGCGGTTTAAAAGACAAACATAACTTAGGGTTCAATGAGAATAATTTATAGGGTGGCATATACTTGATTGAAACTAGATTCGTGTCAAGCTATACTTCATTGTAAAACTCAACATTCAATTTCTCGCGAGTATCCATTGTCAAACCAGGTTCTAATATCAAATGATGCAATTTTAGAAGGAGTTTGAAGGGAAAGAAGCAAAGGGAGTGGAAAATGCTTACTGTATAATTTCCATACTTTATTAAGTTCTACTGTTAATGCTTTTATAGCTCTCTTCTAAAAGAGGCACACAGCCATGATGCTTAAAACAGTGACATAATTCAAAAATAAAAGATACCGGGATTGTTCGAACAGCCCATGAACTGAACATAACTAACAAAGTGCTGCCTCTAACTTATTCTTAAAATAATGCTTCCACTAACTTACTTCAAACCATCAAATTGAACTTAACAAAGCAAAACCGACAAACATGAGAAGATACTTGTGCATGGCTAGAATTGCACATATCATTATTAAACATTTCATTCATGATTCAAATTACTGATGATAGCATAGCTCGATCTTCAAACCAAAAAGAAGAAAGTGATCTCCACGCGAAACAAAAACGCGTGGGCATATTAACCCGCGAAAGTAAAACTGAAAAAAAAAAAATGGTGGGGACTGATGTTGTCTGTTATATGAAAGAGCGTGCGACCCAGTCCAAGGAAGCTTTTGCTTTTTCACTCTGACTCTGTGTACTCGCTATAGTGATAATAACAGTAATAATAATAACGATAGTGTTGTGAGATCGTGAGATTTCAATCAATCATTCTCGGCGTGAAAGTGTGCTCATTTTTCGATCCTGAGTTAAAATGGAGAGTGTTTCGTCGGACGACGAGTTCGATGAAATGAGCGAGAGGTTCGGGAGCTACAGTCTGAGTGCTGACGTGAGCGAATCGGAGAGTTCCACCGGCGGCGGCAGCTTTTCGTGTCGGCGTTTCAACGAAAGAGAGCGCATTTCCATTTCCTTGACTTCTTCGCCGCTTGTCGGACCCGACAATTCCGGCTGTTCGGGGCCGGTTCCGATCATGTTGCCGGTAGTCGGCGGGAGACACGTCGCCGTTCCGCTGAAGCCAACGGATGTATCGGATGGTGACGTGTCCGGTTAGTGCCGTTACTGATAGTGTGATTTTTCACTTGGGAGATTTAACTTGTTTATGTTCATTTTTTTTTTCTGTTAATTTGAAAATATATATAATAGTACTGTTAACGGTAACTTATTGTGTTTTGCTAAGTTTTAGTATAACAAACAAAAGCTTTGTGTTGTGGATCTGTGTTATTGTTATGATCTACTAGACATTGTTAGTTTAAAAGTCCCATTTAAGTAGATGTTCGATTCTATATTCTTGAAATTTTGGGTACAGATATATGGAAGTGTTGAATTCTAGTATTTATTTTCGATATTTTTGTCAATTTGGAACCATATATATATATATATATATATATTGTTCTGTTATATAGTTTGACTTGGCTACAAACTCAGTTAATAGTCAAATTGATATCTTTGTTTTCCTTCGATTTACGCGGTGTTTTTGCCAAATAGGGAATTGAGTTATGTGTGCTTGGTTTTATCTAGTGATAGCAACTAAGTGAAAAATTTGTCCTTCTTGTTGTGGCTGTTTGACGATATATGGATCTATTTTGATTTGTTTTTGTGCTGCTGCAGAGGTTGAATTAATGAAAGAGCGTTTTGCCAAACTTCTGCTTGGAGAAGATATGTCGGGAGGCGGGAAGGGAGTTTCTACAGCTCTTGCCATTTCCAATGCCATTACAAATCTTTCCGGTTAGTTATTGCATCTTCATTTTGTTAGTTTTGTTTCTCTACATTATGTTGTTTCCACTTAATTGTGTTTATGGTTGCATTTGGTTTGTACAAAAGTTTTATGAAAAAGGGTAATTTGAAGACTTTAATTTATTCGTTTTACAAACTTTTTTTAACTTCCCAGAAACACAAAAATAAATTAATTTAAAAAAAAAAAAAAAAAACTCAAAATGTGAGCAGCAAAACTCTTTGTTTGTGATCATTTGAGGTTCGATGTTTATAGTAATTGATTTTGTCTATATTTGGGTAAATTTACAGCTTCGGTTTTTGGAGAGCTATGGAAATTAGGGCCACTAGCAGCACAGAAGAAGCTGATGTGGCACAGAGAGATGGAGTGGCTTTTATGTGTAAGTGATTCCATAGTGGAGCTTATTCCATCACTGCAAGAATTTCCTGGTGGTGGGACATTTGAAGTCATGGCAACACGGCAGCGCTCGGATCTTTATGTAAACCTCCCAGCACTCAAGAAGCTTGATGCCATGCTCATCAGCATTCTTGATGGGTTTTGCGATTCTGAGTTTTATTACATTGATCGTGGCATAGTAGTTGCTGATACTGATGACAGTGAAACATTTCCTTTGTCTTCATCATCGGGGAGGCCTTCAATTAGGCAGGAAGAGAAGTGGTGGCTCCCATTCCCTAAGGTTCCCTCAAATGGTTTGTCTGAGAATACGAGGAAGAGACTGCAACAATGTAGGGAGTGCACAAATCAGATCCTTAAGGCTGCCATGGCCATCAATAGTAGTGTGTTAGCTGAGATGGAAATCCCAAATGCTTACTTGGACAGCTTGCCCAAGGTATGGGGATTGTGTTCTGTTAAGTCCCATCTCTTTGTTCTATAAATTACTATCCTAATATGTTTCCATTTTGTTTCTAATAATCTTTCAGAGTGGAAAGGATTGTTTGGGTGAAATAATGTACCAGTACTTAACCGCTGATCGGTTCTCCCCAGAGTGTCTTCTTGATTACTTAGACTTGTCATCAGAGTACACTACCCTGGAAATAGCAAATAGGATTGAAGCTGCTGTGCACATTTGGAGACAGAAGTACCTAAAAAGGCGTTTAATGCGTGCAAAGGCCGGGAGGTCATCATGGGGTGGTAAGGTTAAAGGTTTTGTTGGTGATGCAGAAAAAAGTAAGTTTCTAGCACACCGGGCAGAGACCATCCTGCAGAACTTGAAGCTAAGGTTCCCAAGTCTCCCACAGACTGCTTTGGACATGAACAAGATTCAATACAACAAGGTATATCACCCTGAACAACTTTTCCTACTATATTATCGAAGCTATAAGCTTCTTTTTTATCAATTAGAATAATCTCATGATGCATTACTAAAATTTTATTTGATTTGACATAGACTCAGAAGAGGAAATTTGAATGGATTCAAATATACTTTTATGTAGGAGGCATATGCTAATGCAGTGCCTTGCTTGAATGATTGTAAGATATGAATGGATTCATACATGTAGATGTAGGATTTTAGGTATGACTATCAGCAGTGATGCCTGGGATCAGTGGCTAGACTTGGCATTTCTGTCTTGTGGATTTATGCATTCAGTTCTATTAGATGACTGTCTCACCCGAAAAGAGGAAAAGGGAATAACTATAGTTGCACTGTAGAGATTGCAGGAAACTATGTGCATGCATAATGTGTATTTGTGTGTAAACAGAGATGGATATAGATGGATAGAGGACTTGCTATCATTTGCTTAAAAAATGGGAAAATGTAAATTCCTTCTTTCCTGCAGGATGTAGGGCAGTCGATCCTTGAGAGCTATTCTAGGGTGATGGAAAGCTTAGCCTTCAACATAATGGCTCGAATTGACGATCTTCTATATGTGGATGATGCCACAAAACAACGTGCAGCAGTAGAATCAGCATCTTTATATGACCAAGGAAGGTTCAGTGGTGCTGTCCCCAAACAAAAGCGGATATCCCCTAGCCCGTTCTCTATTGATCAACAGAGTTCTGCTGCCTCTTCATTTAGAATACCGGCATTCTACTCTCCTGATCGAATGGATAGAAGCCCCAGTGCAAGGACACACCCCTCTCTAAACAAGATCAAGCTTAGAGACCCTCTAAATGAGGCGTTAGAAAAGCTAACTTTCTAGCTACGTGGAAAGAACTTGGCCCAGTAGTCCTTCTGATCTAGATTGACATTGACATGTTCCCCACAAAATGGAGCTGAAAGCTGGTTTTGAGTTCTATAAGAAGAAAGGTACACAAGACTGAAAAGTAATGAAAAAATAATGAGAAATCTCTATGAGAGAGAGCTTATATAGCATGTCCCCTCCTTGTTATCAACCTTCACCGTTGCATCCACTACCATCAGTTCCATGCTTCTATCTCAACATTCAATTCCCACTAACATGACTACCTGGGAACCGACTTTAACTATCATATTTGTGATCTAAATACTAGGTGCTTATTTATTTGGTTCAGATACCCGGACCACCAAGAATCCTGGCTCAGATACTAGGTGCTTATTTATTTTGCATTTTTAGCTGCATCAGTATTTAGTATATATATTACTTCATTATTAGAAAACGAAGATTTTTCTCTGTACTTTGCATCTAGTGTTCTACGATCTGTTATTGTTTCTTGTTTTGTTGGGTGCTCAGAGACTGGTATGTCAAGTGACCAATTGATAAGCTGCATCGGTTACTTCAACAAGTAAAATTAGCAGGACATTCTTTCGGAGTAGTTTGCTTGTAATTTAGCAATTTACTTGTAGTTGTAAGCTTTCTCTGTTGCAAATCTATGGTAAGTCTACAAACTTGGCTTAGTACTCTTGAACTCAACTTTTACTCATTTTGCTCTCTTCTCAGCAATCTACTTGGTTGAAAGTTGGTCATTCATACAAGTCAACATGTTTATAAGACTCGGGAAATTTTACTCCTAATTTTTTTTTGAAATGAAAATTTTTGTATTTTTAGTACACAAATTTTTGGAACTAGGGATCTTGAAAAATCAATTAAGCAAATTTACATCACGATAATATGGAGGCTTGGTAAATTAAAATCTTTAATTTACCAACAAAAAGGAAAAAAAAAATCACCAAAGAATTTGGAATATTTTTCAATTTGCTAAGAGTATTTCTAATGTTCTCATGAATTGTATCTCAAAACAAAAACAAAAAATCATGTCATTTGATAATAATCGAATTAAAAATTGTTTTCCAATGTTTATACATATTTTCATTTAATGCTTCTATATATATATATATATATATATTTTTAAGTGGATTAGAAAAATTAGAATTAAATAGTTATTGACTTATTGAGATGGATGTATAACATACCCTTTAAAAATAGAGTCATGTTGATAATATCTATTTTTTTTCTTGTCACTTCAGTTTAGGGGTGGGCATCTCCCACCCAACCTGATAAACCTAACCTAATTCAGCCATTTTTTATCGAGTTAGATTATATTAAATCTTAAAAAAATTGAGACAGATTGGGTTGAGTTGAAAAATTTTCATCTATTTTTTGACACAATCCAACCTAACCCAAGAAACACCCGTCTATAGTTTTAAATTCAAGATTTGTTCTTTCTTCTAGAAGAACATTTGCTTGAAATAAAGATAAAAAATCATCTTTGTAGTGAATTGAATCGTTTATTTTGAATAATTCAATATTTATTTATACTTGTTTTATCTGTAATCAAATTGTTAAGACTATAAAAATTACCAACTAAATTTTTTATGTCTTTGTGATAGATTAAATCAAATCCGATCAATTCAACTTAAACCAACTCAATTATTATTGGGTTGGGTTAAGAGATTTTTAATTCAATCCAATCCGAATCTAAAAATGCTCACCCCTTGATATTAATGAGTGATAATTGTATAAGAAAAATTTATTTTAATTCAATATTGATTTATCCTATGTGGCATGTAATGTTTTCATAATTCATGAAAGCATTGAAGATATACTCTCGGTACCATTAGGAGCATGCAATGGACCACAAATAGTAACTAAAATTTGAAATGTCAAAAAAAAAAAATAATAAAATTGTATAGTACCTGAGTTCTGAAATGTCAAAAACATAAATAAATATATAAATCCTGGGAGCACAACTCTTCGTATAGTGTCCATTTATCTCCAAATAGGTAAATATAGATTATATCCTCAATATTTTAGGCACCGATCTAATACATATGGACAGAATATTACGAAAACTGATAGTATTTTTTTATATATTTTTATGGATATTTTTATAAATTCAAATTTTTAACGTATTCATCAAACTTTTATATATACTTGATTGCTCGTTTAATGGGAAAAAAAAAATAGCATGCAAAAGATTACACTAATTGCTGGCAAATGAAAATGGATGAACGTGACTTCAAGCCTCGGCTTTACAAATTCATGCAAAAACTCATTTATACATACAAAATACAAGGCTTATAACTGCAAAGTTTCTTTCAAGCAATGGTGCATGTCCTTTTTGTGGTTCCGAGATTGAATCGGTTGACCACGCATTATGGTCTTGTAAAGTGGTGTGCGCTAGTTGGGGCTCTTGTCCTTTGCGTCATGATCCTAGTTTCTGTATATTGAAATTTGTGGATTTTTTGGATCGTCTCACCTACTTGTTTTCGACGGTAGATGTTCATTTGGTTGGTCAGTTCATTGTGGCAGCATGATTTAAAAGAAATGCAATTATTCACAATGTTTCAACTTAGCCCTCAGTGGATTGTTGGATTCGAACAGGTGAATGTCTGTCTGAAATTGCTGTAGCTCGTGATCCTTCTTCTGCTTGTGGGTATCTGCTTACTCAAGTTTCGTGGATCCTCCCCCCTACTGGTTTTTTTAAAATCAATTGCGATGCAACTTTGAATAAGGTCAAAGAAAGGCAGGTTTGGGAGTCATCATTCGGGACCACTGTGGAGATATTATTTTGGTTGCAGGCTTTTCTGTGCGTCATGTTTCTGAGGTTGATGCTGCTGAAGCTTCTGCAGTTCTTCAAGGGATCCGACTTGCCATCAGTCACAAGTTTCTCCCAACTGCTGTGGAGTCTGATGCCATCAATGTGGTAAATCTCTGCAATGGAATTTCCTCGTCTCTTCTTAATATCGCTAATATTGTAAACGATATTAAATTCCTTATGACTGTCCACCATTTTATTACCATTTCTCATGTCCCTAGGGAGTTCAATAGGGTTGCGCATCACATAGCCAATTGGACGTTAGGTTTCAATAGTTCTACTATTTGGAGAAGGTCTTTCTCTCCTTGGCTTTTGCAGCTTGCTGTGTTGGATGTGTTTTGTACCTCCTGATATGGGGGTTTGTCTTTCTTTTTAATATATCTTCATTCTCAAAAAAAAACTTTCAGGCATATTACGTCAAACTAGCTCCTTCTCGAGCGATTTTAAACTTGTGTTCATTAAGAAAAACTTGGGATATTTAACCACCGGTGAGGAGGACCAAGAAAATTAAATGTGAGAATTTGGCAGCCCAGTAGAGGACAACTTGTTGGACAGTTTGTATTCTTCTTCTTTTCTGGATCAGGATGCAATTAAAAACCCATACACTAAAGCTTCAAATATAAATCGTACCAACATTTTTTTCCATGGCAGCGAAAATAACATATCATCACCATGGCCCCATTCTGTTGAGACGGCAGAGGAATGTCTAATATCTTGCTTTATGATGCAAAATCCCCATTTTCACCTTTTAAGCAAGTAGATTCAGAACTTAAAATAAATTCGTCACGGGAGAGAAAATGTCTCATAATTGTACAGCTGATAACTAGAGATCTCTTCTTTAACACTTATTAAAGTCAATATAATCTGCATAAATGGTCAACTTTCATAAAATGACAATGAAGAATGATTTAACTTTCCACTTTTAATTAATAGAATCAATAAAAGAGTATAGGGATGAAAACTTTGTTATCATTTTTAAAAATAACATTTCTAAAAATTATGTAATGCATATGATCACATTTATTAAAAAGTCATTATATTAATGTTAACGTCGGAAAATGGTTTCTTTAGTCAACGAGATTGTTTTAGGGCCCAAGCTACAGTTTCAGACAGTCAATGGAAAGCATACAAGGCAATCAGAATGAGGAAGAGATGTTAGAGGCGAGGAGGAGAAGACACAGAAGATTTTTAGAATGGTTCGGTCAAAAAAGATGTCTACGTCCACTGTTCACTCTCTCACTATTTCGGCAGAGTAACGACCCTCAGAAATTGGATCCTCTTTACAGTAAAAATCGCCCCCTATTTATAGAGGAAGGGGACATGCTATAGTAAAACAAAATAAGACAAAAGCAAACAGTTAGTTACAGTTACAATGACAGACAACATTTAATGCGCCAGAATCTCAATTAATGCGGCTGTCAGTGCATTAAATGAGACCGAAAACACATTTAATGCGGTCGAATCCGTCGCATCCGAGGTCTGCCTGAGGGAGATTTCTGATGATTGGGTAGGATATGCCATGATGGGTTGTCGAGGTCATGATCACAGCTTCTGACGGACACAGCGTACATGGCAAGCCTTGGGACTGTACTCTGCATGGCGCTGTTGACTTCTGCTGACTCGAGACTTTCAGGAGCGCGGTGGAGACGGATCTTCCAGCAGATCGAGTACCGAGTCAGGTGGGAGAATAAGAGGATCTCTGAACAGTCTGTCTATCTGGAGAGTCGAGGAGATGAATTATGAGTCAGGGTGCCTGCAGCTGATCATGACGGTGGGCGGATAATATCATGAGTGAGGGAGTCGGTAACGGCCACGCTCAGAGATTAGCGATCAGCTCAGGCAGATCATCTTGGTCGAGGGGGACTTGTCGAAACATCTCTGATGGGTGGCCTTTCTTGGCGGATATCCCAATCGGACAGGAATGACGGACCGACAAGCAGTCAATCATGGCGGATAATCTTGCGAGCAGGCTTAATAGTCACGGATGACTGCTAGCAGTAAGTCTGAGAGAAAAAGGCCATCGGTCAGCGATCAAGATCAACGGTCAGATTGAGCAAATAAAATTGACGGAGGGATTGACAGTCTAAATGACGGAGAAGATAACGGTCAAAGTTTGATTTCAGAATAGGCGCCTGCGGTCAAAATCAACGATCAGGCTGAGCGATAGCGATCAGCGATCAGCGATCACGACAAGCGTCCACTAATGGGCCCTCTCTCCAGGAGAATGGACTGACGGAATGACGGATAATTGGGCTTCTGGACCGCTGGACTCGCACTGTAGATTCGTCTGGGCTCGATTATTCTGATCGTTAATTTACTCATAACAATTAAAAAATGAAAATAATATAAATACATTTGATATTATTGGAAGAAGAAGGTAATTAAACGTTTTTAAGTCCTGATTTATAAATTGTGTAATATATAAAAAATGTTATTTTTAAATAATAATTGCTATGTAGTATGTTTTGCTTTTGAAGATATACTCAACACTAGAATAGACGATTTTGAGTTCGGATTGAGTTAGGTTAAAAATCCCCCAACCCAATATGGATTAGATTGAAAATTTTCAATCTAACTTAACTCAATAAATTCTTTAACTCAACTCAATCCAACCTAATAATAATCGGATTGAGTTAGATTTAATTCACCGTAAAAACACAAACAATCTAATTAATAACTTTCATAGTCTTAATAATTTGATTACAAATAAAATAAATACAAATAAAAATTTAATAATTATAAATAAAATATTCATTTCATTATAAAAACTGTTCTTAATCCTTATCTCTAACAAATATTCTTCTAAAATGAGGATAAAATTTTATATTTAGAACTAAAGATAGATATTTATCAAGTTTATTGAATTGGATTAAAAATTTTTTAACCCAATCTAATAAAAATTTATCAGATTAAGTTGAATTTACCGGATTGGATTGGAGACGTCCACTCTTATTCTATACATTATTGCCAATTTTTTATTTTAATAATGAATAACCAATTATAAAAATTTACAAACACCACCATACTAACACTTGATTCAAGACCATTACATAAAAACTGCGATTCAAACAATCACCCAACTTATGATACACCGATTTGCCATTGGAAAAAGACATTTACAACTCAAGCTACTTTTCCATAGTTTTAGGCAATTAATTTTTCTATTTTTCATTAATGGTCAAACAAAGTGTGGTCGATCAACGAATCATTTCAACTCCCATTAAATATAAACAAGAAAAACAATCCACACACTAAACACATGGTCAGACCAATAACGAAAGACATATAATTTAGTCAAAAGATAAACCTATATCTTGGCAATTCACAATGACCGTCGTCCAACTACATCATGAAAATTGAGTCAAAACAGTCTCTTTTCAGTGTTTGACTCAATAGCTATCCCCCGAATAGATTAGACCCAAAGATTGTACCAAACTCCCAAGGCATAGAATACACACAAAGATCATGAATGTCATTTCTCTTTCCACTTCTCACAAGAGTCACACGCTTTGACTGATATTCGAAAGGAGTTTTGACTAATTGATTCCAAGCAAATAATAGCAAGCTCGGATAGTCTTAGTGGACCGTCCACAGGGCTAGGGCACAACCCAATTGATGAAAGATCACTTAGACGATTTTGGCCGCCCTGGCCTTTAAAGAGGGGTCCTAACTTATTCTCCAACCTCTCCAAAACACACGAACCAATCACCTGTCAGGATTACATGATCTCCAGAGACTTGATTGGAGCCTTACCACCACGAGCAATCAAAGCGAGTGGGACAAGGTTTTTAGGGTATTAAATTAATAGCAGTGTCAGTCTTCAATCATGAGGCTACGTAAAGGATGGAGTTGGGAGAGACTTTTAAAGCGTATCAAAAGAAACGTATTTATTCAGTACTGCTAGGGGTGGCTGCCCTAAAACGAAAAGACCTGGTGCCCTAATTAATTTAATATTTAATTTTCATTAATTAAATAAATAACTTGACTGCCAATGTAAATAGTCATGCATGAAGCCATGAACACAAAAAATCTTTCACCTTTAGTGATATCTTATAACATAATAATGATCATGATCACACACAACTCAGAAGATGTAGATTTTCTAACAGTAATAAAGGTAAAAATTTTCAATCAAGGGTCTTCTCCAATGGACGGAAGTTATCATCAAGGTCTCATCAGTCATGGGCTGGTTCTGACAAAACTATAATTTTTCTAATTATTATATTCTCTATTGTTTCTTTTTTTCTCTTTCTCTAAAAGCAAAATTAAAACCCTAGAGAGGGGATGTGAAACCAGCCAGAAGTGAGACGGAAGAAACCCTAGTTGACCAGGTTTTTTAGAGATCAGAAATTGTAAGATTATCTTTTCTTTATTTTTGCTGGAAACATAGAAGAATCAGAAACTTAGATAAGGTAAGTACTAGGGTTTGTGATTGGAAATCTAATAGACATCCAGTGGCGGTTACCAATAAGTAAAAGTTGTGGATCTTGTTTGTTGTTGATCATCATCATGCATCTACACAGAACAACCCTGCAAAAGAAGAGATGAGAAGAAATGAAAGTACTATGATAAAAGTTATTTTTTTACATGCTCTTTTTATGGAAAAACAATATAGTAAAGTAATTGTAGCGGGGTTGGTTATTGCTTATCATGATCATGATCAAGCGAATATAAAACGGAAACTGGCAGTGCATGATCTTAATTAAACAAAGACTATACTAAAAAAGGATAAATAAAGAACAACATAATCATGGGGTGGTGTTTTTTCTTTTTACCTTGGATCATTCGTAGTAGATCGAAAATGAGGAGAGAAACAAGCTAGCTAGTAGCAGCAAATTGGTGGTGACGAAAAATCACGAGAGGTTTTACAAAGAGAAGCCAACAGAGCTCAGTTGGCAGTGTGCCCACCTCCTCTTTCGTTAGAGAGATTATAAAAGAGAATTTTTTTTTTTTTTTGGTTTTTCAATTGATTGGGAGGTGGACAGAATGCCAATAAACTCTGTAAGAAGCCCTTTGTCAAACCCACATGAAAAGCCAAAAAATTCTTTATCCTTTGATTGTTTTCTACCATTGAAACACCAACACAACACAGACAAAAATTCATATGGAGTAGGAGAGGGATAGTAGTGAGAGAGGGCAGATGGGTTCTTAAATAAGAGAGTACAGTAAATAAGAGAGAGAGTGAGAGATTGGTGGGTGATGTGGAGAGTAATTAATTAAAGAAGTGCACAATGGAAGACGAGAAGACTAGTGGTGGTGGTGGTGGTTTTTCAGGCTCCAAAAAGAGAGAGAAAGAGAGAGAGAATCAGATTGGATTAGATGGATCATTTCTATTGGAAATTAACAAGGATTTTTTTGCAATATAAATATAGATAGAAGAATCAAAGGTTGATGATCATCATAGATATATCCCTTCACTTCCTCGTTTCTGATGAAAAACCGAAAAAAAAAATAATTAAAGACACATAAAATCAACCCACCAGCACCACTGCGACCACCACCACCTCTTCTTCACTCTTCTTTTCTTGCACTAAAACACTCCCTCGTTTCTGACGAAAAAACACACACAAAAACACACGCGCACACAAGAGACACTACTCTCTCTCTCTCTCTCTCCTCTCTATATCCCTATCTATCCGTATCTCTCTCTGAATCTGAGCAAAGAGGGTTGGCTAAACAAGGGAACTAACTCAGCTTTTTATTTTGTATTTTTGTTCAACGGACGAAGACCCTTGTTTTGGCTTGTAACTTTATTTTATGCTATAGATAGATATAATAGATAATGGCTATCTAGAGTGGATTTACTGTCATCATTAATTCAACTGTGCCGTTGAGTTGGATATGGCCAAGTGATTTTCACCCGTCCGATTGAATTTCAAGGTTTGCAATTATATTGGTTTTGATCATTGCATTATATAGTGAAATTCAATTGCAATTTGCAACTACCATAGAATCTATATGGGGCAGTAAACGTTTTTTTCTCTAGAATAGGATAAGAGTTATCTTCTAGCTTTTGACATAATCGTTTAAAGAGATAGGTTTTGGTCGGTTTGAATTTATGATAGATAAGACAATGCATGTGTTTCAAGTGGGTTATCATTAATTATGTGATTATTTGTGAATTAATATATTTTTAATGTTGTTGCTAAGCTCTCCATATACATAACAGTGAATAGCAGAAGTAAAAAATTAATATATTGGAGTGAGTAGTTTCATGTCTGTTATTTGATCATCACTTAAATTCTCCGTTTTCATTGATAAATTTGGTTCCTTATATTTCAAGTGAGACACAACATTTTTCAACTTTAATGAGTGAGCATTGAATTCTCATTGAAATGACAAGATATTTGAAAATCTGACTAAGCATATTGCCATTCAATTCAATGCATTAATGACATTATTGAAGAACTATCTATACCATTCAACTTTCAATCATACATGTCTATTAATCTTTCATTTGAAAAGAGTTTATTTTCTCCGTTCATTTTATGGATTCAATGTGGTTATCACTTTCATCAAATTTTTATCATAATAATAATAATGATGATCTAGAATCTAACTCATATTATCCTTAGGTGAAATTTTGACAAATCACTTCATAGAATTGAACGTTGAACCTGTGATATTATTTATAAATTTTATGTATTTAAAATATATAATTATGCGGTTCAAGGGGAAAGTGAGGAAGGTTAGTGATATATCAGCAAGGTCGTGGAGAGGAGCCAACTTTCTCTATCATGGGGCCTACGATTTTCAGCACTAAACGTGGAATCCTAGGTAAGCTCCTCCGCTCCATGTAGGAGAAGCTTCAAAATTCAAACCAATATTCCTTTTGACCTACTAAACATGTTGAAATGAGAGATTTGAAGGTAAAACATAGGTCAATCCACTTCAATTATAATACTTATTACCACTTTTCTTCTATTATTCTACATAGACATTCTAAAGTTATAAACAATCGACGCTTTTTATATATCCCAAAAAGAAAAATACCAGGTAAAAAAATCAATAAAAATCAACAGTTCTGCTTAGAGAAAGCAAAAAATGTGAAATCTTCCCTTTTGTCGACCGATGGGTCGCACTCATCTTACCAGCTGTTTCACAGCAAGAATTTATAAGAACAAACTCCCACTAACATGTATATATTTATATGTTTTTGTTGAATTTGTGAGGTGGTGGTGCGTTTATGATACCCCAACCCTCCAAAAACTCAACACAATTTATTGCTTCAAAACCACCCCCAACCAAACCCAATTAATTGCATTTGCAGTTTTAAAAAAGTTTGAAATATCATCACAGAAGACATGATATGATCCATCAAGATCCCATGAAGAAGTTACAGCATGATGTTGACTTTGTTCCCCGTTTAAACTCTTTTAAGATGGTACATATACCAGTTGTCAAGACGAGTACTGTCAGAGAGTGGCATGATTGAATCATTGGGACAGTAAAAAAAAAAATTAGAAATTAAGTATTGAAAATGGCAAATTTGGGGCCGTAAGTATAAATGTGCAATTTGAGAGGGAAATAGTGAAAAGTTTAATAACTCTTTCCTGTTAATGTTTGACTGGGGAACTTGAATGTCACTGTAGCTTCAATATCAAAATTACTCCAAGAATATTGTAAAAGACTCGAGTACACTTTTTATATCTACTTCCTTTCATAACTAATATTTGTTGCGTGAATTGCACTTCCTTTGTTTTTGCTTAAGGAGGAAGAAATCATAAAAATATTAGAACATAAATTAAAATTAAAAAGTATTAATATGTTATAGAATAAAAAATAAAAGTAATTAATATAGAATAATAATAAAAGTAAGAGAGAAAGAAAAAATCTAATTTAATTGATGGAACACTCTGAATGGTTAAAAAACTTATATAAATAAATTGAAAAAATTATTTTCATAATGAAATAACAATAAAATAGGTTATTTTCATAATAAAATAATAACAAAATATGTAATAACAAAGTAAATAATATTTTCAAAATGTAAGTGGTGATAAATCCATGAATCCATAATATGAAGTGATTATAAAAAGTTATGAAAAAAATATTAATCTGACTTGATTAGCCAAATGTTGGAAATTAGGCAAAGGAGAAGTGAAATGACTATGCGGACAAAATTTTGAACACTTTTGATTTATGTAGTTCCAGCAGACAATGCTATACTTTTACTTTTATTTTTTATTTTTTATTTTTTTGGGGTTAACTTAATTGTTTGTTACTTCATCATAATCAAGATAAATCTAGGATTATATGTTTCAACTGTTACTCAAATACCATTTTAGACTGTTGAAAAAAGCTTGAAAATTAATGTCTATGCAAATTTGACATGAGATGCAGATGTAACTTTTTGAATTCTTCTAGTTTATTGCCTAAAATCTAAGCTCTGAAAAAAGTTCATGCGCTTTGTTCCCTGCCCTCTGTGCAATCTCAAGTGTCAACTTTTATTCTCCTTCTACACTTTTGTTTCCTTTTTGTAAAAGCATTTTTTTTATGAGTGCAACGGTGGGGACAATCTCTTCAATTATTAATCGATGGGTGTCCAAGATACTTAACATTAGAATTATTCATCATATATTATTTTTTTGGGGAGTAAGGAGTATTTATCATTTTTTTTAATTTTTTGATAACCTAATGACACATTAATATTTAAAAAAGGTAGATGATTAAGATTATTATATTATTTTTCTTTTATGCATCACTCAAACTTAAATTTCTCTCATAAAAATATTAGCATCATATCAACGTTCACGATGAAACTTTCCCCCTTTTTTACTGTCTTTTAAAGAAATTTTCGCTCATTATTAATCAAATGTACAGATATCATTAATTGAGTTAGCGGGTACCAGTGATTCTTCTACAAATATAAGTGGAAACACTAGAATGATGACACAGTTATCATTTATGCATCTATCCACTTACAAAAAAGTATCCCATGTTCAATGCGAAAAAAAAAAGTTGAATTTTGTATGTTGCTATAGCGTGTCACATGGTATACTCTAAATTTGATGCAGTTCAATTGTATACCTCCCATGTAACTATAAGAAATATAGTCAACAAAATCAGTGGGTGTCACTGATTAACTTATTATGAATATATAAATACATAAATATATCATATTATTCATATATCTCCCTACTTATTACTTACAATACATATATCACGTCAAATATATATATATTTAAACATAGCACAAAATTAAATTCTAAAATTCAGTATACGATACCTTACACATGCAGTGAATAATCTAATACACGATGCACACTCCATCCAAATTTTTTTCAATCGTTTTTATTCTTTTTTATTACAACGACCTCAACTTCTATGAATTATCTTAAACGGTTAAAGATGCATAATCTTAATGACATTTTTTAGTGAGAATGAGCGGCTCATTGGACGGCAAGGTCGAGGTTGCGAATTCTTCTCTTCCCCGCCCTATTTGTGGGCAATCTTCTCCCCATCTATCATGGGTTGCCCTCATTAGTCGTGGATTGCTCACTCTTGTTTTGAGAGTAAATCTTTGAATTGTATTTCAGAGTCAGATTAGAATTGATGCTGATTGTACCCCGACTACAGCATCTATTTGATGGATTGACCAGGTGTGGAAATTTCAAAACAAAAGCAAGAAAGGGCAGGACTGGAAGGGGGTATATGATCAGCTACAGCCCGCCTACACAGGTGGACGAGGCTTTTTGTTTATCGCACGGCTCGATGCATGGAAAGCCACCCATTTTCATGATTGCTAGCTATAGGGGTTCAAGTGGATCTGCTGCTCTCACGTAATGTTTCAATGTTTTACTAAAATATATATTCAACTTTTTTTTTTTTTTTTTCACTACTTTATTTATATACAAGGGATACATTGCCAATGATGCTTACTGGTGATGCTCAGATGGACAGAATTACTGCCATTGTTGGGACTTTTGCAGCATTTAAGCATTAAATGTATCTTCTAATTCAAGCTCTAACATTTTTGATCACTAAAGCTTGTCCAAAATTATTTGCAAACCTAAAATATGAGTGTCATTAATTATCTTTACAATAATTGTACAACCAAAAAGCAGAGGACATTTACTTTATTCTGTCAACGAGAAACAGTGTTGAAAAACACAGTATTATCGTTTTCTCCATGGTCAAGATACGAGTAAATAAAAATTTAAAAAAATAAAGAAAGAAACTCATCTTTTTGATAGTCAACATAAATCACAGAAAATTCAGGAACAATAAAAACCCAAGTTTCTAAAATGTTTAATTAGTCTATTGAGAGTCAATTATATATGAAATCTCATATTGTTTATCCATATATTTCTTTGATAAATCATAATCATATGAAGCATTGTAATTAAAACAAAAAAGGGAATAATATTTTAACAAAAATTACTTGAAAATTCAAGAAAAGTTAATAAAAGAGTGATGTTAAGTTGTCAAAAATTTTATCTAAATAATTTAACGAATTGTCTACTCTATATAAATATAAAATAATATTATAAATAATATGTTATTAACGGCTCAAAGACTATAGTATTTAAACAAAAACTTTAAACAACCTAACACACTTAATAAAGCACCACTTCTAAAATGTTTGATCATGGTGTATGTAATCCCATTATTCATAATTGTACTAATTAATACAGTTTTATGTTGAAATTGTCGTGTAATGCTCATGTGAAGCTTTGTAATTAAATGAGTATTTTAAGATTAATTTAACACAAATACGGGTGATACACACTTTTTATATATACTAGCAAGTGTATCTACAATATATATAATACATAAATTAATCGTTAAATCTTTACCACATAGTCTAATAGCACGTGTTAATCTAATCAAGCAAAAGTAGAATTTTTTTTTCCTAATTTCCATTACTGGTGATATTGCATGTGTTTGAGAAAACCCCTTTGACTTTTATGATTAGAACTGTATCCAATAAGTCCTGTTAATGGGTAAAAAGTAAAAACTTTGTGGAAGAGAGGGGGAGAGTGGCAGACAAGGTGGTGACACGAGAAAGTGATTTAGAATTTGTGATGAATAGAAGCGTTGATAAGTGGTGCAAAAGTTATAATCTAAAGTTGTGTAATTCTCTCTCTTTTTCACTCTAAAGCTAAGTGTAGCCAATGTCAACCTGTATTAATTAATTACTCATATTAAAATGTTACTTAGTTGATGAACATAGAGATTAGAATCGTATTTATGCCGCCATGCATCCCATTATCATGACTCTATACCAAACACCATCACTTTTTGTGCATGCGGACCACCTCCTCTCATGCACTCATCATTGAGTTTTCGTTTTGGTTTCATTTCAGAATCCGAAAACGAAAAAACCCCAAATCATAGTTCTGCGAAAGGAGATCCTAAACAACATATATAAATGGAGCATACTCAGTACGTTTCTAATTAGGTTTTCTTATACTTTTGTAACCATGTCTATGTTACATTAAAGTATATCAATATGACATTTAAATTCATATTTTTCGAAAAGAGATATATTAATTGGAATTCACGATCTAACTGTTATAGGTTTGAAAAATTAACTGCTAAACCACATCCGTTACGTGTTTTGCTCTATAAAGGTACACTCGTTGTCCACACAAATAAGTTCACAACTTTGCGCACACAAAATTTTATTGAAACTTCCTCGGACTTCAATTTTACACATCGAGAAAATAATACAAGTGCACGGCCGTTTCTATTTAGTAAATATATTTACATGTAAGAGCATTAGCATTTTGACCCGGCACAGAGAGAGGGGGGGGAGAGAGAGTGAAAGAGACAGCCAAGAAGGGACAGCGTATAAAGGTAAAGAAGAAATGGTGATGATTGAAATTGGAATAAGAAAACGATAGATAGAGCAGGATCGAATTTTGGGGGTGGGGTGTGTATGTTCTTACGTTTTTCAATGAAGGACATATTTGCTTGTGTGTGTCACGTGAGAGAGAGGGAGAGACAGGATCTTTTGAAGCATCTAGTTTGTAAATATATATATATATATATATTTTTTTTTGAGGAAAAAGAAATGGGTTCCTGTGTTTTTTGTGTATTGAGTTTCAAAACACAAATGATGAGAGCGACGACGATGGGTATGATTGTGATGGGAGAGTCCCTTTCCAGCTCTACTGTCACGTGACTTTCTCCCCAAACACAGACACTGCATATTAACATCCTACTACTACTACTCCAGCACAATTTTTTTTTTTTTTTTGGATCCATTCTTACACAATTTTTTAGTCTGTTCGAAAAATATATAATTCAACAAATTATTTATGTACATTCGTATGCCGTGCAACAGCATCATATGCCTTTCTATTATTGCCAATCAAAGCCTTCCAAAATCATTGGGGCCCCAATACACAACAAGATCCAGTGGCAGTGGAGGAGATGTCACCATTAATATTTTGTAACTCTATCCGCATATATCTTTCTGGTTTCTTATGGAATTCCACTTTTCTCGTATGGACATTCACCAATTACTTTTCTTGGAGAATTAGACTTTTTTTTCATCTATAGAATTATGAATTGCATAATGCCATCAACAAATCCATTGTCGTCCAGTGGTTAGGATATCTGGCTTTCACCCAGGAGACCCGGGTTCAATTCCCGGCAATGGAAAATCTATTTATTTTTATTTGTTATAGAGCATTATTCATACAATATAAATATTACATGTATACAACACTTATTAATTTTATTGCCATAGATGCTCTATCCATACAGCATAAATAATACATGTACACTACACCATTCTAACTGCCAAGTGAAAATTGGAGATAAAGATGGTTTACTAATACAACATAAACACTACATACATATTCCAATTGAAAATTGGAAATATTATATATACACCACACATTCTTCTATATGAAAACTGGAGATAAGATGTTTTATTCATACAACATAAACACTACATAAACACTTACACACACATACTAAGTGAAAAATGGAGATAGGATGCTTTATATATATATATATATACTAAGTAAAAGTGGAGATAGGATGCTTTATTCATACACCATCAATACTACCATAAATATTCTAGGTAGGAAGTGTTCAGCCCCCAGTCCAGCATTCGCACCCATCACTCATATCATAAAAGAAAATTTGAGGGAAAAATAATTAACATTATTTGTGCCATACTGCATAGCTGTGGCCAGAAGTGGCAAGGGTCCATTCTTTGCCAGCTGGGCACCATGAACCATCACCAATTTTCATGCATAATTTCTCACCAATTATTGCTGAGTAGAGGTTTGGTTGAGCCTCCAGAATCCTTATCGATGATCGGCTGTTGATGTCTTGACACCTACGGATGTCCATCTACAAACCATATTTAACAAGCATTAAGAATAATAATTTTGCACAAAAGGGTGATTATGTTAAGTTGCCGCAAGTGGTATAGCATACCAACTTAACAATTTGGTCATGCTTTGAGGAACCCCAATCGTAAAAATGGTCATAAAATACTGTTGGCATCCCTGGATGAGTGAGTATGTAAGCATAACCCTGTGGCAAAAAACAGAATCTTGAATCAGAATCAGCATTTAGAAGAAATGATAGGATGGCACTAAGGAAGGTTTCTTTAACTCAGTTGATCTAAAGAGCAAGTGTGGGATCTGTTCCTTTGTGAAATTATATTGAGCAAGCAAAATTTCTACACATTGAGACAAGATTAGCACTGCTTAACAGAGGGACCAAAATCATGCATGATGGACATGGCATGCCTTGAAGAGTAAATCCAATACAAAAATTAGAACTTTTAAATTAGTTTTTCCAATATTTGTCCACCAAACTGCAGATGGACATAATAGTTAATCTAAGAAATGAAAAAGAATTAAGACGTATGCTAAGTCAAAGACATACCTCCATGACATGATTTGAAGGGAATGGCCAATGGGCCTGCAAAATTTAAGCAGTAAAAGAGTAAATAAATTACAAATTCCAATTTGAAAAGCAAAAGCTTGATATTCAGAATTATTGATGCTCCGCAACATTCAAAGATATTGAGTTTAGATTAGGATGCTAAAGATCCACATCAGGGTTGTGCCCAGATCAGTCCAGTCAAACTTTGGACTGGTTAACATTTTACTGATGAAAGGCACAGGCATTGGGGTTTAGTTGGCCCTCTTTCTGCTCAGGTTGAACATTGACTTAAATAAATATTTATTTCATTCAAGCTTATAAACTCAAGAAGGGTCACCTCATAAAGCATGTCAGGTTGCCATGCAAACAAGCAGTGCAAGTACATAAGCAAGAATAGTAGCCTCCAAAAAGTATCCCACTACTATGAGTCCAATGTTGCCATGATAAACATGTAGTACCTGTGTAGAACCTGTATCATGGTTATCAAGGAAAGTTATGGCCCTTGAAGGCCACCATCCCATTACACCTGGTGGCTTCCCTTGAGAGTCACATAGGCGCCAAAATTGCCCCTTCACAGCTTCCTACATGGCCAAACATTAATAAAATATTAACAGAAAACTGAAACCTCCCAAAACGTAATTTCATGGTGCAGTTAATGTTGAATTATCCTTAGGAGACCAGTAGGCACATTATAAAAATGCTTGCCATGTCTTTCGAAACATATGATGCCCTTGGAGGGTAAAGCATACCTGAAGAATTCCCTTTGTTGTGAAATCAAATGCAGTTGAAAGCTGCCCAGTGCTATCGATCCAATTGATAATCCTTTGTCTATGGCTATCTGCAAGTGGCGGTTGAAAATAAATAGAAACAAAAATAAACATACTGTTAGATTATATTCAAATAAAACATACTTGAATCTAAACCTGAGATCTTTAAAAAACTGTAAAGAGAAGGAAGAAAAAAGAAAGGAACAATCAACCATGATTAAGTCATAGCAGAAAATAGAATCAAGTAGACACTGTTATAGGATCAAGTAATTGATATGAGCATCAAATCATTCAGATAAAAGTATAAGAATGTCTTTAAATAAGACAAGCTATCTCTTCAAAACCAGTAAACGGGTACATATTAACAGTCCAGTTAGTTTGAGCATAATTTTTACTACTATTTAGATATTAACAATTCTAGCCAGGAGAAAACACCATTTAGAGGGCTCTGGCTGTGGAAAATCCAGTCTTGCCTATTGGGCATATGATATTTCACTTGGCACATACAGCTATATCAGTAATTACTTAAATGACCAGTCTCTTGCAAATATAAGGCATGCATATCACTTACTTTGCCCGCACAAAGTACACTGTCCTTTATTTGGTGCAAGATAAACAAAAATGATGTATACCTTGGTTATAATCCAAGCTGCAACCGCTATAGTTGCATGAATCCCAGTACTCCCCTACAGAAAATATTGGTTTTGCTGCTTCAATGTATTCCTTCACAAATTTTGCTGAGTAACTAGATTGCAGGATTACAGAAACATTCAAATTAGACTGCAAATCAAACTAATTAAAGACAAGCACTAATTAGGAGTTAGTAGAATAACAATACCCTCTTGCGAAATCAAAACGGAAATCTTGAAAGCCAACAGTGTTACGCAGCCACTGTAGCCATGCTTTGATGTCCTTTCGAACAAAATGTTGGGTGTGATCAATATTTGGAACACCATTAAAGTTGTCTCCAGTGCTTCGATTACCCTGGAATATAACATTCGAAGGTAAGAAATCAAGAGTAGTTCTCCTGCAACCTTGTAACTGTCTATTCAAAGAAAATAAATTAGCATGACATATGACTTGCAGAGCAATACATATATGCATTATATTAAAGAGATGGTACATGTGGAATCATTATGTAACGAAAATAAACTGACCAACACAAACCATCCTTACCAAACCACCGGTACAAGCTGTAACTGCCTGCTCATTCCATGCTAAGGGAATACCATCATAACGGTTATACATTCCCCCATGGCCTTTCGTAGTCCCAACACGATGATTGATAACTATGTCAGCCATTGTCCTAACTTTGTATTGCTTCATTTTGTGAAGCAAAGCTTTTAACAGGTGCTCAGAACCATATGAAGAATTAAGGGAATATAGGTTCTGTGGTAAGTAACCTATTATAGAAAAACAATTAAAAATAAAAAATAAGTAAAAGACCAAATGAAAATTAGTTAAAACATCAACTAAAACTTTAAAAAACCATTTCTTTTCAAACCTTCAGGAGCAAAGGACTGAGTTGCTGGTGGTAACCATACTGATGTAAACCCCGATTTTGCAATGTCAGGAACTTTCCTTTCTAAATTTCTCCACCAATCATGTTTATGAGACTCCCAGTTAAAACCCTGGTAAGCAAATTTTTAGTCTTATCTACATATTTCACAGCTAATTTCAAACTTCAGCAATTGAAATCAAGGTACAAAACTAACAGCTACACTTCACCATGACCTTCTAATGGGTCATGGTTTTCATTCATTCCGATTTAAAGAAAGAAATACTACCATCACAACACAATTTGTAAAAACTTTGATCCAGTTTTAAACTAATTATACTAGACTTTTGTATGAAATCGTATGATCCTATGTTATAAGTTCATAAAGTCAATATACCCACATGGACTTAAAGGTACTGACATAGTCCTGATGTTTCCGAAGAATTTAAAACAGACCACCATTTCAAATTTACCTGCAATAAAATTTCTCTCCCATTGCGTACCGTTACACCTGAAAGTAAATCCAAAGGCATATATCAGAAACATTAAGAGAACAATCAACATTTCTCCGTTTGGTACCCAACTCTCAAAAGTATATAACCTAATCTGACAGCTTTTTATCTAACATATTCTTTACTGTATCACTTGATAATGGATCAGCTAAATTTTAATCAGTTATTCCCAATATCATTAAATTAAAGCAGTGCACACTAAAAGCTGGAGTATCATCAATACATCTTCTCGAAGAAATACATCAATATCTTTACTGACTCGAGACTGAAAACCAATAAAAGAACGAATATCTTCAGCTCTTAGCATCAATTAACCTTTTTAATTTGAAAATCCAGTCTTGATGAATACACTAACTATTCAAGCTTTGAAACTATAATAAGTAACAAATCAGACACACATCTAAACAATCTAGCTTCAACATTAACACTAAAATTTGTCATGATAAAGAAAAATCAATATAAAAGTGACATACCAAGATCAGTTTGCTGATTACTTTCATCAAAACCCTGTATTTACACAACAAATAAAGCAGCAAGGTCAAACCATTCTATAAAAGCATATTGCGATATCGAATATTTAAAAATTTAATAATAATCTGCCAACAAATGTCACGTTCACGAAAATGAAGCAAGAAACATACACCCATCTCAACTCAAAGGACTAGCTGACCAAAAAATTGACGCTGGATCGTAGACTATGAAGCACAGAGATACCCTGCATCCAGAATTTTTTTTTTTCGCATGTAAGAAACGTTACAAGCGATAATATACTGACAAGAAAGCTAATCATGAACAATTTAAGTAGCAATTCATTGAAACGTGTAACATGAAAACGCCAGTGCAAGAACTTCAAGAGAACTCTAGAATATCAATCATGGAGAAGAAATATGTACCAAAATTTTTGAGATTTTGATCGCAGCGTAGATTGGCTTCTTGCGTTCTGGCCTATAAATAGAGATCGAAAAGGTCAGGAATCCACAGATAAGGAACCGGAAGTCGCATCCAATGAGAATAAATAAGCGCATGCGATGATGATTCGATAAAGTAACCACAATCGGCGAATCTGAATATTACAAGTTGTTGAAGCGAAAAAGAGCGCGAGTGGACGATCAGGACAAAGCGAATCGGCTTTTTGTATGAAACAGTGTTCATTTTTTTTTAAAATTTTAAACGTACAGTTGAGAAGAAATTCGAGTTGCCGTGTTATTGGAATTGGGTTCTGATCAACGGATTAGATTTAAAGACGGTCGCATATCGTGACACGTGGATGGTGTAGATTGCGGAGGGAATCTTAGCGCGTACGCTTGAGACTGGAGTCGTTGTGATAGTTACATTAACGGTGTTTTTTTCTCTTGACATCCACGTCAGTGATGAAGTTGGGCTTTGGACTTTAATGGGCCTCTTAATGGGCTCATAGTGTCCACTAAAAAGAATTTCAAAGTTAGTTGATATCGCGCCTGAAACTAGAAGTTGACAGAGTTCCATGACCGTTCCATGACTGTTCCACCTGAAAATCGAGGCTTGTTCGAAGAGTTGGTTAGATACACTCAACAGAGAAACTTTTCGAGAGGCCGTGTATTACACGCGCAAATCATCAAAACAAGTAAATTCTCTTGCGTGTACTTGGCAAACAGTCTCGTCAACTTCTACGCCAAGTGCGGGTATTTAAACAAAGCCACGCTGGTATTCGAAAACATACAAAACAAAGACGTGGTTTCATGGAATTGCCTCATCAATGGCTACTCTCAACAGGGTTCGACTGCGTCTTCCATCGTCATGGGACTTTTTCAATGCATGAGAGCGGAGAATACCCTCCCAAACGCCCACACTTACTCTGGCGTTTTCACTGCTGCGTCGAATCTGCAAAACCCCTTCTCTGGGCAGCAGGTTCACGCGATCGCCGTCAAAACGTCGAGTTTTTATGACGTGTTTGTTGGGAGCTCGCTTGTCAATGTGTACTGCAAAGCAGGTCTTTTGCAGGAAGCTCGCAAGGTGTTTGATAGAATGCCTGAAAGGAACTCCGTTTCGTGGGCCACGATGGTTTCTGGGTATGCGACGCACCGAATGGCTGCGGAGGCTCTGGGGATGTTTGAATTGATGCGTAGAGAAAACGAGAGAGTGAATGAGTTTGTGATTACGAGCATTCTAAGTGGTCTGGTAGCTCCTGAGTTTGTTGATAGTGGCAAGCTAATACATTGTCTTTCCATTAAAAATGGATTGTTAGAGATTGTTTCTGTTGTGAATGCTCTTGTTACCATGTATGCCAAATGTGGGAACTTGGATGATGCGCTGAGGACTTTTGAATTGTCTGGTGATAAGAGTCCTATCACTTGGTCGGCTATGATAACTGGTTATGCTCAAAGCGGAGAGGCAGATAAGGCTTTGAAATTTTTTTCTAACATGCATTTGAATGATATTAAGCCTAGTGAGTTTACGCTTGTTGGTGTTCTTAATGCTTGCAGTGACATTGCTGCTCTGCACGGAGGAAAGCAGGTGCATGATTATTTGTTGAAGTCGGGATACGAGTCTCAGATGTATGTACTGACTGCTTTGGTTGATATGTATGCTAAATGTGGTAGCATAGTTGATGCCAGGAAGGGGTTTGATTATTTGCAAGAAGCTGATGTTGTTTTGTGGACTTCAATGATAAATGGTTATGTGCAAAATGAAGAAAACGAAGAGGCTTTATGTTTGTATGGTAAAATGCAGGCGCGAGGGATATTCCCTAATGAACTAACTATGTCCAGTGTTATAAAAGCATGTTCAAGCCTTGCTGCTTTGGAGCAAGGAAAGCAAGTTCATGCTCGCACGGTCAAGTATGGATTTAGTAAAGTAGTTTCAATGGGAAGTGCCTTGTCAACCATGTATGCTAAGTGTGGGAGTTTGGAAGATGGGAATCTCATGTTTAGGAGGATGCCTGTGAGGGACTTGCTGTCATGGAATGCAATGATATCCGGGCTTTCTCATAATGGACATGGTAAGAACGCTTTGGAGCTCTTTGAGGAGATGCTAGTGGAAGGCACGAAACCAGACTCTGTTACATTTGTGAATATTCTCTCAGCTTGTAGCCACATGGGACTTGTAGACCGAGGTTGGGCTTATTTCAAGATGATGTCCAATGATTTTGATATTGTTCCAAGAGTTGAGCATTATGCTTGTATGGTTGATATCTTAAGTCGTGCTGGCAAGCTCAATGAAGCTAAAGAATTTATCGAATCAGCTACCGTTGATCGCCGTATGTGTTTATGGCGAATTCTATTAAGTGCTTGTCGGAACTATCATAACTATGAATTGGGGGCCCATGCTGGGGAGAAACTAATGGAGCTGGGCTCGCAAGAATCATCTGCTTATGTGTTGTTGTCTGGCATTTATACTGCCATGGGCAGGTTGGAAGATGTGGAACGGGTATGGAGGTTAATGAAACTACGAGGGGTGAGTAAGGAGCCTGGATGTAGCTGGATTGAACTAAAGAGTCAGGTTCATGTGTTTGTTGTGAGAGATCAAATGCATCCACAGATTGAAGATATACGGGCGGAAATACATAGGTTGAGTAAACAAATGAAGGGTGAAGGATACCAGCCTGCTCCTGATTTACCTTTTGTGACTCCATTGTGTATCTGATTTGGCAAAGGAGTTTTTCTCTCTGTGTATATGATGATTCATTTCATTATTTAGTCCATGAGTTTGATTCTTCAAATATTAACTCAAGTTTTCAAGAGATTGAGGGACGTACTAATGTAATAGACTTGTTTTAACAGACAATTTTAATATTAAGAAATTGGAAATAATACATTAATGGTGTGTTTACTTCATGGATTGAGGAATGAGAATGGAGAATGAGATTCATTGATAATGTTTACTTGTTTAAAATTCATTCCGTAATGGGAATGAAAGTATGAGCCCCACATCAATTTGGGATTATGGAATGAGAATCTCATTCCCTCCAACCCATTTGGGAATCCCATTTTCATTCCCTTTGTTAAAGTAAAATGTCTCTTATACCATTTTTTTAAAAAAATAAAGAAAAATCTGTTTTATTTAATGTTAAAAAAAAAATATTATATATTGTAATAAAAAATTATACACTATTAATTTTTCATAACCAATTTTTTAATTATCATGATGGACTAATAAAATAATATGTAATATATTTTTTTTTATTATATGTAGTTTTTTATTTAATATTAAAAAAATACATATTATAATAAAAAAACTACACACTAAGTTAGTAAACTATTAAAATATTATTAAGTTTCTTTTTTAATTATAATATGCAGTTTTTTATTTGATATTAAAAAAAAAGAGCATATTATAATAAAAAAACTACACATTATTATAATTAATCCATAATTTTAATTAAAGGTATTTTTGTAACTTATAATTAATCCATTCCGATTTTAAAATAAAGTAAACAGTTTAATGAAAATAATGTTGATTCTGATTTCGATTCCTGTAGTTGAAGTAAACAACTTATATGATTCTGATACTTCATTCCGATTTCAACTCATTCCGATTCCTCCAAGTGAAGTAAACACACCATAGAGTTAAAGGTAAAATTTAAGTGATTGACATTTATGGATATATATGAATATATATATATATACATATACATGTACAGAGAGAGAGTGAGAGAAAATCATCCAATTGTTTATTTTTACGAGATTTCTATGGTTAAATCATCAAAATAAAACAATAGGGTTAATTTGCTATTAGTGAAGTAAATGTAACAAGGTAGGTGATACTATTAATCCAAACTCGAGATTAATTAATAACCAAGTAGGTGATACTATTAGTGAAGTAAATGTATACATATCCTTCATTTTTTTTTAGGATTTTGATACTGACACTCGTAAATATAATTTATACATTCATATTTAATTAAAAATTTTAATTACAAAAATTTCACCGTGCAAAATGATTAATAGGGATAAATTGTTTTAATTAAAAGGAAATCAAATACTTTATACACCAATTAATTGGGTTATTTACAATTCTACTCATAAAAACTACTAGCAAACCTGAGGCCATTAATACGGATTCATTCGGGATAACTTTTATTTTTTATTTTTAGTTATAAATAAAAGTATGAACTTTTCCAATAGTATTTGGATAATGCATTTCAAAAAGCCTTTTGATTTTAAGTGTTTTAAGATTATTCGGTTAAAATATTTTAAAATCTCTCTCAATTATGATATGATCTTTTTATCCTTTTACTAGAGTTTTGAATTTATTTACTCGAAATAAACTTATGAAATTCTGAACTTTTTTATCCAATGAGGATTTGACTTGTCTAAGAAAACAATAAAAAGTAACAATTTATTCTCAAAATTATTTTATCATAAAACAAAAAAGAATATAAAAAAAATCTCATATTTCTTTGCATTTATTATTGATACATTTTCATACTTCAATACTATGCCACTAATATTTTTCCTCTATTTAAATATTAAGTAAATAACTAGAATTTTCAATTTATGGAGGTGTACAACACAAAAGAAATAAGTACAACACAGTAAAAGCCATTTAAAAGAAAGTACAACAAGTACAAAGGCTCCTCAGGCATTTTCACAAACTCCTTCGGCGGTCAGCTCCAATAGAATTTTAGTGTCTTCCCTTATGGAGTTGGATACCTCCATATCATGAGCCAAATTCTTTATATCAACAAGCCATCTCTTCACAAACTGGGTTATTGTCTGCTTCTTCAAGCACTCGATAAGTCTTCATCAACATGTGCCCCATTCCCCTGTCAGCAAGCTCACACTACTTCTTGAAAGCTGAAGCAGTTTGAAGGACCACCAACTAGCAATCATGTATTAGTCCCTTAAATAAAAATTCTCAGTGGCCAAGAGACACAAGGAACCAAGTTTGTCAACAAATTACAAATCAAACATAATAACATCAATTCTCCTTCTATCTCTTGTATACTTCCATGGGAAAACAAATAATAAATAGGAAATTTAGCAAAATTATCCCAAATACAAACTAAAATTATAAAAATACCATTTGATGTAATTCAATTGCAAAGGTGCCCCTAAATGACTAAAATGGCCTTAGAACATCAAAACTTTGCATCTCACGACAGACTACTCACCACAAAACCTTCTCCCCTTCACGGCAGACCACACTCACGGCAGCCCTTCCTTCCGTTCAGACCAGTCCAACGACGCCCTCAGGACATCAAAACCTTTCAAAGTTTTGCATCCTCACGACACCTCTTCTCCCCTTCACGACAGACTACTCACAGCAGCCATTTCTCCCCTTCATGGCAGACCACAATCACCACAGCCCTTCCTTCCATTCAGACCAGTCTACAGCTTCTCAAGGTGCATCAAAACTCAACCAAGCTCCACTCAAGTCAAGCAATCTCCACCCGCCATACCAACTACCGACCGAGGTGAACAAACCTCCATCTGAAGTCGTCCAAGCTCAACGAACGTACACTGAAGTCGAAGGTCAACCGCCGGCCAAGCACAATCGCAACCACCCATCCAAGTTCAACCACAGTCGCCCATACAAGCTCAAGCTGACCCGAAATCGGGTCACTCTTTATTTCTTCGATTACATGATTCGCATGCAACCAACTCCTCCCTTGTCTTCCTTTAGTGTTTTGTTTACTGCTCTTGTGAAGAACAAGCATTATAGTGATGTTATTTCTCTTCAAAAGAGATTGAATTCGGTTAGGTTGATGCCTGATTTATTCAGTTTAAACATTTTGATTAATTGTTTTTGTAAGAAGAATATGATTGGTGATGGTTTTGCGGTGTTTGGTTCCCTTTTATGATTCGAGTCAGATGCTGGTCAGAGGCTGACTCAAAATTGGGTCAGCCTCTGACCCGAAGAGTAAACATACTCTTCGAGTGGTTGACCTGAAGAGGAAAAATTTTTCTCTTCAGGTCAGAAGGTGACCTAATGTCGGGTCACCCCCTGACCTGAAAAAGTAATTTTGGGTCTCTCGAGCTGGTGGAGTTTGGGATCGGGTTGGGGTGATTTCGGGTTGCCCTTGTTGTCGTCGATGGAGGGGTTTACACCGTCGTCGCTGCTGCAGACGATGAGCTGACGCCGACGTTCGGGTTCATCTGATGCGGCATCGGGCTGGTGGGGTGTGTGTCTGTTGGCAGAATGAATGAAATGGGGTAATTGTATTAAGGGCATTTTAGTCATTTTGGGGTAGTTTTGTAAAATCATTTCTGTTAAGGACAGTTACGTAATTCTAAACACATTTTAGGGTAATTTTGCTATTTTCCCTAATAAATAACTCTAAAATGTTTCGAGGGCATGAAATAAAAACTCTTCTCATAAGAAAGTAATTTATATTCCATAAAACAACATCATATACCGGCATCAAATATCATAAGCCAATCAAATATCAGAACATACTAGAATCTGTAGCAGAATGCCAGGTGAAAACATGAATGCAAGCTCAGCAAGCCTGGATACAAAAAATAAATCATAAAAAAAAGAAGCAATTTTATTTCACATAACTAACAAAATCATGTCGAAAAGTCATAATTTTGATGAAAATCCAAGTTACTTGATTTGCGATTACAATCAAAATAAAACAATACTATGATAAATTCGCCATCAATTCCATATGGGCATATGTAAACACGAACACTTAAAAAAGAGTCAGAAATGAACATGAACATGTGAACACGTATCAAAAGCACTAGCATAAATGATTGCAGAACCAAATTCTTTAAACAAGCACAACTTCAAAATGAAAATAACCACCTTTTGAGTCATCAAGTAATCCCATGAGTGACTGCTCCTCACCAGTTCGTCCCCTAGCTTCATCTAACAAAAAACAAATAATTAACACACATTACAAATCAATATCATTCATTCAACATCAATTATAAAATCAATGATCCAACAAAAGCAACAATTTCTATCTGTCGACGTCTAAATTGGATCTATTTAGGTTTTTGACCCAATACTGTAAATAGAGCATCACAAGGCAAGAACAAAGAGAAAAGAAGAGGAAGAACAGGGATGTAAGAAGATTTTTTACGTGGGCTCAAAATGATGCCTACGTTTAGGTGGGCTCAAAAAGATGCCTATGTTTATAATTGCTTCTCTGGTTATTTTGGTAGAGTCACAGTGTATTATTGAATATTTTTCATATTATCGTTATCATGAACTTTCAACCCCTATTTATAGAATAGGGTGTTACAATTTGAGTATATTTAGAACATGAAAAAATTTTATATTAATTATACTTCCAAAATCGTCTCCATCAATTTAGGGATAGATCCCATCAAAGTAGAAATTTGATTTTACTTCTAATTCTGAAAATTGATTCTTCCCCAAATTAGGTTGTTTCATTTCTGAAAAATTTCCTTTTAACGAGCTGCGAGCTAGACCTCGCTCTGAGAGACCTATAGTTGAACATAAGACAGTTTTGACCATAGTTGACTAATGATACGAGAAATGCAATTAGCGAATTAAGAGCTCATTTTTACGAGTTGAATGTTGACGTACTGGACTTTTGTCATTTGGATCAATTCATTGAATCAGTTTGTTAGGCTTTTATTAGCCTACTTATACAATTCCAAATATGTTTATAATAACTTCAAACCAAAAACAAACAAAAAGAAAAGAAAAAAAAATCCAATTTCAAGAACTGTGTCAAAATGAATTAAAACATAATTAGAATGAATAGAAGTAATTGCACGAAACCCCCATGAGGTTTGTCAAAAAACAGATGAAAATATATTTACCCTTTTATTACACCAAACCCTCATGTCATCGGTTGACTTCTGTCAAATTTAATGGTTTGATCAGAATTTTAGACTAATACCTATAATACCTTTAATATTGTAACTTGAAGATCTGGATTCCAAATCTTCAATTCGAAGATCTATCTAGATCTTAAAAAAAAATCAACGTTAAGTATGAGAGTTTTATGTGATAAAATGATAACTATATTTTTATAAATTTTTAGATAAATTTTGAGAAAGTGTTGTGCAATTCACTTATTAGAATATATATAATCCAGCTCGCAACCGAACAACTGACGACCATCACTTTCACAGCACGTCAGACGGCAATAGAGAAATATATCATTCACCAGCGAAACCACGATCATACAACAATTCTATCAATTTAAACAACATACTGGTTCATTTGAAACAACCATAAGAGGTTTAATTAACTAATCGACAAAAATAATAAAAAAAAATCAGAAGCGAGAGAGAGGATATAAACGGAGTTATAATTTTGTTGTTCATTATAAGAAGGGTAGAAGTGGCAATGCAGCCATTAGTCCATCTCACTCACGCTACGCAGCCGCACTTGATCATAACTGTAAATTGCCCAAAAATTACAAAACCTCAGCTCCAACCGTTATCAGACTGTTCAATCTCTTTCGCGTTTCGCAGCGCCACAGCAACCGCCTGCCACCATCGTCGCCGGATTGTCGCCGTCGATCGTAGGTTACCTTTTATTTTAATCTCATCTCTATTTTACTTTTCATTTTCCTTAGGTTCAGTTTAAAAGTCTTTTCATCAATTCAAACTTGAATTTCTTTAAAAATATATATATATATAAATCTCAATTCACGCTACTTTGTTTTAATATAGAGCTTTTTTATTTTTTTATAACTATTATCAGTGTTTGAAGTTTCAATCTTAGCTTCAAAAGTCATGTTTTTTGTGTACAATATTACTTGACATTCTTTCTTTTATATTTACTTGCTTTAAGAGTAAAGAAAAAATAACTCATTAACATTTTGGATGGTTTGAGGGGCTTCTGATTTTTTGTGCTCAACTTATTATTATTATTCTGCAAAATTTACTCTTTGACAGGAACTGAAGATTCGATCAATAAAAAAGTAAAAAATGAACAGTCCAAATCGCAGTCCGGTCCACGAGGAGGATGATCAAGGGGAGGTTTTCCTGGATGAATCAGACATCATCCACGAAGTCACCGTTGACGACGAAGGTCCTTCCTTTCTTTCTCGTTTTCAGCTTATATGTGTTTTTATGGATGCTCAATAGTATAATTTTCGATTTTGTGGATGCAGATCTTCCTGATGTTGACGAAGACGAGATGGGGTCTGATGCCGGTATAAGTTTTTCTCTTATTCACTTATATATTTTCTTAATTACTTACTAGTAATTTTTCTTTTTTTATTTTTATATATTTAAAAGTGAAATAAGATTTTTGCTATTTGTCTACTAAATACTTTTATTGTTTAGAGTTGGGACTTGCAATGGTTTCAACTAATTGTCTGATTTTTATCTGTTTTGGTGTTACAGAGCCTGTTCCCGATGATTCAGTGCACATATTCACAGGTCACACTGGTAACTACAATTTATTCATTTATTTTTGTAACTCAATTGATTAAAGTTTCTTGCTTTTGTTTACTTAATTTGTTGCATTTCATTATTTATTAAATTTGTAATAAGTGGATCTGTAGAACAGTTGACAGTCTTGTTTCTTTTTATTAAGTTTTTGATGAATTGTTTTTGCTTCGATAAGTTTATTGAATTTAAGAATCATAAGTCTCTCTATAAGCATCATTTCAGTTGAAATAAGTTCATATACATATGTTCTTTCTTTCAAAAAAAAAAGTTCATATGCACATGTAATTATTTTTCAAGTAAGACTTGTATATGCTTTGTGTTATTAATCATTGAAAAATAATTGCTATGGTGTACTTTTCTTCCCTTTTCTGGGTAGATGAACTTTACACAGTCACATGCAGTCCGACAGATACTACATTAGTGGCAACTGGAGGTGGAGATGACAAAGGATTTCTCTGGAGGATTAATCAAGGAGATTGGGCTTCGGAGATCCAAGGTACATACTATTATGACAGCTATGTAATACAGTGGCTATACAGTAAATCTCTTCCATCTTTGTCCGTTGAAGTTGCAAAAAGTGTTTTGTTGAAACTGAATTTACTTTCGTTTGTTCTTAAAATGGTAAAAGCACACATTTATTGTATTGTTTTCCGTCATCACCTTTTCCGCAACTGAAGCTTGTGTTATTTGCTATGCAAGGGCATAAGGATTCTGTATCTAGTTTGGCTTTTAGCACTGATGGACAGCTGCTAGCTTCAGGGGGCTTTGATGGACTTGTTCAAATATGGGATGCATCTTCAGGAAATGTCAAATGCACACTTGACGGTCCTGGAGGTGGCATTGAGGTGAAATTACTAAGGTTTTGAGTGAACTGTTTGTATAGCTTTATTGAAAATTAATTCGATATATGACTTCTCAGTGGGTTAGTTGGCATCCAAGAGGACATGTAGTGTTGGCTGGTTCGGAGGATTCCACTGTTTGGATGTGGAATGCTGACAGAGGTGCCTATCTTAACATGTTTTCAGGTCATGGTAGTAGTGTGACCTGTGGTGATTTTACTCCTGATGGTACTAAATTCTGTCTGTTCTTTTTCTTCTCTGCCTTTTGAGGCTGTAGTCACTCTGTTTCAACAATTTAGTTATTGACTACACTGTTTGCTTTTTTTGATTGTTAAAGGTAAAACAATCTGTACTGGTTCTGATGATGCAACTTTGAGGATATGGAATCCAAAAAGTGGGGAAAATATTCACGTCATAAGAGGTATCAAATTTTGTATTTTAATTTGACATTTTTCTTTGTATTAGAGTTGAAGTTTGAATTTATTGGTTATAAGCAAAGCCTTTTGGTTCTGCAACATGGCTGTGTTGCTGGAGTCGCAGACACAGTGCAGTGGATATCACTTAAATCATCTTACTTTGATCAGAACAGTTCTTTGTATCTCAGTGTACGATAAGTAGTCTATGTAGGACTGATACTTTCTTTAAATTGAATTTATCATTGTAATTGATGTTCCTTCTTTTGTCATGCATCGTTTTGACATTTTCTTGGAAAATAAAAATGCTCTCAATAGGTCATCCATATCATACCGACGGACTGACTTGCTTGACCATAAGTTCTGATTCAACCCTTGCTCTTACTGGTTCAAAGGATAATTCTGTCCACATGGTCAACATAACAACTGGGAAGGTTTGTTATTTCCCCATGCAGTACACTTGTGCTTTCTTTGATTTATTTTTATTGTCATTGTTATCATATTGAGGTATTCACTTTACATACAGTTCAGCATATTTGATCAGTGTCTTAAGTCGCTTAAGTATCAATGTGCCTTGTATTTGTTTTCTTAAGCCTCCAGCAAGTTTATAATTATTAAGGTGTAACCACAAGAACTTCCTAACATAGGTTGGGGGACTGGGGAGTTATGATATTAGAAATAAGTGTGAGAACTACTCATCTAGTTAAGTAAGTTGATGTCAAGTAGCTTAATCCAGGAGTCATACTCCTGCAACTGTGATTACGTTTTGCATGCATGATTCAACATTCTGGGAATTTTTGTTGTGATATATGTGAGTTTTGCTGTGTTTTAGCTTGGATAAATAATATAATTATTAAGAGGAGTAAATGACCTATGGTTGCAACAAGCTATTTGACCTAGAACGGTTGGGTTGCTGATGGCTGGTTTGGTTAGTAGGCAAGTTTCTGTGTCAGCTTTGTGATTTGATATCCTAGGAATAGTTGAAATATTTTAATGAAGTGTTATTTGCATCAGTTATATTCTTTTGTTAAAGAAGTATGTCTACTTGGAAGTAAATTTGCATATCTTCTGTGTTTGCCTTATATAATTTCATTAAACGAATTTTGGTGGATGAGATTGTTTTTAATTATTAAGCTGTAATTTGAACAGGTTGTAAGTTCTTTGGTTTCTCATACAGACTCAATTGAATGTGTTGCCTTTGCCTCAAGGTATGGTCAATTTTTCATTTAATCTCTTTCTCTCCCCCTAAATTTTGTCAAGATTTTACCATAAGTGAGGAACATTAAACACAAGAGACCATAAAAGTATAATGATAAAGTGGCATTTTGGTCCTTGCAATGGCATTTGTTGACAACAACAGTAAAACTATTGGGGAAAGACACAAACAACAAGAGCGACCATTAAATATGGGCCATTTTGGGCTATTTCCTCTAGTGGATTCTGATTAAAAAGGTATCCATATTACTGTTACATTTATTATAGAATGCTTCCATTAAGCAAGAAAGGGAGGTTGTTATGATTAATCTTTCTCCATGAGTTGAGACCACAGAGTGACTCTGAAATTCCCACTAGCTGGTGAAAATTGATACTAGGACCCCATTCTGGAGATTCTTGTCTCTCATTTTTGAGCCTCATTGTCTTTAATTTCTTTATTTTTTCTTTTTAACAAGAAGGATGTGTGCACAATTGAGCACACATTTGTGTTCCCGGCTATTAAGTTAACTATATTGTTAATTTGTTGCTTTTCTCTGCGGCAGCTCCCCTTGGGCCGCAACAGGAAGCATGGACCAGAAACTCATTATTTGGGATCTGCAGCATTCGTCTCCTCGCTCTACATGCGAACATGAGGTCAGTTTTATTTCTGTTTTATATGAACCTAATATCAAGGTTTTTTCCATCTTTTAACAGATCACTGGGTTTTCTTTTACCTAAAATGTCTTTGTTCTGAAGATCAACTTGGGCATATTAAGCTGTCCATTGTTCGTCTAACATGGATCTTTGTTTTCATTTGCAGGAAGGAGTGTCTTGCTTGACTTGGCTTGGCACATCTAGGTTCCTAGCCACAGGTTGTGTGGATGGAAAAGTACGAATATGGGATAGTCTCTCCGGTGATTGTGTGAGAACATTCAGCGGCCACTCTAATGTCATTCAGGCTCTCTCTGTATCGGCAAACCGTGATTTTCTTGTCTCGGTTTCTCTTGATGGAACTGCTAGGGTATTTGAGGTTGCAGAGTTTCAGTGAGCAAACAAACCTCCACATCACATTTTTTTCTTTTAACTTATCATATCCATCGTTACAGACATGGAATGTACTTCTGAGTCATGGCATTATCAAAGAAAAGCATGCTGAGATAACTGTGGAAATGTAGAACTTATTTTTGTCCCAAAATTAGTTATTTATATCATGAAAATGGTGCATTGTTTGCTCTATCTTCTATTTATTTATTTATTTTTCTTGAAATTTGCTCTATCTTCTATTGTTAATATTCATTTAAATCAAGATCATTTTAGTAATTAATTGGATAACAGAGAGAAAAGCTAAATATTGAATTAAGTCATTAACACAGTTCCAACTCTCGTTCTCAATAAATCCTTGTAGACTCTCAAACTCAAACCGTCAAACATGAGCAGCCGAAGCTAATCATAACGTAATACTATTATTAGGCCTACGCAATATTTGTTTGCAT
Organism: Dimocarpus longan; assembly: GCA_022984855.1. NCBI lineage: Eukaryota > Viridiplantae > Streptophyta > Magnoliopsida > Sapindales > Sapindaceae > Dimocarpus > Dimocarpus longan. The sequence continues at coordinate 1,048,727 of CM041018.1, forward strand.
GTATTGAATTAGATAATTAAAGTATATTAAAATGATACAATTTAATATTTGATGAGATTTTATGTTGTATTAGTCTATTACAAATAGTATCATTTATGACAAAATGAGCTTTAATTCAATAGCACATGTTTTATGTCTATACTAAACTTTAAAAGGCAAAATTGAACCGAGTAAAGATACATAATTAACTATTGATTTTTTTTTTTTCTTTTTAGGATGGGAGATGAGGAATTAAATTTATAGAAAACTATCTACACCTTTGATAATGATGAAATTTGAATATTTAACCTCTTAGAATCAAGAGAGATATTTAACCATTTTTATCAAGAAATGGTGTGTAAAAAGATGACATAATGTTATTTGAAATGAGAGTAAATTACTAACTATTGAGTTATGAAACACTCACTTTTATGAATTCATAATATTTTAAACTGAATTACATTTGTGACATTACAATTCCTTTATATAGATAGAGTCAAATTATATTATTGTGATATAAGACTTTTTTTTTAAATAAATTGTGATATAAGACTTTATAGCATTAAAAAGGGTTTCTTGATAACATATTTAACAAATATAGATATGATTTAAATATTTAGTTTATGAATTTAATTTTATTGATATATGTACACATTACCCTATGTAGAAATGGAAGAGTATTCATTTCAACTTTTAACTTAAAAGGTCAATAATTTTTAAATATACAAGACGTGGAAAGCGTTATTCCCTTAATAAAAATTATTCTCTCGATTACAAGATGTGGAAAGTGTTATAAGAAAAATATATAAATCCAAAAGAAAAACAAAATACAAAACTCTGTTCAGCAATATTAATCAAAATATCAAAACGACGGGTCACGGGTCGTTTTTAGCATTCTCCATAATTTCATTTTATGTCTTGTTAGGGTTTTATCAGGGGACAGACAGACCTGAACCTCCAAAAACTGTGATGGAAACCTCAAACGATTTGAACCACTCTCCTTCTGCTTCTACTCACTAACCATGGAAATCCCAGACGTCGACACCGCGAAATCTCCACTACTCGGGCAGCCGCAGCCGCCACAACAAGAAGAACCAGACTCTAAAAGGCTCAAAATGTCCTCCACCTCCGCCACCTCCGACGACGACGAAGCCGCTGCCACCGACACAACCAACGCGACCAAAAAGCAACGATACAAGCGACGCAAGATCGCCATATTCTTCGCGTACTGCGGCGTCGGCTATCAAGGCATGCAAAAGAACCCTGGCGCCAAAACCATCGAAGGCGATCTGGAAGAGGCCCTTTTCCACTCCGGCGCCGTCCCGGAGCACGACCGCGGCATCCCCAAGCGGTATGAGTGGGCCCGCTCCGCCCGTACGGACAAGGGCGTGAGCGCCGTCGGCCAGGTGGTCTCGGGTCGGTTCTACATCGATCCGCCTGGTCTCGTCGAGAGGCTCAACTCCATTCTTCCACATCAGATTCGTATCTTCGGGTACAGGCGCGTGACGGCGTCGTTTAGCGCCAAGAAGTTCTGCGATCGGAGGAGGTACGTGTATCTTATTCCAGTTTTCGCTCTTGATGCTTCTTCGCATAGAGATAGAGAGAGTGTTTTAGCTAGTTTAGGTTCCGGTAGTGAGCTTGTTAAGTGCTTTGAGTGCTCGGAGAGAGGCCGAAAAGTTAAAGGTGTTATGGGCAAGCGTACGTATCAGCTAGGCTTGTCTGCTTACGCTGAAAATGCAATTTTGAAGTCCAGTGGTGAGGTTGATAATGCGAATTCTGAAGCTATAGAGGGAGACAAAATGGTTATTGTATCAGATAGGGAGATTTCGGAAAAGGGTATTGAGGCTGAAGGCATTGTTCGAAATGAACTTAGTGATTCAAATTCGAATGTGAGGGTGGTGAAAGATTCGAAAGAGGGAGTTGTTAATGGAGAGGAGAAGGGTAGAAAGGGGAGTGGGTTTTGTTATGGTGAGAAGGAGAAGGAGAGGTTCAATAGGATATTGAAGCATTATGTGGGGTCTCATAACTTCCATAATTTTACTACTAGAACGAAAGCAGAAGACCCTGCTGCTCGGCGTAACATCATTTCGTTTGATGCAAATACTGTTGTTAATGTTGAAGGGATTGAGTTTGTTAAGTGTGAGGTTGTGGGGCAGAGTTTTATGCTTCATCAGATTCGGAAGATGATTGGGCTTGCTGTCGTGGTCATGAGGGATTGTGCTCCTGAGTCTTTGATTGAAACTGCTCTGCAGAAGTAAGTAGTTTGTGCTTTTGTTTGAATCGTATGTTCTGTGGTCAAGATTTTAGATTTTTATTTATTTATATATTTTTATTTTGCTAATTTTACTTGTGAATACATGATAGGAATGTCAACATTAATGTACCTACGGCTCCTGAGGTTGGGTTATACTTGGATGAGTGCCTTTTCACATCGTACAACCAGAAGTGGAAAGACAGTCATGAAGAGTTATCGATGAAAGGCTATGAGGGAGAGGCAGAAAACTTCAAAATGAAGCATATATACTCGCATATTGCATCAACAGAACACAAGGAAGGAGTTGTCGCTCTGTGGTTACATTCTTTGAATTACCGAAACTTTCCTGATTTACGTTATGGTAGTAACCCTGATACATCTGCTGCCAAAAACCCTGAATTATGCACTGCCAACAACAATGTCGCTGCTGATTTATCTACTGCCAAAAACCCTGAGTTATGCGCTACCAACAACGACACTGCTGATTTATTTGCTGCCAAAAATCCTGAATTATGCAATGCCAACAACAATGGCCCTGCTCATATATCTGCTGTTAAAAATCCTGACTTATGTACTGCCAAGAACGATGATTCTGCTGACAAGAACGGTTCCGAAGTGAAGGAGATGGATGACTCTGCTGACAAGAACGGTTCCAAAATGAGGATGGCAGAATGAAATCTTTCAGGCAAGTGGATATGAGGCATTTGATACATTATTTGGTGGTGGCTGTGTGTGATTTTGTTATTTATAGAACTCTTATTCTCTTACAGAAAACTTGTGGCAAAAATCAAAATGTCAGTTTTAATTTGTCATTTTGATGCTTAGAAATTAATAGCGAAGTCTCAAATAAACTTATGTTTTGGTTTGGTTCATTGATACGTAGATGGTCTTGACTTTATTCGTAAGGCATCATGGAATTTATGTCTTGTTACATTGGTTTAAGTTCCAGTTATTTTACCACTGACTTTTCCCTTGAATTATCAGTTTTTCCAGTAACAGTTATTATTATTATTATTATTTTAATGGGTGATAAAGAATGCCTGATGAATATCCTGAAGAAATTTCACGTCTGTAACCATAAAACAGAACAATAGCTTGCCACGAGAGTAGTAGTTAATCTGGTAAGCAGCATTGTATGATAGAGATATTTATCTACTTATATTGAAATTTATCAAAATAAATTTATTATGATACTATTAATCTATACATATCAGAATTTGTCAAGATAAAACAAGAAAACAAGTAAGGTAGGTTCAAAAGTTTAAAATTCAAATACCCAGGTCCCAAATGTTGAATGAAATGAGATATAAAATGGCCCTTGATCATCAGCAGTGGACCAGTGACATGGTCCGGAATCCAGCTTATACCACACACTGCACAGAAGCCCATTGGCGGGATGGGCTCGTCTTTTGCTACTCCATCATAAAGAAACCACCGTCCACGCAATCATCTCTCACTCATTCATTTGACTTGTACAAAACGACAACTCTCCGCCATTCGCTCAATTTTTTTCCCTCTCTCGATCGTTTGTTCGCTTAGCAGAATTACATCCAATCCAAAACCAGAAAATCGTTGAATATGGAGACGGGGGTGGATTGGACGGAACTGCCCCCAGAAATAATCGAAACCATCTCCGAGCACCTCACAATCTACACGGACTACCTCCGCTTCCAAGCCGTCTGTCGCCGTTTTCTCTCCTGTTTGCCGAAACCCCCAAGCCGCCTCCCTCCACAGCTGCCATGGCTCATGCTCCCCCAATCGCACCAATCCCACCCATCGCGGCGGGCCTTCTTCGACCTCTCAGCCAACAGAGTCCACTTCCTCCACCTTCCAGAGGCCTCCGGCCACAGCAAGCGCCGCTGCGGCTCTTCTCACGGCTGGCTCGCCATCCTCGACGAGACCCCCAACGTCCTCCTCCTCAACCCCCTCACGTGCGCCAAACTCCACCTTCCTCCTCTCTTCACCTTCCCTAACGTCATCGGCTTCAATTACTTCGAAATTGGCCGCGAGTACACCCTCACCTCTACTCACGGCAACGTCCGTTACCACCGTAGTCTCAGACAAATGCGCGACTCATTTATTAAAAAAATCGTTTTGTCTTCGAGTCCAGGTAAAGACGCAAGTTTTATCGCTATAGCTATTCTCAATCAAACTGGTGACTTGGCTTATTGTCGAAATGGAGACAAAGGTTGGTCCATAATTAAAGGCACACAATCTTATTGTGAAGATGTTATATATAACAAAGGATTGTTTTATGCTGTAGATAAATCTGGGGCAGTTGCGGTTTGTGATTTTGGTGATGTTAGTGGTAGTGGTGAGTCACCTAAGGTTTCGATTATTCGAACGCCGCACCAATTAGGTGGTGATATGCAGTATTTGGTTGGTTCGGGAGATGAATTGTTGCTGGTTACGCGGTTTCTGGGTCTCGAATTTGGTTTCGAGCCTCATCAGCCTCATTTGATCTATAGAACCATGAGGTTTGAGGTTTTTAGGTTGAACTGGGGTGTGCTGCAGTGGGAGAGATTGAGGAGCTTGGGGGACAAGGCGGTGTTTATAGGAGAGAATGCTTCGTTGTTGTTGTCAGCATCTGATTTTCCCGGTTGTGTGAGGAATTCTATATATTACACTGATGATTACTCGGAGGGTGATTTTGATGATGTTTATGGTGACCATGATTCGGGCATTTTTAGTTTATGCAGTGGAAGAATTGAACCTTTGCCCTGTTACCCACAGAATTGGCATCATCAGTTAAGATGGCCTCCACCGATTTTGGTTACGCCGAATCCATGCTGATGTTGCTTGAATGTAAGTGCAAATGTTTATGTTGATTAGTTTTGTATATTCTAGTGAATGCTATTTGTGTCTAGGGACCTAGAACATTGTTCTGGTTAGTTATGGAGTTTGTATAATTGTTAGTGTTGTTCAACTTGTATGTATGTTTATGCTTGTTTATGGGCTTGTTTGTGATATATGCAATAAAATTTGTAGACTCCATCTTGGTTCGATGAACACTTTTGGTTTCTATTATGTTGTTTTAAACTTATGGTTATTTACAGTGACCTCTTTAATTGACTTTTCATGTAAACTTTAATATTATGTTTTGGGATGATTGTGATCATACATGATACAATTTGTATAAAAATCTGGGGTTTTAAGTCATCAGCATTCTCAGTTAGAGAGCTTGTATTATTATGTCCTGAGGAATGCTCAGCCTAGCCTGGTCGCAAAGTCATCTGTCTTGCATGTGTACCTTAAAGGTAAACTGCATCTGCCCAGGTCTGAGCTTCATGAGAACTGCTGATGGTACACGAGTTTCTTCCCCATGAATATTCATGGACATAAGCGGTACTCTGGTCACTATGAGATTGTGAAAGGCCTAGGCCGAGAAGAGGGAGATCAGAATTACATGGAATGTAGTGAGACTGCTGCTAGTAACAATTTAAATGGAAGCAATAATTCATCTTCTAATTTCAAGAAACATATAAGAGAACAAGCCGCTGTGATCCTCCTCCTGTGCCAACATTCCCCATTGTTTTATATGCATCAAATAGTCTCAGTAAAGAGTCTAAAGACAGTCAAGCTTGAAGCTCTCTCAAATAGAATGTCAGCATCATGATTTGAAATGAGATGACAGCTGTGTTTGTGATAGCGTTATAGTATCCTCCTGAATTCAGTTATTTAACTACAGTTCAGTGGTGTCACATGGGATTTGAGGTAAATACCTTAGGTGATGTACCATTTTTGTGTTGGATAGGCCTTTCCATCATGGTGAATGATTTGTTCAAGATTAAAGAGGGATTTATCTGTATTTAGCAGCAGATCAACATTTTGCAAGAGAATAGGTGACAATTATTGTTTGGTTCTCATGGCATCTGTCTTTGCCTACATGGGGTAACTATTGATTGAAATCTTATCTGAGATTTTGCATTGTTATGCTGGCTGCCAACATGGTTTGTTCATTAAACATGTAAGTGAGGTAGTGCTGATTGCCGTAGTTTATGATGGTTTTACTTGAGTTACCATATAGAACCTATATTTGTAGCTAGTGATGGAAGTAATTTTATGCCAATTTGAGAATGCTAGTCGTTACCGAATGTTTTTGCTGTCACTGTATATGTTTTCTTGTCAGCCAAGGTAAAGTAGTTTAATAAAAAAGCAATGGCATTTGATAAGCTGTTGAGAGAAGCCAAAACGTGTCTAGTTTTGCCTCCCACTGTTGGATTAGAAAAATGTGATAAGTACATGTCTTCTTGTGAAATTAAGGAATGCACTTTATTCATTTTCATTTTTGTTCTTTTGTTATGTGAGTTGAAACTTCGGTTGTGACGTAACAACTTTTGTCTCTGCACTTAGACCTACTTAACGCTCTTCTTGAAACATATAGATTTGTAAAAATTATCAAGCGCATGTGTGGACCTTTAAATTGAAAACAAAAAGGCGCAAGGTCTCAACTAATTGCTAGAAAAATGAATTGAGAAAACAATTGGTAAATTTTATATATAAACATTCATTGCAAACTCTTTCAGGCATAGTTTCATAGAGATGAGATAGTTAGAACTTAGAAAGTTAAAGCACGTAAGATTGAACTAACAATGTATCATGTTCAATAAAGTTTGAATTGCAGTGCCATATTTCTGGCCCTATGATACTGTTGGACGGTTAGCATAGAATTGTAGCATCTCATGGTGTCTTCAAGCAGGAGGATGCCCTTTTAGTAGCCTCTAGTGTATAACGCGCTCACCTGTTACGTTCCTAATGATGTTGTTATTACTAATATTTTCTGCTTTTATTTGGAGATTTTTCCTTACAAGAACGACATCATAAACTCTTTACAGGTTTATCAGATTCCTAGCCATCATATAGGTTATGAATGTTGATGGTGTCTTTTTTTATTTTGAACGCTAATATTTTATGAATTTTATGACTGTCGAAACCTATCGAGATGAATCATTATAACGTGGTTTAAATGATTACTTTCACAACTGGAAAGATGATAGCTCTTCTCAAGAGAAGATTAAACAATCCACACATTGTGTTTTAAAAGACAAGAATGAAACCTAAATTCTTTGACTTTTTTGAGGTTAAGGTGGATATTCAACCACTTCTACTGAACGATGATGTGTATAATTTGTATATATCTTGTTTATATGGTGGCAGTAATAATAAGAATATTGTAATGATGTTTTATGGTTTTTGATGAAAATTACATCTTTTTTCAATGAAAATTTTTCATGCCGGTCTTTCTATTCCAATCCCTTTCGCATGCCATCGGTACTGAAATTTTAGTCCGTCTTTCAGTCATCCTCCAGAAATTTTTGCTCCAACGGTTCCTTCTTTGTGCACATGAACTTTTTAGAAACTTGTTTTTTATATTGGTTCACCAACCGTTTCGCCGCCTTCCTACAAGACCGTCACTTGTTAGATGCGGCGTAACATGGTATGTCTCATGCCTTCTCCTCTATAATTTAGTTCATCTGTTACTCCCAACTTAGTGACTAGTCTCTTCCACTGTTTTTTTTTTTTTTTTTTCTGGAAATTAGTCTCTTCCTCTGTTTATAATCCACGTTGCTTAAAGCAAGCTGTTTAAAGCAGTGAGTGCTATTTATTTCTTTCTTTTTATTTTTGGACATGTTTTTTATGTTCTTTGAATATGAAATCACCACTAATTCACCACTTAAAAAGTATGGTCTAAGTCTTTTTTTTTTCCTCTTTTTCTTTTTAGCTTTTCAACTTTTGGGATAAGGTTCATCTCTTTTCTTTTCCAGGTCCAAAGTAGACAGAATTTTATATTAATTCAGTGCTTTTCACAAATTGGGTCTACTCTATGTACAGTTTCTACAGCAAAAGCCAAATTTCCATAATCTTCCATTCTACCGACTATTATACTACTGTCTATACCCAACAAACTAAAAACGACATCAAAACATGTTCCCACTAAGCTATACACCTCATAGAGTACATGGAAACTGAGGAATCCACCGACGCCGCACATAGAATCCTTGGATGATCACTCTCCATACCATAATCCATCATCATCATCATCGGACGATACTCCAGCTCCTCATCATAATCATTTACAAACTCTGGAATTTCGATATCCTTCCTCCTCACATGCTCCCAAAGAAACTCAAGTCTGGACACATATCTCACCTTCTCATAAAATCTATAAATGTAACAATTCAATAATTAGTTATTGAATCTTCCCGACGTCAATGAAATTATACTAATAATTTAAAAAAAGAAAAAATCACTTGCACTTACCCTCCACTGAAAAGAAAACGACCAAAGGTGGCGAGGAAGAGTCTGGCCTGGAGAGACGGGTGCACGAAATAAACGGCCTCCAGAAGATCCCTGACGTTCATCGGAATAGCATCGTAGATTGATCGTAGGGCGGAGATTCCAGGGAAGTTTTCGCTTCTTTGAACTCCGGTGTGCACGTACACCACAGAGAAGGGCGATTCTTTTACCTGAGAGAAGATCTTTTCCTCCAAATACGTCTTCAACACTTCCTTGCTCACTATCCGAGCTACATATATAAATACACACACACACAATTTAACTGTAATCAAATTTTTTTTAAAGAACCAGACAATTAATACATAAGTGTATTTATATAAACAAAAGTATTTTTGTGCGTGTGATATATACCTGGGAAAATTTTGCCGATGACACGAACAACTTGACGACCACGCTTGTCTTTGCCTTGGACCTTGAAGACTTCGAGTTTGTCCAAAAGATGTTCTTGTTCTGAACGAGAGAGGATAAGAGGAGCAGAAGAAGTCATGATTTTTTCTTCCAAGTAATAAATCCTTTTTTTTTTTTCAACTTTGTAAAGTTGGGGGTGGGCTTGTTTTGAGAGGGAACCCGTCGAAAGAAACAGCTTTAAATGCTGGGTAGGAATGGGATATGTGAGTCAGCTGCAAAAGTGGGTTTATATAGCGGACAGTCACTGTGGTTCGACTCAAAAACACATAGCGTAACAGGACACACAAAACGCGGTATTTCTTGTTGGTAATTTGATAAGATCACAACCCTTAAAAAAATGTCTTCACATGACAAATGGGACTGGATGGGACATATTATAATGATCGTAACAAGATTACAATAGAACCTGATTTGGATTATTTTTTTTTCTTATTTCAGCTTTTTTTTAATATATTTTTTTAACTAAATAATAATGAAAGTGATTACGTGTCATGGGATAATATCGTAATATAATTATACGTGTATCGCGTTGCACCGAAGAGTTTCTCACATTGGGCAGGTGGGGCCTTATCTGCTTCACTGCATGTCTTAAAAGGCCCTGCTTAAAGACGGTAAAAGGACGGCATATTCTCGAGCATCTTCCGTTTTGGATGGCACTGAGTCTGATTGAACTCGGTTGCACCGTTAGTGACCCATCGACACGTTGTAACCCTTTTTCGTCTGGTGTTATCTTGCAATGTTAAAACTGGGCCTTAAAATTTACTAAATTTATTTACAAGATGTTAAGGCTTTTTTTCAGGCAGTAGGAGTTTCACACTGTCAATCAATTCATAGGGTCTGTAATAGGATGGCACGTACGCTTACTGGTCCTGCCTTTTCCTCCAAGGAGGACAGAGAGTGGCTTAACTGTAAGCCTGCTTGTATAGCTTCTCTCATCTAATGCACAGTTAGATGTTTCGAAAAAAAAAATTACTAAATTTGTGATTGTAATAAATTATATGCCGTTAATTAAGACGAAAACATTAGCTTAAGTACATGTAATTAATCATGATGCGTGTCCAATCAATCGATAACACGTGAAATTAAAACCGACGATTTTTATGTTTTAGGAAAGTTCACTCATTTGTTTAAGATTTCAATGGAGTCGAAATGACTTGGTGGACGTTCACTTCAGGGAGGAATGTACACCCCTGCTTTTATACGGGAGACTAAATTTAAGTGGCCATTTACCATATATATATATTTTTTTGTGAAAGAGGCCATTTACTATTGTTACTATAATCTTTTATATATATTTTGAAAAATAACCTTTTATATCCAAAAACAAATGTTCGAAATATAAATTGGTTATATTTATATGTGCATCATGCATTGATATCCATGTGTGTATATATATGTGGATATAAGTGCAGGATGCCTTATATTTGTATTTGTAAGATCTTCTCCGATGTTAGAAAATCATCTATTTTTTTCGGTTTAGGTTAGTTATCCAATGTTAAAAAGAATTAAAATTTTTTAAACAAACGAATTTTTTATCTTATTTTTTTTAAGGATTGAGATTGGTCTAGGAAATTATAGAATCAATCAGGATAAAAATATTATAATACAATCTTAAAAATTATTCTTAAATTAAAGGGATCCATATGTATGAAAGGTAGATGAGAGGTTCACGTAATAATATGAGAATAATTCATGTATAACAGTGCGAAAGGTTTTTCATTTGAATTACTTGAACGTGGAACCCCTACCACGAAAGGTACGGGGGCAGCTGACGTCTATTCCATCGTTGTCAGCTGCCATTGACTTATATCTTTTTGGTAGTTCAACGTGAAATATTTATTCATCACGTCTGCATTATAGATATATTAAAATGATTTGGTGTTAAGTGGTGGGCCAGAATGCCCAACAGTGATGGAAGAAGTGGGCCAGGATGATGGCAGTAACGTAAGTGGTGCGTAGGGGCTCCAAGAGGTAGGATATGCCTCTGGACCCACAGTTAAATAATAATAACGAAATATATATTAAATGCTCAATTGCCAATTGCAGTAGAAGTGGTAGGCATTAACGAAGTAAACGATAATTATATGGTTGCTAACTTACCATCACTAATTACGTATAAGATTGGATAATATAATTAATATGCGAAAGTGATTGCGTAAAATTGGATGTAATAATTAATTTTCTATGTTGACAAAATTGCACTTGACTTACAAGCAATTGATATTTGCTTCACCTTAAATCCAATTATCGTTGTTGATCAATGGTTATTTATTATTATTATTTTTAATGCCGATTTTGAATGGGATTGGTATGTATACCGTGTGGTATATGTCATCTAAAAATATCTTTTGAAGTTTCAGATTTTATCTTTAAAATAAATATTTACTTAATTAAAAAACAATCAAGACTACATGTTTATCCTATGCAAATATTCAGATTATGTAAAATTCAAATCTTAATCTGATACCTAAAATTAAAAACCATTGATTTCTCAAAAAAAAAAAAAAAAAAAAAACACCATTTATATACGTTGTCTCCTAGAATTCTAATATAATTTATTGCGGGCTTTTTATGTTTTAGAAACACTAATAACCCACTATCAAGGTGGTGGCTCGGCTTGACAATAGTGACCATTAAGCGGGAGTCATGATTTTATATAAATTAATACGAGTAGAGACTATGACAATTCATATTAGAGTTGGATTATTTCACTCCAAACCTGATTCAAATTTCTTATGAAGTGTGCCCCAAACCTAATTCATGTCTTGAATAGAATGTTTTTTCCACTCTAAATATGAACCCGATTTGGGTGACTTATCTTGAATTTGACTAGCTATTCTAATTTAGTTTTTAATAAATTAAAATAGAACCAAAGTTTATAAGTGTGTAAAAATTCAATTAGATACCCAATAGAACGAAAAAGTTATGTACATATAGGAGATTAAAGGAGTATCAAGCTTTCAGACTCCAGACTTTACTCTCTCATTGCAAATAAAGCTTACCATGCATAAAATCTACGACTTTGCATATACTACTCAAAGATGGTGCAAAGCAGTAGTCTCTAGTAGGAATCACTAGATGGTTAATGCTCAGGGCCTGTCCAAATTTTCATACAAAAAGAATTGAGACATCAGTAGACAAAAGATTCAAAGCAGTACATGTAAAAGTACAGAAAATATAATAAGCATCACTCTTCAAGTGCACTTAAAATCCAGGAAAGCTCCAACTCCGAAGAGACCAAAAGCATTAAAGCATATAATCCAACTGAACTGTCATATTAGGAGCGCAAACCACACAACTGACTAACATTTCAGAAAAGGTTTTGTAACTTGGATTGAAGAAGCTAACCAAGTGAATAGTAATTATAGTTAAAAACTAACAATGAGATAACTCAATTTATGTTGTAAGAACCATCAGATTTTTCGTTTTACTTTATAATTTAGTTCTACGTTTAATCTAGAGATAATATTATATTATAACCAATTTCATCTTATCATGATCTATATAGTATTAACAATTTATATGCTACATAATTCTAATATGAAATTAATTGGAACTATATTACTATAAGATAAAATTGGTCTAATATTAAGCTACTCGCATGTACACTTTCCAAGTCATAAAGGCGAGGATGAATTTTTTTTTTTAATAATTAATTTCAATAATATTGAATAGATAACTTTAAATGCATATATATATATATATATATTTACTATTGAAAAGTTAAATTCAGATTGTTTAAATTTACATTTTAATTAAGAATATCTAAATTTACAACTTAATCACTCTTTCATACTAAATTACCTTTCAAAATTTATAATCTCGTTAGTTGGAGCAAATGTTGTGGACTTTCCAAGTAATTATGAGCCTGCTTGGTGGCATCGAGGATGCAGTGGGCTTTGATGGAGCCTGTGCTTAGGTAAAAGTGCAAAACCGCTGCCAATTATTATGAACCCGCCGAACACACTTTATCAACCTTTTCATTTTTTCTTGTTGAGTATATACATCACAATAACTATTTTCTTTAAGATGTCATAGAAATAAGTTTAAACAAAAAACTAGCATTCGTAATATCCCTCTACGCGGATAATACACCAAGGAAAAGAAACTTAAAAAACACATACTAAGACAAAACAATTGGGTTGACGAAAAAAAGCAAGCTAAACATAATTGGTTATTTTGTAACAGAAAATGGAATCATGAAAAGTGTATGCCTGCCTTGTTGAACAAAGATAGTAGATATAAGAACTCCTGCTGTGTGAGCTTGGAGGCCCTCTTCTCTTCGAACCGTCCCTCCTTCAACACACCCAAAACCTTATCTTTGAACTCTGAAACCTCACTTTCTGCATCGCTGTTATCATCACCATCCTCCACCTCCATTTCATTGTCACTTCCATCATCCATCTCCATATTTTGATCCTCCTTAATCTCCCCGAGTCTCGATATAACCATTCCAACATAAGTATTTCCCAAGGAACCATTTTGTGAGGACTGTAGTGCCTGCAAGGTCTTGTAGTTCTTCTCGAGCAATGAGAGGACATTTTTCAGTCTGAAAAGTGAACTAAGGGTTTTATTCTTTCTAATGAAACAAATCCGTATAAATCCATCCCACTCCTTAGAATTTACTTGGGGGCGCGGTTTTCTGGGCTCAATTCGAACGACTGAGGAATCAACCTTAGGTGGAGGGCGGAAATTATTCTTCCCAACCTTGAGGAGATGGGAGACTCGGGCATAGAGCTGGGTATTCACAGAAAGACGGCAGTAAAGCTTGTCACCAGGCTGCGCAACCAGTCTCATTGCAAATTCTTTCTGGAACATAATGATAGCGCATCTGAAGGCTGGTTGGTGAAACAACAACTTGAATGTGAGTGGAGAGGAGATTTGGTAAGGGATGTTGGCCACACATATATCGAAGTAGGGAAGATCAGTCTTGAGCACATCACCTTGAATGACCTGTGAATATTACAAAAGCAGCAAAAATAAAAAGTTTCAGTTAACTTTAAAACTCTGCCATTCAGATCACCTTCTACCAAAGAATTAAATTATGAAGGTCAGAACAGATGCATAAATTAATTAAGGAAGTTTATGTTGCTCCTCTGCCTGAAAAATAGACCAAAATTTGAGGAGACACAAATTAGAGAACACCAACTAATCAATTTAATCAGCACTTCTGATGACAATAGTCTATAAAACTAAATTGAAAACCTTATATTACATATTTGGTTGATCAAAATCATGAGCCAGGAACAATTTTATTAACTTAGAAGGACTAAAAATTAAACTGTGATACAGAGTATATCACAGCAGCTGATACTCATGATAAATGACAGAAGCAATCCAAAACAGAGAACTGTACCGATATCATATTATTTGGAACACAATCATTAGTGGAAAGTAAAATGACTTCAAAGAACACTAACACAAATTTACCAAAAAGCATACCTTCAAGCGATTAGAATAAGGAGTGCCCTGAAAGCGACGCTGCAGCTCGAGAACCATACGAGAGTCAAGCTCAACAGCAATGACCATCTTGCCAGCTTCTAGAAGCTTCTTGGTGAGATTTCCAGTACCAGGACCAATTTCAAGAATGACATCAGTGCTCTGAATCCCAGCTTTTTGGACTATGGTGTCAACTAGTAAAGGGTTCTTAAGGATGTGCTGGCCCTTCGATTTGTGGAATGTTATGCCTCCTTGATAAGGTGCGCTTGTGTGCTTTGCTTTCTCTTTTTTAATCTTGCCACCTGCCATTGCTTGCTGAGTATGCAAATGCAATCCTATCAGATATTTATAATTAGAGTTCTAACCTTTTATATAAATAAAATCAGCATTAAAAGATTTAGGGGTGAGCGTTTTCAAGTTAGGGTCGGAAATCTCTCAACCCAATCAAGTTCGGATTGAAATTTTTCAACCTAACACAACCCAACACAATCCAAAAAATTCTTCAACCCAACCCAACAACAATTGGGTTGGTTTGGGTTGGTCAAGTTGGCCCTTACAATTTACTGCACATCTTTAAAGCATATCCTTAAAAATATTCATGACACTCCACATCACTAAACTACCTACTAAACCTTTCAACATTTCCTATAATCCATTAAGCAGAGTAGCAGACATGTAACATGACGATAACTTAAAAAAAATGAACATAAACAGGAAATAGATAATTAAAGAACATCTAATGACATATACTTACCACTAAGTACATACAACTAACAAGTGAAAACACAGACACATACAGGTTTACAAAGTAACTCAAACAAAACAAATGTAGTCACAACAATGCTGTTATGTATTTAAGGATAAAAATTTTTCCTTCAATATGCACTAAGTTTAATAAAATCACTGCATGACTTTTAAGCCGTATATGTATTTAAGTATATAATTTAAGGATCAAGCTCATGTATAACTTTAAGACATATTATGAATAACATCTTCACGTAAAAAATAAGAATAACAAAATCTATTATATGCATTTTAACTTTGAAAACAATGCAATCCTCATCATCATTAACAGGCTACTCAAAGTCTCAAACTGAAAGTCACTAATCTTAACAACCACAGCAAAGTGTTTCAACCTACCAGCATAAACAATAACTGATTGAATCAACTATTTACAAAACCCATATCAGAGACAGCAAACCCATATCAGATAGAATAAACTGTTTACAAAACCCATATCAGAGACAAGAAACCCACAGATTGAATAAACATTTTACCAAACCCACAGCAAATTATTTACAAAGTCACGGTTTTTAACAACCACTGCCAACTGTTTACAAAAGAACTCACGCTACAAGAAACCCACAACCACAAAACCCATATCACAGACACCAACATATATCCAAAATATAATATATGAAAAGCAAGTGAAAATAGAGAGAAGTGATAGAAGGCTGGAGAGGACTGTCAAGAAGTGAAAGGAGAGGATCAAAACCGAAACACGGCACGAACTTACAGTGAAAAACAGCGTGAAGGAGGCCGAAGCTGAAGAGTAAAGCGGAGTTGAACGGCGGAGAAGAGGGTGAAAGGTTGGAATGGAGAGAAGAAGAGTGAAGCGGCTGGAACGCGAAAGAATTGAGAATAGGCCGTTAGGCATTTTGGTTTTGTATGTATACGCCTGGTCGGGATTTCTTGGGTTAACGGAGAACCGACCCACCTAGATCTAGGTCAAGTTGTATAAAGTCAACCCGATTAGACACATTTTTAGCTTAAACCCGACCTAATCCAATAAAAAATGACCGGGTTTGTATCAAGCCTATCGATAGGGGTGGGCATTACTATGTTCAGATCGATTCCAATTGGAACCGATCCGAACATGATAAGTTCACAGGTCGCATGTTTTGGGTCCAAACATGGTCCAGTGAGGGAGAGGAACCAACCCGAACAGAACACCTAGTGTTTGGTTTGGCTCGACTTCCATGTTTGGGCCCAAATTTCGGCTTCATTTTTTGGGCCCAAATTTTTACTATTTTTTAAGTGTTTTTTGAGCCTATTACTGTTGAGCCTCCAAATTATTTAAATTTAAGTGTTTTTAGACTCTTTTTAAGCCTGCTTCATGTTGCGGATGACACCAAAAAAATTAAATGGATGAAGAAAAATATTAGATGGATGCAACATACTAAGAAAAAAATTAGGTGGGTGCATCATGCTCTTAAATATAAATGCGACCTATTGCAATGTAAAGGGAAAAAAAAAATCAACATGCTTTTAATTCTACCCACAACCACAACACACATTACACCCCTAATTCAATCTCCACATCCACACATTACACAAAAAATTAGGTGGATGCAAAAATTAACCTGTCTACTGCCAAAAAAAAAAATCAACACCATCCAATGTTCACATCCACACATTACACCCTTGAGTTCTCAACAATATCCAATGCCCACATCCACATATTACACAAAATAGTAGCCAACAAACAGGATTCAAAACAACAGACACAAAATCATGAAAACACAAACACCCAATCAAATTTCAATAAAGTCTAAAGCCACTAAGCATGTAAAAATCAAAATTCAAGCAGCAAAATAAGAGCATGAATTGAGTACACTCACCGAGTTGCAGGTTGTTAGTGTCTATGGCTGCTGAGGATCAAAGTTACTGCTTCAATGTCAAAACAAATTGATGAGTAAAAAACTGAAACTGAAAATCCGAAATACTGAAATTGAAAGTCTGAAACAGATCGATGAGTACCAAAAGCAAGCTGGTGATGGCGACAGCGATGGCGATGGCAAGGAGAATACCTGCACGGTGACGGCGAGAAGAGCTGACGGGGAACAGAGCTTTACGGCGACGGCGAGGAGAATAGTTTCACGGCGACTTTTGCTTCACGGCGAGAAGAGGTGACGGGGACTTTTGCTTCACGGCGACGACGCCGACGAGGAGAAGGGATTGACACCCACGGCTACGGCGAGGAATGCTCCACGGCGGCGACAGACAGCGACAAATGAGAGAAGAGAGATGAGAGGGGCTTCACCGCCACGACGCCGACGAGGAGAAGCTCGGCCACGGCAAGGAAGGAGAGCGTGACTGATGGCGGCGCAAACTGTTAGAGATGACAGACGGGGTCAAGAGAAACAGCAATGGCAACGGGCACCGCAACGCAACGCCGACGCCGACGACGAGGAGAGGGTCACTGACGAGCACGGCAACGGCAACGTCGAGGAGAATTGAAGAGAAGGCGACAGATGGGAGGAAGAAGGGGAGGGCTGCGGCGGCAGGAACAAGCAAGAGAGAGGCCAGATTTTTTAGCTGGGGTTGGGTGTGACATTATAAAGAGGCATGCGAAATTACGCATGTACACCTGTTCACACGGGTCGGGTCGGTTTTGATCCTATGAGACCGATTCAACCTGTGAAATATGATGTTTTTCTTTTTTAAGAGCAGATCATCTTCAAAGCAAACATAGGAACCGACCCAAATACCCACCAATTGGGTTGATTCGGATCGTTCGAATCAATTCTATATTTAATTGCCCACACTTACCTATCAAATTAGGTAAAAAATGTCCACGCTTACTTCATTCTCAACTCTAAGAGCATGTTTGTTGTGCAAGAATATGGGTAAGATTCCCAATCCTGCATTTGGGCCTAAGAAGGGAAGAAATGTTTCCCTTTCCAGGCTCACCTCAATTTCCTTCCTGGGTAGAAAATGGTCTTACACTAGCACCAAAGTTATTATTTGTAGTCGATGAAAAATCTACTTCATTATCAACTCTAAGGCCTTATTTGTTTGCTATAACAGGATTGATTTTGGATTAAATTTTATTTAAACTCATGTTTGATGCACTCAAACGTCTCTTCACTAAACAATCTTGTCGAAAACATGAGTTAAAATAATCCCACCACTTAATACTTCTTCATCCACTCATGAGCAGCACGGGGACCAGCAAGGAAAACCTAATAACAAACTGCAACTGGCAAGGAGGACCCAACGATAAATTGCAATCAACAAGGAAGACGAGCGATGGATTGCGATCGGTGAGGGAGAATGACTAACAACGACTGACAAGGAAGACCTAATGACTAACGACAACGAAGACCTAGTGACAAATGACAAGGAAGACAAAGTGAACGTAAGTAGGAAAAGAGAAGGAAAATAAAAGGATCGACAGTGGCCTTATAGATGGCGTGACAATGAACAGGGAAGAAGTGACGGTGGCAACAGCTGTTCTACGTCATGGCAAGGAGGGTGATGAGAGAGGGAGGATAGTGGTGGTGGTGGTGGAGAAGAAACGGTTTCTATCGAGTATAATACTCCCACATCTACAAAATTTCTGGAAAGTCTCTGAAAAATTACTTTACAGACCAAGTTTATACTCACTATTTTTAATCCTATCATATGTTTCATCGAACATGGGATAACATTTAAAATAATTCAATCTGATCTTATCCAATTCAATCTAATCCATTCTATATAAAAAATTCAATCCTATCCTATAAACCAAATGGGGTCTAGAAGTTATTATTTGTAGTCGATAAAAAAAAATGTGATTGGGCTTTGGTATATTGGGCTAGTGTTACTCTATTGAGCTTGACAGCTTGACTTTTTTCAGCCCAATTACTGGTCAAGTCCAAATCATGCCCAAAAAAGATCAAATTTTTTGTTATGGGGTCTTGGCCTTTGCATGGACCAAATTATTTAAAGTCATCCATGCGCATAGTTTCAAGCTAGTATATAATCTGATAATTTGAGAACATCTATATTTTTGTTTCCTTCTCTTTCTTTGTCTTCAAATTTCGTATCTCCAATTTCAAGTTACCTTTTCGCTTTAGGGAGTTTGGTTGTTTCACAAAAAGAGAGAAGAACACTAACTTTGATGTCTTGGAAATTGCCAAATATTTGAGATTCCAATAGTTGCTAGGATCTCAATAACATAATCTGTAACCAAAACGAAGTGTTGACCTCATTTCAATAAATTAATGTACTCTCTCTTGCATAAGCAAATCAATCAATTAACTCTCTTGTCTTACTCTTTTGTAGTTTCCGTATAATAGAGAAAAAAAATTTCAAGAGTTGAAAACCAATCTCATTTATTATCATAAACAATTTACATGTTATTAAAGAGTAACAACACATTCTGAAGACCAAACATGGAGAACAATTTGCATGTTATTTAACTTGAGTTACAGTGAGTGTGTGGCACAGCATAGAGAAGACTAATAAAAGAAGAAAAAAGGAAGAAATGAAACTGAGTTATGGATGGATTCTCTTTGGCATGGTTTGCTTGAGCTTCTTGTCTTCCAAGATAATAGCAGGGAAAGCTGCTTGTCACAACCCCTTATTTGGCAACTGCTGTGGCATCCTTCACACATGTCCTGGTGGTTGTCCCAGATTCTGTGGGGTTGATTGCATGCCCTGCAAGCCTTATTGTGGTAAGTTTGATCATTTAATGTTGTTAGATGCATCTACATACTGAAATCCTTCTTATGTTTTAAAATTTATATGAAGGAAATTATTTGAATTATTGTATGAGAGAATGACTCAGATATATAGATTTATTGATGTTAAAGTTATATTTGTTTATTTGGGTGTAGACCAGCTTGTGATAGGCCAGGAGCTGTGTGTTAAGATCCAAGCTTCATTGGTGATGATGGGATCATGTTTTACTTCCACGGCAAGACAGACAAGGACTTCTGCGTGCTCTCTGATTCTGATGTTCACATAAATGGTCATTTTATTGGGAAGAGAAGCAACAAGGGGCGCGATTTTACTTGGATCCAGGCCATTGGTGTTCTATTTGGTTCTCATCAGCTCTACATAGGTGCACAAAAGGTTGCAAAGTGGGAAGAATCCACGGATAACATGCTTATCAAATTGAATGGGAACTATACTACAGTGCCAATTGGTGAAGGCGAAACGTGGTGGTCACAGGAGGCAGAGTTGAAAATTCAGAGACTAGCTGAGACTAATAAGGTCGAAATTAAAGTGGAGGGGTTGTTCGAAATAGCTGCACGAGTGGTTCCAATCACTTTGGAGGAATCAAAGGTTCATGGATATGATGTTACTGAAGACGATTGCTTTGCGCATTTAGAGCTCAACTTCAAGTTTGATTCATTAAGTGATATGGTGGATGGTGTCCTGGGACAGACCTACAATCCAAATTACAGGAGTCGAGTCAAAATGGCAGCAGACATGCCTATAATGGGAGGAGCAGACAAGTTTGCCTCTTTTCATCTCTTTGTCGTAGATTGCACGGTTTCTAAATCGGGGATGATAAGAGGAGGTCGTAATAAAGAGCAGAGAAGCACTGTGATGAAATAAACTGGCTGAAGAATGTATAAAACTTTGCACTGTCCCTTAAAAATAAGGTTCAAACAAACTACGAGTTTTATGCTGTGTTTGTACTTGGGGCACATCATGATAATCATTCAACTTAACTATTTTGCTTTCCATAAATAATAAAAAGTGAATTGGTAATCCATATACAACATCAGAGTTTTGGGAATCTTGGAAATTCAATAAGTGGGTTGTCCTCTAAAATATATGAACCAAATTTTCTTGCATGAACCAGTTGATCAAACTCATGATGCCTTAACTAACTATTTGCAATATTTTCATCTTGCACTTTAAGGGCTGTGTCATGAACCATCTGTATATGCATCAACCGCCAATATTGACTCTTCAACAAGTGACTTTATCTTCCTTGTTTTACCAGTAATCTCCACAAGAACATGCACCATTGACAAAATGGTGAAACCTCTTTAAATCTCGGATTATGATTGTACGTTTCTCAATCAGAGATACAAGCTTTGCCATGCCATGACAATCACCACATATTCTAAGGTTTTTAGTTATAATCAATGGCAGGCCAGCATTAACCACCAAAAGTCCAAATGCAATCGCTAACTTTTCACTGTGCTTATTGATCATATCCTTTTTCACTTCCTCGTCAACATCATGTAGAACATATTCTGTTTTAGGAACAAAACCAGCCGCTTGAATCTTCCCAATCAATTCTTCCAACTTCTTGTAGATCTTCTCTAACTTAGGATGAGATTGATCACCCACCACAAAGCAATCAATCTCATTTCCATGTTCAATAAAACTGCATCCGGGGATTCTAATAAGACCTCTCTCCTTCATTAAAGCCCTGAATTTTGAAGCCTCCTTCCACATACCAGCTGCAGAGTATATATTTGAAAGCATGACATAGTTTCTAGAATCTGATGGCTCTAAAGCAAATAACCGCTCTGCAACTTCCTTACCAAGTTTTGTATTACCATAAACCCTACAAGCACCAAGAAGAGCACCCCACACGCCAGAATTTGGCTCCATTGCCATGCATTTAATCATCTCATGAGCCTCATTCAAATGTCCAGATCGACCCAAAAGATCAACCATGCATGAATAGTGATCTAACCTAGGTGCCACTCCATAAATTTCAGACATAACATTAAAATAATACTTCCCCTCATTGACCAGGCCCGAGTGGCTACAAGCGCTCAACAAATGTGTAAACGTGACATGATCAGGCACCACACGAGCTTTAATCATGAATTCAAAAATCTCTATAGCTTCTCTTCCGCACCCGTGCATTGCATACCCTGCTAGCATCGCAGTCCACGCTACTCTATCCGGATTAATCATCTCTCCAAAAACCTTTTGCGAAGCAAACAATCTCCCTAGTTTCGCGTACAAGCTTACAAGGGCAGTAACAATCACTACATTCGCAAACAGACCACATCTCAAAATCAAACCGTGAATTGTCTCTGCCAGTTTTCCTACACGTAAATCTTCACAAGCTTGAAGTACAGTCACCACGGTGGCCTGATCAGGTTTGATTCCGGCCTTTCTCATCGAATTAAACAATCTCATTCCTTCTTTCGCGAATCCATTTTGTGTGTGAATTGTAATCATTGAATTCCAAGTCACCAAATTCTGTAATGGCATTGCCTGAAAAAATCGACAAGCCGCACCCAAACACCCGCACTTTCCATAAGTTAATCAGCGCATTTGCAACTTTCACTTCACATAACATTCCAAGTTTCAATACAGTCCCATGAATGCATCCGCCTCCCTCCAAAGTCCTAGCATCAGTACAACTCGAAATTATAGATATAACTGTGACTTCATTTGGTTGCATTCCCATTTCAAATCTCATACTATAAAACACATTCAAGCATTTATCCAACTGCCCACTTCGCGAAAACCCCCAAATCAAAGAGTTCCATGAGACCAGGTCTTTGTCAGGCATTTCATCAAACAGCTTCTCTGCATCGTCTTCACTGCCCAATTTTGTGTATCGAGAGACCAATTGATCGCCAACGAACCCTTGTTTGTAATTTAAAGATTTGATAACGCGCGCATGAATCGCGCAACAAGACGAGACAGAAGAGCAAGAATTTATCGCAGAGATAATAGTTGACGCAAGTGAGTCCAAATTTGAATACGAGGAGCGAAACTGGACATTGCACAATCTTTTCTTTTGTTGAACAAGATTCAATAATTTCGCATTTGTCTGAAATTTTAACGAAATCGATGAACAACAAGCTAGCTTTACCATATCCAATCATTCAATTTCTGACATCAAATGGAGGAAAATACTACAAGAATTTTACGTTTACTAGTATGAGTTTGATTTTCGTTGTCACGGAGCGCAGCGTGTTTGTAAATCCCACATCGTAAACGCGTGAGCAAGTGGAAGGTTGGAGTGGTATATCAAAACGAGAGATGTGGGAAACAAAAAGTCCCTGCTGCGCTTGCGGCAATGGCGCAGCTCATAACAGTCTAACCGAGGGACGCGTCTAGTGCTGGTTGAAATGTTGTGCCTTTGAGAATTTCTAAAAGTCTCCCTTCGGGGCAAAGCCCCAAAACTCTTTAGTCAAAAGTTCTTTTCGCTGGTCCTCATTCAATGAAGGCCCAGTATATTCGGTTTCTTTCAAAAACGATAAAAACCCCGGTTTCCATTCTACATTGCGATATTGGTCCATTAACGTTGTATGATGACACTTTCTGTATGTGATCTCAAGACATTATGTATGCAGGTCTTGTAATTTTTTTTCTTTTGACCACTCATATTTCTTGTTTTTGATACTCTATAATTGTACAAATTTAATGCCGTTATCTAAGACTCCATAATCTAATACCTTCAGATCCTGTAAGGATAATATCTATAAAATTACGTAAAGCCAATCTAGGATAGCAATGGAAGACCAAACATTAATTAATTAAATTATATTTATTCCAAAATGTTTTGTATTACAGCTACAAGTTATGACTAGTCCTAATATTATTGGAAAGTTATAAAAAGAATCTCTTTATGTTTATCAATGATAAAATGGCTCTGGATCTGTATAATAAATCTATAATTATGTAGGGTCTTAGATATTGGCTTAATTTCATAAATGGAATTCGAAATTTGTGTAAATAGTTCCCTTATAATCGTTAATTCGTAAATTCTTGAATAGTATAAAGTTGTCCGGACTTCATAAAACAGCCCAAATAACATCGATCTCCTATACCCACGCCCTAAAGACTATCTGTGGGCTTCATGCAGCCGGCCCATTAACTCTGTACTCCCTCCTTTGCATAAAAATTGAAATTGAATTGCTTCTCTGAGTTCTCTCTGTTCAAAGTTGCATGTACGTTTTTTTTTTTTTTTCGTTCGAGAGAGAAAGTTACATGTATTTTTAATTATTTTTTTAAAGATCGGAACGGATTCAGACAACCATTATCAATCGAGATAAAAATCAATCGAGATTTCTTCTGTCATAATCAGAAGAAATCCGTTCAGAGGAAAGTGAGAAAAAATCCAAGTAAGGATAGAGATGCAACCGATAAATAATGACGGAACAATTATTATTGTATTATTACTATTATTATATTATTATTATTATTATTATTATTATTATTCTTATTACATATAATATTTGCATTTATTTATTGACTCAAAAGTATTCATTACAAGTCTTGAAGAAAATAATAAATATCTTTCCTTTACGATATCTGCCACATTGTCCCGATATTCCTGAACGGCAGATTAAGCAACTTTAACATTTATTACTTTTTCAAAAAAAACACTTTGAATTTATTATATATATCATAATAAAACCGGTATGGTTTTCTTGTCAGCGATTTTGACCACCCGGTCAAGCTCAGATATGAAAGGCTGACAACATATTTCAAACTTTACTCGCACAAATTTATTTATTTATTTCGGGGAATACTCGCACAAATTTAATACAAAACAAAACAAATGAAATGAAACTCACAAAAATAAATTTTCTCACTTGGAGTCAGCAGAAGCAGATAAATTTATTCTCTCACCTTGTATATGCGTTGCCCGTGAGTCTTTCTACCACTTTACATGGATGAATCCCGTCTATTTGAGAACAGTTTCTTAAATGGTATTATCAATATTTCTATTTGGATGGATTTCGATGTATCAATCCTAGATAAAATCGCAAAGATCAAATTTCTCCGATAACTTTTCAACCAAACCCAGTTTTACTCGAGTACACCGAAGACCAATCCCCTGAAAAGTCACAGCAGATATCTTCTAACAGGTGTACGGTAAGATTTTGTTTCAGACCAAAAAATCAGAAACCAAGCAACACAACACAAGTGCATGTCAACGTTTGGCCATAACATGTAGAGAGAGAAAACAAAGAGGCAAATCAAAAGCTTAGATAGGTCTGCAAATGTGTCAGGCTTCGAATGACACCAGAGAGAGATACAGAGAGAGAGTGATGGGATTAGGGGGTTGTGTGTAATAATGAACATAGCCTGTGCAAAAATAAATTATAGCTTCAACTAGCTTATATTTTGCATTACTTGCAACAACTTCGTTGTTGTCCAGTCCAGTGTTTGCTTTGCTTTGGGTGGCTATTCAAAAAAAACATAAATGCCCAGAAAAAGCCAATTTTGCGTAAACGTTACATTCCCCACGCGTCCATCTCTTCGCTTTAAGTCGCTTGCTTTGTTTCTGACTTACTTCTTAATTACAATCTAATCTCCAAATCACATCTTCTTTTCTTCTCTCTTTGATCACTAATATTTACCTCACTGTCTCTCTCTATATCTGTATCTAGCTTTCATTTTCTTGATATTCCGGCGACAGACTTTATGGAAGTCGCCGGCAACCCAATGTCGTCGTCGTCGTCGTCCTCTAAAAAGGCCAGGGGTGTGGTGGAAAACAAGCAATATCCTACCCCACTAGCCTCCCATGAAATGGTTGTCAAGGACCCTATCGTGTTTTGGGACACCCTTAGGCGCTTCCATTTTGTAATGGGCACCAAGTTCATGTAAGCTTTTTCATTTCTTGATTTTTTTTAAAATTTTTTTTTGCTTCTTTGCTTTTTTTTTTTTTTTTTTTTTTTTTTTTTTTTTATATTTTAAGACTTTCCCGTCATAGAAATATTGGATTTGTAAAATGTGGTGTACATGGAAACTGAAACTAAGGGAGTTTTTGAGTTTTGATTTCTATTTTCAAGGATTCCTGTGATCGGAGGGAAAGAGCTGGATTTGCATGTTCTTTATGTGGAAGCTACTAAAAGGGGTGGTTATGAGAAGGTTGGCTTCAAAAAATGTTCTTTAAAATACTATCGTTTCAATTTTATTAGTGAGGAAAAAACAAATGATGTATAATATGTGTAGGTTGTTGCAGAGAAGAAATGGAGGGAAGTGGGTGGTGTTTTTAGGTTCTCTCCAACAACAACAAGTGCTTCATTTGTGTTAAGAAAACACTATTTTAGTCTTCTATACCATTATGAACAGGTTCACTTCTTTAATATGCAGGGCCCTCTCTGTGCTCCCTCAGGTAGTTGATCATTTTCCCATCTTCCATTTTCTCTTCCATGGATTAAGTTTTAGTTTTCTGCCTCTACAGTATTTATGGGGTCAAAAACTGTCTTCTGATCTCTGTCTTTTGTAGGGCATTCTTGTTTAGATATCTGTTTCCTATCTATTTTTTTTTTTCCTTATTTTTTAAATTTTGGTTTGTTTTGTTGGTCAAAATATTATCTCTCTTTGCAGCTGCATTCTCTGCTAACAGCCCTTCGGGTTCAGGCAGGCCTGACTTGGCTCTGGTGGAATATTCTCCCAAATCTATAAATGATCCAGATTCACTTAGTGAAGGTGAGTTTTATAAAAGCTACTATTTTGTTATCACCTTATATATTAGCAGATAATTGAAGAAGATAAAGTGAGTGTCAATCTATGAACCACCCACTACAAATGCCTTGATTCGTTTTCTGTAAGGACAATTTTCTTACAAGTCTATTAATTTCGCAACGAATTTGTTTGTGGCCAAATTGAATTTTTGCTAATGGGTTTGTCTAGTTGAATGTGATATATCTTGATATTTGACGTACATGTTTATACATATATGTATATATGATCTTTTATTCCCTCTTCTTACAGGGTCCCACTACACATTTATCTCAATTTTAGATATGTGGCTATAGTTTATATAGTTTCTATGTGATTGTTATTTATCGGAAATCTTTTTCTTTGTTATCCCTTTCTATAGTTTTAATTTATTGTGTGATATTAACTCATCAAGCTGGCACCTTTAGTATATATTTTAGTGGAGGCTTCACATCATGTAGAAATGAAAAATTTTCCATTAATCTGTCCTGTGCTAGTATTTGAAACGTTTTTTGTTAGCTCTTTCTAGCATTGATGTCTATGGCCACCACCAATTTTTGAGTCATAAAATCCTGACATTTTGTTCTTTGATTTTTACAAGAACTTTGTGTACTTGGATGTTTTATGACTTTGATTTTTGAGTCATAAAATCATGACAATGAAAAGCAAAACTTGTTAATTGTATTTAGTCAACTTTAATTTAGTAGAGCACTCAACAGTTTTGAAGTGGCTGTAGTAACTTTTTCTTTTTGTTTTTTTTTTTATTACTGCATTATGTGATCTCAGTCTTCTATGTAGGCCCTTCTTGTTTTACTGCTATGGGGACAATTGAAGGAAAATTCGATTGTGGTTATTTGGTGTCTGTGAAGTTGGGTTCAGAGACTCTTAGTGGGGTACTTTATCATCCAGACCAACCTGGCCCCTCAACCTCAATTTCCCAAAATAATGGTGGCGCCATTGTACCATATAACTGCAGTCACAAACCTCACCGGTCTGGCCGGAGAAGGAGAAACAGAAGAAGGGGAGACCCCAGCTACCCGAAACCCAACAGAAGTGGTTACAACTTCTTTTTTGCTGAAAAGCATTACAAGCTCAAATCGCTCTTCCCAAATAGAGAGCGGGAGTTCACAAAAATGATTGGTCAGTCTTGGAATAGTCTCAACGCGGAAGAGAGGAAGGTTATTGCCATGACTGAAACCTTGTTTGGTTTATATTTGTTTCTTGCATTGGTTGCATCCATATAAAATGTATACCTTGCACTGTTTTGTATGCTGGAATTCGGACTCTTAACTGGACTGTCAACATTAACTTTTTTTCTTTTTGTAGGTTTACCAGAACATTGGGTTAAAAGACAAGGAAAGATACAAAAGAGAATTGAAAGAGTACAAGGAGAAACTGAAGCTCAGGCAGAATATGGAAGTTGATAAAGCTGCCTATTAGAGCTTTTATTAATATGAGGAACAACATATAGCCTGAAAATATGTTTCAGGTCTCTCTGCAGCGTTTTCAAAAGCTACATGCAGATATAAACTGTAGTTAGGAATGTCTTATACATAGATGCATTCAGCTAAAGACTGTTGTTAGGAATGTTCTATACTATTTATCTTTGTCGGTGTCAAGTGTTTATTTTCACTTGTTTTAACTCCAAAATTCCACGTACGTTATGCTTTAAGAGTGGTTTCATGATTAAACACGCGATTAGGGTGCTTGCTAGGCCTCTTGAACGCATTATGCTTCCTTTACAAGTAAATATTTTGACAAGTAATTTGATGTTCATGACGCCTTCAATTAGAAGTAGAATGACATCAAGGTGTGATTTTCTACCATTAAGAGTTTCCATTTGTAGTTTAATCCTATTATTTCATGTAGAGGACTAATTTCTTAGACTAACAAATATATTGTTAAGTGATAAATTATCATACAATAGCACAGCTGAAGGGGGAATTTGAGAGTAGACATAAAATTTGAGTCTCTTCCAAGAGACACGAGTAAATCATGGTATGTTGGGCAATACTGGAGGTTTCAAGATCGATGATTCAGGGTCTGGAACTCATCACACGCACTGGTTAAGACCATGAAAGAAACGGTGTTTTCACCTCTTTGAATGCTTCCTCGAACCTTTAGACACAACATAAGGTACAAATTGCACCTGCAATTCGCAAATCACAACATACGATCACAAAATTACACACACACAAAGAAGAGAGCAATAACTAACACTTGTGCAAAGCTACAGAGATAGAGGCGCTGTCAAAGCGGAAAACCTGGGAATTGTTACGTATGCCGAAATCCTGAAGCGGAGTGTTGTCATTAAGTAGCTTCTGATTATGGTAAGGCAAGCAAAAATTCGTCCAGATGTGCTTCCTGTTAAAAAGAACCTCAACTGATAGCCTTTACATTAGAACTGTGCAAGTTAAAAGGACTTGCTTGGAAACTAATAAGAAGAAACAACACAAAAATATATATAATTTCAGTTCTCAAACTATATGCCCTTGGTTCCAAATATTGCAATGAATCAATCATAAGAACATTTCTAGAAAAAAAACAAATAAAGAAGCCAAATCAATACATGAATTGTCAAAGAATCAACTAAAAATATGGAAAATATAGAAGATTGAAGAAATATCAGAACTCCAGTATATATATAATATTTACTCCTAGGGCAATAAAAAAGGTTCCATGAAATGTGGCGATGACCCATCTTGGACTGCTCCACGTCGTTGACTTTTTTCTTGAGAGCAAGTTTCAGGTCTTTAGCGTTAGCCGAATTCATCGACGTCACATCTTCAATAAAAAAAAACCAAGAAAGGTGTACTGTTTTGTGTTAAACCAAATGATGCATATAAGCTGTTTGTTAAAATGTCAAGCTGACAAAAAAATAAATTAAAATAAATCAGTACCAAATGAAGTGCCGTCTAATTTGAGGACGGAGATGCGCATGGCGCTGCCCAATTCGAGGCTGATGAGCGTGTCGACATCAGACAAGGTCGCTTTCTTAGGGACAGAGGATGGGGTCGTCGAGGAGAGCAGAGAGTCTTGAGTGCAGTTTGGCTCTTTTCACGTTGTTGCTGTTGTAGCTTCCCACATCTTCCTCCTCTGTCGCACAAGATTCCACCATCGCCGTCTTTTCGTTTGCCAGTACAAATGTACAGGTCTATATATCTATGTCTCGAGTCGGTCCCTCCTGGGTGACTACAAGACTAAAAGACAAGTCTATATATCTCTTTAACCAGTATTTTATTTTATTTTTTTTGACATAAAGCATTTTGTTGAGTTGAATTTGCAAGATTATAAATGGAATAAAATGAAGTCACTTTTTTTTTTTTTTTTTTTTTTTTTTTTATCATAATAAAATGAAGTCACTTGTTGATTTATACGTTATACCCTCCTGGTAGTAACAACACATTTGGTTAGAAAATTTGTCACTTTATTTTTGGAAAAAAATGACACTGAACGAAAGTAAGATTGTAACTAGAAAACTAGTACTCATCTAATAACAAAATAAATTTCGTTTGAGTAAAGCAACGTCATACTGTCACATTATGAAATCAAAAGATGAAAGGAAAAAGTTAATATCATCAATTAAGAAAACTCTATAGAAATAGGGATTCCCTGATAGAATATCATGATATAACTTAGAGAGTTACATTCAAGTTGATTCATCTCGAAATTAGTCACATAAACAAATCCAATATCATTAAGCACTAAGATTATACATGAAGGTAACATGTTTATGTATTTTCTTTTCTTCATTCAAGTTTATGTTATAAAAATCACTATGCTCACGAACCTTTGCTGTATACTCATCAATTGGGAGTAACTATTTCTCGATTGAGAAAGTATATAATGAAATTGTACATGTATTGCTTGAACTCAATCTTGACAGGCTTTAGAAAACCCACCTTCATTGTCTATATATATATTTTTTAATATATACAATATTTGATTTGAATGGATTCATAGATATAAATTTATATATACAATTTAAAATGCAATCAATATATGTAATTATTTTTTAAGGCAATAATAAAGTTAATATATGTATAAGATATTAGATGGTTGTTTACCTTCTCATTTATTTTAATGGTGAAAGTTTAAATATGATAGAAATAGATATCTCTCGAATATTAGTGTACATGCCCAAAGCATACATGTAATGATATCTATTAATATGTCTCAACTTGTATGGAATGTATTCATATAGAAAATTAAATAATTAATAAAAGTGCTGTAATGTAATTAGAAATACAGCTGATAGTGTGACAAAAAAAACAGAGATGTGAAATTAAATATACATAGCCTGGGCCTGGGCCAGAGTATGGCTCTTTTAGTATGCATAACCGGTCCATTAAAATTCGGTTTTAACCAACTCAACGGACTTTCTCATTTCAAACAAAATTCGACCCGATTCTCGGCGAAACAAACTTTGCAGACAAGGTCAAGGATTATGTTATAATTTAGCTAAATTTATCATGCATTAGCCGAGTATGGATTCACATGCAGGACTTCAATTCGATGTACTGTGAAAAGGAGCTCCACTTTTCGATTTTGGCCTTTTTGTTGAAATGTGCGCATTTCTTCATATATAAAACTCTTTACCATCGGATGCTCATTGGATCATATTGGTTTTTCTAGGAGTGTCATGTTGTCTATACATTTTTCCATACTATTTTGGTATTCGGTTCTGTGATATTTATACTCCTTGTTCTCAGCTTTTTTTCAAAGAAGTTTTAGGTGATACAGTCTATCGTAGAATTGAGATAGTTTGGTCATGTGTAATGTATTAGTGATTGCACATTTACGTTATAAGTATTGTGAGATTAATGGAGGACAAAAAGGTGATCTAAGTTGTGAGAACGAGCATGATAGCTAAAGTTAGTGGTCTATGTACTTGATCATTTATACATGATTTTGTATTCTGCTAAAGTATTTTAGTTGGTTTAATGAACTTAGTGTGGCTCAGTTTGATGTAGACCTTGGTCGTTGATACATTCTTTTCTTCTTCCATTTTCTCATTTTATTTTTGGTCTGATTCCTGATATCAAACACTAGTGCCTTTTAATAAGCAAGATCGGACAATGCCGCAGGCTTATAGCATACTTGCAAGAAGAAGATATCTTACATTAAACCAAGCTTTTACAAAGAGGAAGTAGACCAACTACAAATTTGAAAGCACACTCTATTATGCAGAACACTCTTCTAAAACTTGCAACATCTTTCAATAAATTCCTCCAACCTTTATGTAGGCAAACGAATCTTATTTTATAGGTAAAAAATATTAATAATTATCGACAGAATTATTATAAATAGTAAAAGTATATACATTATTACTATAATATTATCGTAGTTAGTAAAAAGATAAGATTCTCCAGAGATGAAAAAACAAGTGTTTTGGATAGAGTTCGGAATCAATTCGTCTAATCTTTTTAATCTCTTTAATCTTATCTCTTTCTCAGTCAATATGAATATTTTACAATTTTTCTAAGCAACAGATACTGTAAATCAAGAATACATTTAGGAAATAAGAAAAATTTTCACTAAGGTTAAAGCTATATAGGTTCTGGAATCTATCATATTCAACTCATTCTTCGAAGTGTAGGGTAATTTTGATCGTGTGAAACAACTTCCTATGTTAGTCCATCTATCACAGGTACAGGTGGACTAGTATCCGCGTCAGAGGCTAGAACCTTGTCTCAACTTGAGACCAAGCATTCGAAGACGTGTAACCAAAAGCTGGGTGATTTTGAATTGCAGAGTGTGAATGAGCCAATATAGATAAATATCAAGTGGTTGAAGAATGTCAAATCTGTGGTTTAGTAATAGACTTGCAGCTGCAGGTGACATGAAAACTATGGTATTAGCTGAATTCACTTTATTTGCATAGCATGGGAGTTGGGGAATGACACTGTTTTGTGGTATTGCCATGCTAAACATACATTGGCATCTAAACTCTTGATTATTTTGTGTGGCATTGTAAGGCCACGGATTTTGGTTGGAACTGAACATATAGCAGTACATAATTCATCGTCTACTTGAATACTAGCTAGTCTGAGATTAGACAGTTGTTGTGCAAAATCGCAAGTGAACGAGCCGAACAAGTAATAAAGTAATGAGAAAAGTATCGTCCCACGAGGATTATTGTTAATTAATACCCAAAATTAAAATAACTCAACTTTTATTTGGTAGATGAAATTTGAGTAAATGAATTGATAACTATGACTAAATTTAATTGCAATTGAAAATAAATGAAAATTAATTCAATGAATAAAAACTCTAAGATTATGATTTCACCATAACTAATCTGTTCCTCTCCTTTGTTCTTTTTAATAAAAATTAACTATCCAGTTGCTAGTCGAGATTCCCTGAATTATTCACATAGCCCCTTCCGAGGTCTAAGGAAAATACCCTATAAAGATTAACTGCTATGTTCCTATGCAAGTCAAAACATTAAAGGATTCATTAAGATTTATGGATCTCTTTTATAGACTACACAAACCATGCAGGTATATTCCTATCCTACATGTAATTTATGACATTAAATACAATGAACTAGACACATAAATCAGCTTCCGCTATCATTATGATTAACAATTCAACTAAATAGTGGCCAATTATTTAGAATCATTAAGAACAATATTAAATGCATCAACCAAGATAGAAAATCATTAATTGAATAGAACAAAGGTTTGGAACATCAAAGTTAGGCTACATCATAACCTTAGAAAACAAATCTACTCCATAATAGAATTTACAAAAATTAGAAAATTAAACATAACAAGAGATAGGAAAACTTAGTGGATTGAAACTTCACCGTAGAATTTCTTCCTCTGCTTTGCTCCTCCTCTCCAAGCTCTCTCTCTCTTTCTCTAAACTACTTATTGTTTTGGTTTGTGATGGAATGCTTAGAATGGTGATTCTAAGGCCTATTTATAGGCCAAATTCACCTCCAATTACATCATCGATTGCATCATCGTTTCCTGATTTTCCACCATTTTGCATCATCGCTTGCATCATCTTTCACCTACCCCATTCAAAGTCAACTTTCAAATTGCATCATTGCTTACATCATCGTTCACCTACCCCATTCAAGTCAACTTCTATTACATCATTGCTTACATCATAATTTTGATTACATCATTTCTTATATCAGCATGACATAATATTTATTTCTAGAATACCCTATCTTTAAATCGCGATAATTTCTTTATGTGATCTCCGACTCGAGTAATTCTTAAGGGGATGAACTTGCTGCGAATGATATTCATTTTGTAACGATGATCTTGTTTTGAACAATATTACTTGGTGGGGTCCACATGCACATTTTTAACCAATTTTATTCTGAAAATAAAAATAAAAGAAATATGAAATAATTTACTTAATAATAATAAAAATATTAAGAACTAAGCAAGAATTCAAATTTAAAAAGATAAAATAACTCCATAAATATAAAGTTATCACACCCCCAAACTTAAGATTTTGCTTGTCCTCAAGTAAAACTAAAACTAACAATCTAAGCTAAAACCACAAAAATTAAATCACAATCCATTTTCGTAGGTAAACACGATGACATTGAGCATATGCCACAAGCCTTTAAACCCCTAGGTGTCCTTAGTAGGAGGAGTTGTGTCTCCTGAGGGTTTACCAGTAACGATACCCACAAACGTTAAAAGATTCCACTCATAACTTATCAACATCTCACTAAATACAAATTAACAGAAGTCTCATACATGTATGATCTTGTATCAGGACTAAGGATAAGTCACTAATGATCTAAAATATAATCATCAACAATCTCACACCACTTTCAAAGCAATTTTATTTCAAAACATCATATTCACATGTTATGGACTTATTTCGCTTCGACTCTAATTCTCACAAGATATCTCTCATAACTCTCATGAATCCTAAAGCAAATACTCATGCAATCATATGTGATAGAGGTTATGTAAAGGCATAGCAAGCGTCATTTACATCACATATGAATATAGACGTTTAAAAGAACCGCACTTTTGAGTGAATAGATCTCATGATTAGAATCGAATACTAAGAACGTAGATAGAGCATGATGACAGACTTCAACTCTCAAATTGGACTTCCTTTTGAAGATCAATAGGCTTTATTAAAGATTGTATTTGGGCTATGGTTAATTGACATGTAAGAAATTTTAAGGTACAGGTTCAACAAGAACATATGATCATACCAAAGTACTTCATTTATTCTCCTTAATTCATCACAACTTCTTTTTTTTTTTTTTTTTTTTTTTAGAAACACATTGTGTAAATGTTAACACTTCAATTCCCTTCTCCTCTTTTACTTCATCGCATGATCCCAAACTTCATAAAGTATGACTAAATTTAAAGGCTCAATAGGGTCATTTAATAAAGGTAAACAGAGAAAAATATTTAAAGTGTTTGGCTTCAAAGGTTTTATGATGTGTCTCAATTTAAAGTAGGAAAGTAGGCTTTTGTAGAGTAGAACTAACCTATATTACTTCTAAGAAGTCGATCCAATTTTCAAATCAAAGCAACTCATGTTATCTACAATAATGATTTGTTCTCAGTATTCAATACAAAACCTATAGAGATCATCTATTAAGAACAACGTGAAGAGTGTTTAAGAGTAGAAACAAATAAATCTCTCAAAATGAAACGTTTAAAAGGCTCAAATCCTCACCAATGATAATCTCCACTAATAGTCCACAGTTCATGTAAACATGATATTTATCCACTCAATTAACTAAGATCATGACATTCAAAAGTCTCAAATCATGCAAAGATGTTCATGGCTATTCCTTAGTAAAGATATTCAACCAAAAACATGCATTAAGACTTCATTAATAAATACAAAGTAGTTAGTCGACTTGTTAGGGCAGAAAGAAAAAATAATAAAACAAATAATGAAAATCTTTTTGCTTTTTTTTTTTTTTTTTTTGTTTTTTGTTTTTTTGGAAATGAAAACAAAGATGCGTATTAAGAGCACAAAAGTACTCCTTACTCTGCCATCTTTTGATTTCAACTCGGACCAGTTTTTGAATCTTATGGTTTTAATAATAGCAAACTCTACCCCCAAACTTATTTGAGACAGTGTCCCCAATGTCTAGTAAGATAAAAAGAAGAAAAACTCAAATGGAAATGCTATTAATAAAACCATAGGATAAGAAAGTTACAACCGGAGAGTAAGATCCAGTGCACGCTTCTTGTTACCGCTTGATTCAGGAGTCCAAACCACCTGCGACATGATTGGATCAACTTCGGGTATAAAGTCTTGCAGTTGGTCAATCAGTTCATCAGCACTGGAAGCTGAGACTAGAATACGCCGGTTTGCTTGAGTCATAAAACCCTGTTCCACAGCATGATCAAGAAAAGTCAATAAACCATCATAAAAACCGTTAGTGTTAAGCAAACCTAATGGCTTTTTATGAATGTTGTAATGGGCCCAGGACGCAATGTTGAAGATTTCTTCAAATGTTTCCAAACCATCAGGTAATGCGATAAAGGCATCAGCATTGAGTAACATGTACGCCATTCGTCCGTGTATGCTCGTGACCTGAAACTCATTACCTATGCTCGTACCGATAATATCTTTCCTTTCAGCCAAAGGCTTTATTGCGACACCGATGGTTTGCCTACCTCCAACAGTTGCAGTTACCGCGACAGAACCCTTCAGTCCTAAACTGCCTCCTCCATACACCAAATCTATGTTTCGGGTAGCTAAAGCAGTACCAAGCTCAGCAGCTGCCTTTGAATATTGTGGACTCATCCCAGACTTTGGGCTACAAAAAACACAGATGTTTTTGAATTTACTGCTCGAGGGTTCTGCCATTTTTTTTTTTTCATAGAAACCGAATTATTTGTTATCAGTCATAATCACTTATTTAAAGAAGATGAAAGAGTAAAAGAACAGTTTTAGGATGCTACACAGTATTGGTCAGAGGGAAAAGGAAATGTTAAGTGTAGAAATGTCAAAAAGAAAGCCCAATCTTCGAGAAAAAATAAATAAATAAAAAAAAAACAAGCCGCTACAAATACAAAATTCAAAAAGTTTGGCGACGAAACGTCAAAAAGTAAACACAAACATCGAAAAAGTAAACACAAACGTCAAAAAGTAAACACAGACATCGAAAAATTTTGAAAATAGCTGCTAAAAATAAAAATGTTCTGTGATGAAACGTCAAAAGTAAACACACTTATCAAGAAAGCTTGAAACGACCTAAAAATCCAAAAGGACAGGTAAGGAAAAGTAAACACAATTATCAAAAAATTTGAAACAGACTGCTAAACAAAGAAAAAAATTGATGCTACAGTAGTTGTGATTGTGGCTCACATCTTCCTCTGGTTTTACGTCCAGAAACGGCTTAAACAACTTCTATGAGTTGAGGATTGGCTTCCCATCCAGTTTTCTTATAAACTGGCAAACAGGGTCTTTTACAGTCAGATTCCCAAGACTATAACGCTGTTTCTCTTTACTGAATAATTCCCATAAATCTAAAAGAATACGTTGAACTTTCCCACAAGGATGCGTCTCAAGAGTCTCACGGATGTTATCCAAAGACTCCTTACTCAGTCCATCCTTTATACATTTGATTTTATCTTCTCGATTTATGGATAAATATCCAAGATTTTTACAGCTTGTGTCGCAGTTACATCTCGCACACTTATGACAGACTTCCATTCTTTTAGCTCTTCTCTTCTTTGAGTAAGAACTTCTTCCTAATCCTGGTAAACGTTTAATTAATGAATCATTCAACTCACCTGCTAAACGTACCTTAGCTTCGATGATCCACCGAATATGCTCTGGAAGACCTAAAGATGTTAGTGCCCTCATTCTTTCGAGTCTGCACTTGTAAATCTTTCTGAGTACATCTTGGGGTAGAGTAGGGAAATGATTTTTCAGTGCTACAAGACTTGTCTCCATCTCTAAAAGAGAACGAAAAATTATCAAAGAAAAAACAAAAACACACAAAGAATACAATAACACACAATAACACACAAACAGAGAAAAACTAGCTAAAAAGAGAAAAACTTGGATTGCCTCCCAAGAAGCGCTTAATTTATAGTCGTTAGCTTGACTGTTGAGAAGCGTCTTAAGTTGGGTTTGAAAGCGCGATAGTGGATTTCTGTTGAGGCTCTCCACCATCCATGTAAACTTTGAGTCGTTGTCCATTGACTTTGAATCGACGATCTGCACTTTGAATTTCAACAGCACCATGTGGAAAAATTTGAATAACAGTGAAAGGCCCAAACCATCTAGAGCGTAGCTTACCTGGAAACAAACGTAATCGTGAATTAAACAAAAGAACCTTCTGTCCTGGAGTGAAATCCTTGTTTAAGATCCGTTGATCATGCCACTTTTTGGTGCGTTCTTTATACAGCTTAGCATTTTCATATGCACCATGACGAAGTTCATCCATCTCATTGAGTTGCAATCTTCGCAGAGCTCCTGATGCTCCTATGTCGAAATTCAACTTTTTGATAGCCCAGTATGTGCGATGCTCTAGTTCAACGGGTAAGTGACATGCCTTTCCGAATATCAACTTGTATGGAGACATCCCAATCGGTGTTTTGAATGCTGTTCTGTAGGCCCATAATGCATCATCAAGCTTTTTTGACCAGTCTTTTCGAGATGCACTTACCGTCTTTTTCAAAATCCATTTCAGTTCTCGATTTGAGATTTCAGCTTGTCCATTGGTTTGCGGGTGGTATGCTGTAGCAACTTTGTGTTTGACTCCATATTTGGCTAGAAGAGCATCAAAATACCTGTTGCAAAAATGCTTCCCTTCATCGCTGATGATTGCTCTAGGAGTTCCAAATCTGGTGAAGATATTTCTACGCAGAAAATTCACCACCACTTTGGAATCATTGGTTGGTGCAGCAATGGCTTCAACCCATTTTGACACATAATCCACGGCCACCAGAATGTAGAGATTCTTGAAAGACGGTGGAAATGGTCCCATGAAATCAATACCCCAAACATCGAACAACTCCACTTCCAAAATATTGTTTAAGGGCATCTCATGCCTTCGCGAAATGTTACCTGTGCGTTGGCATTGATCGCATGCAGCAACATACGATAGAGCATCCTTAAAAATGGTAGGCCAATAGTATCCAGATTGAAGAATTTTGCCAGCAGTTCGATTGGCTCCAAAATATCCACCATAATCAGAAGAATGACAATGGTGGAGAATATCTTGTGCTTCATCTTTTGAGACGCATCGTCGAAGGATCTGATCTTGACATAACTTGTACAGGAACGGCTCATCCCAATAGTAATGTTTTACGTCTGCCAAGAATTTCTTCTTTTGCTGCCATGAAATGTCAGGTGGATAAACTTTGTGAGAAAGAAAATTAACAAAATCAGCATACCATGGAACATTGCTTGTATCCAGAACAAAGAGCTGTTCATCAGGGAAAGTCTTTTTAATGTCTATGTCAAGATCCTCCTTATCCCCTCGTTGCTCTAGTCTAGAAAGATGGTCGGCCACCACATTTTCACTTCCCTTCTTATCTCGAATCTCTAAATCAAACTCTTGTAACAGAAGGACCCATCGGATCAGGCGTGGTTTTGCATCTTTCTTCTCCAGAAGGTATTTGATGGCTGAGTGATCCGTGTATATAATGACTTTGGAACCGATTAAGTACGGTTGAAATTTATCGAATGCGAAGACTACAGCTAGAAGCTCTTTCTCAGTGGTAGCATAATTGACCTGTGCATCAGTTAGTGTACGGCTAGCGTAATAAATGGTATGAAAAATCTTACCAATACATTGTCCTAGCACGACTCCAATGGCATAATCACTAGCATCACACATCAGCTCGAACGGCAAAGCCCAATCAGGTGCAATAACGACTGGGGCTGTCACAATGGCCTTTTTCAGTATCTCAAATGCCTCTTTACATGCATTATCGAAGTGGAATGAAACACCCTTCTCTAGTAAATTGCATAATGGCTTTGTGATCTTCAAGAAGTCCTTGATGAATCTTCTGTAAAACCCTGCATGCCCTAAGAAACTTCGAATGCCTTTGACAGATGTTGGTGGTGGCAGCTTCTCAATTGCCTCAATCTTGGCTCTATCAACCTCGATGCCTTTAGCTGAAACTTTATGACCTAAGACGATCCCTTCTTGTACCATGAAATGGCATTTCTCCCAGTTAAGAATCAGATTTGTCTCTTCGCATCTTTTCAGTACTTGTGCTAAGTTATCCAAACAAGAATCAAATGATGAGCCAAATACTGAAAAATCATCCATAAATACCTCAATGAAGCGTTCCACCATATCTGAAAAAATTGACATCATACACCGTTGGAAGGTGGCGGGTGCATTGCATAGACCAAACGGCATTCTCCGAAACGCGAACGTTCCATATGGGCATGTGAATGTAATATTTTCTTGGTCCTCAGGTGCTATAGAAATCTGATTGTAACCAGAATAACCGTCTAAGAAACAGTAGTAAGGGTGACCTGCTAACCTGTCGAGCATTTGATCGATGAAAGGTAAAGGGAAATGATCTTTCCTGGTCGCCTTATTTAGTTTCCTATAGTCAATGCACACTTTCCATCCGGTTACTGTTCGTGTTGGAATCAGCTCATTGTTTTCATTGGTGACCACTGTCATGCCTCCTTTCTTTGGTACCACTTGCACCGGGCTTACCCATATACTGTTCGAAATAGGATAAATGATACCTGCATCCAAAAGTTTAAGTACCTCTGCTCGGACAACCTCCTTCATGTTTGGATTTAAACGTCGTTGGTGCTCGATGGATGGCCGGTACTTATCCTCCATGAGAATTTTGTGTTGGCATATAGATGGGCTGATTCCTTTAATGTCTGCGATCGACCATCCAATAGCCATCTTGTGTTCTCGTAGTACTCTCAATAGCTTTTCCTCTTGTTCTCTACTTAGAGAAGATGAAATAATGACAGGTAGTGTAGATGAGGTACCTAAGAATGCGTACTTGAGATGAACTGGCAGTGGCTTGAGCTCCAACTCTGGTGGTTTTTCTGTTGATGGTACCGGTTGTCTTTTACTTGCTCCAAGCTCCTCGAAAGGTCGTCTGAAAAATATGGGAGATGAAGCTTCCAGTTGGTTAACACATTCTGTGATGTTCGCACTTTCTGAGTTTGGTGCTCCATGTAGGCAAGCTTCAAGTGGATCTTTTGGAATGATGATTTGATGTACTTCTTTGATACATTCACCCACCATATCTACCCTCATACAGTTATCAACATCGTGTGGATGTTTGAGAGCTTTTAGCACATTGAAGGTTACCTCTTCATCTTGAACTCTGAGTATGAGTTGACCTTTCTGTACATCAATAAGGGTTCTTCCTGTTGCTAGGAATGGTCTACCCAAGATAATGGGTATTTCTTGGTCTTCCTCCATATCTAGCACAATAAAATCCGTAGGAAATATGAATTTATCCACTTTGACTAGTACATCTTCTATGATTCCCCTTGGATACTTGATTGAACGATCAGCTAGCTGCAACGATACTGTAGTGGGTTTTGCTTCTCCAAAGCCGAGTTTCTTGAAAACGGAGAATGGAATTAGGTTGATGCTTGCACCGAGATCACATAATGCTTTTTCAAAGAATGAATCACCAATGGTGCAAGGAATTGTAAAGCTCCCCGGATCTTTGAGTTTGGGTGGTAGCTTTTTCTGCAAGATTTCACTGCATTCTTCGGTCAAAACTACCGTTTCATGCTCTTCCAGCTTCCTTTTATTTGAGAGGATTTCTTTCATGAACTTCACATAACTGGGCATTTGTTCCAGAGCATCTGCAAAAGGAATATTAATTTGCAGCTTCTTAAAAACTTCCAGAAATTTAGAAAATTGCTTTTCTAATTTCTGTTTTTGAAATCTCTGAGGGAAGGGTAATGGTGGTTTGTATGGTGGCGGATTGTCTGGGAACAACTTTGACTTTGGCTTCTCTGCTTCTTGTTGTTCAACCATCACTTCTTCTTCTTTCTCGTCTGCTCTTTTGACAGGTTCTTTTAGCATTTTACCGTTTCGTAACGTGATAGCCTTCAGGTGCTCCCTAGGATTGGTCTCTGTGTTGCTTGGTAGGGATCCTTGAGGTCTTGCAGTCAACAAATTCGAGATTTGACCCATTTGTACCTCCAGATTTCGAATGGAAGCTGCTTGATTCTGGAGCGTGGTGTCTGTTCTCGTCATAAATTGAGTAGTGCTTACGGTGAGTTGAGCAAGTGCTTCTTTAAGCGACGGTTTGTTGGCCTGCTGCTGTTGAGGTGGTGGCAGATATGACTGTCTGGGTTGATCATTGTTTTTCCATGAAAAGTTGGGATGGTTTCTCCATCCTGGATTATATGTGTTGGAGTACGGATTATTTTGCTGTCTGTTGCCCACAAAAAATGCTTGATCTGTCTGGTTTTCATCGCATTATCCGTTGGAATGATCCCCTCCACAAAAATCACAGGATGCTGACTGAGTATGAATGACATTAGCTGTCAAGTTTCCAAGTTGCTTGGCTAATGTCTCGACCTAAGTGGAAAGTCTGGTTAACACATCATTTTCCTGTATTCCGAAAACTTTTTTCGGAACTAATCTTTCTGATGGCCATTGGTAGGCATTTGCAGCCATTTCTTCTAGTAAGTCCCAAGCGGCTTGATGGGGTTTCCCCAAAAGTGCTTCACCAGCGGCGGCATCCACCAATGTTCTTGTGGAACTCCCTAAACCATTGTAGAATGTGTGTAGCTGCAACCAGTCAGCAACTCCATGATGTGGGCACCGTCTTAGCAGATCCTTGAATCTTTCCCACGTTTCGTACAATGATTCTCCCTCAAACTGTCTGAATGTGGCAATCTCGGTTCGCAGCTTTGCAGTCTTGGCTGGTGGAAAGAATTTGGCCAGAAATTTTTGTGCCAAGATGTCCCATGTAGTAATACTCCCTGATGGCAACGAGTTGAGCCAACTTTTAGCTTTATCTCGAAGGGAGAATGGAAATAATTTCAAACGGATGGCGTCATCAGTAACACCATTATGTTTGAACATATCGCAGATTTCCAAAAAGTTGTCAATGTGGACATTTGCATCATCGTTCGGAGCCCCACTGAACTGATTGTTTTGTACCATCTGGATGATTGCTGGCTTAATCTCAAAGTTGTTAGCAGCAATAGTCGGTCGCTGTATCGCTGAAGTATTACCCACCGTGGGTAGAGTATAATCTCGTAATGCTCGAATTTCAGCATCTATTGGTACAATGTTTTGTGTGTTGTTGGGTCCTTCAGCCATATCCATGAGTGCAGTACTTGCAGCCTTCCTTACTTCTTTCCGATTCTTACGACAAGTTCTTTCAATTTCTGGGTCAAATAGTAAAACTTCGCCCCCAGACTTTCTCATACACCATAAAACTCACAAGTAATAAAGCAAATAAAATAAAATAAATAAATAAATAAATGACCAAATTAAAAATTGAGTTACGTAGTATTAGTATTAATTGAAATAAACAATCCCCGGCAACGGCTCCAAAAACTTGTTGTGCAAAATCGCAAGTGAACGAGCCGAACAAGTAATAAAGTAATGAGAAAAGTATCGTCCCACGAGGATTGTTGTTAATTAATGCCCAAAATTAAAATAACTCAACTTTTATTTGGTAGATGAAATTTGAGTAAATGAGTTGATAACTATGACTAAATTTAATTGCAATTGAAAATAAATGAAAATTAATTCAATGAATAAAAACTCTAAGATTATGATTTCACCATAACTAATCTGTTCCTCCCCTTTGTTCTTTTTAACAAAAATTAACTATCCAGTTGCTAGTCGAGATTCCCTGAATTATTCACATAGCCCCTCCCGAGGTCTAAGGAAAATACCCTATAAAGATTAACTGCTATGTTCCCATGCAAGTCAAAACATTAAAGGATTCATTAAGATTTATGGATCTCTTTTATAGACTACACAAACCATGCAGGTATATTCCTATCCTACATGTAATTTATGACATTAAATACAATGAACTAGACACATAAATCAGCTTCCGCTATCATTATGATTAACAATTCAACTAAATAGTGGCCAATTATTTAGAAGCATTAAGAACAATATTAAATGCATCAACCAAGATAGAAAATCATTAATTGAATAGAACAAAGGTTTGGAACATCAAAGTTAGGCTACATCATAACCTTAGAAAACAAATCTACTCCATAATAGAATTTACAAAAACTAGAAAATTAAACATAACAAGAGATAGGAAAACTTAGTGGATTGAAGTTTCACCGTAGAATTTCTTCCTCTGCTTTGCTCCTCCTCTCCAAGCTCTCTCTCTCTTTCTTTAAACTACTTATTGTTTTGGTTTGTGATGGAATGCTTAAAATGGTGATTCTAAGGCCTATTTATAGGCCAAATTCACCTCCAATTACATCATCGATTGCATCATCGTTTCCTGATTTTCCACCATTTTGCATCATCGCTTGCATCATCTTTCACCTACCCCATTCAAAGTCAACTTTCAAATTGCATCATTGCTTACATCATCGTTCACCTACCCCATTCAAGTCAACTTCTATTACATCATTGCTTACATCATAATTTTGATTACATCATTTCTTATATCAGCATGACATAATATTTATTTCTAAAATACCCTATCTTTAAATCGCGATAATTTCTTTATGCGATCTCCGACTCGAGTAATTCTTGAGACGATGAACTTGCTGCGAATGATATTCATTTTGTAACGATGATCTTGTCTTGAACAATATTACTTGGTGGGGTCCACATGCGTATTTTTAACCAATTTTATTCTGAAAATAAAAATAAAAGAAATATAAAATAATTTACTTAATAATAATAAAAATATTAAGAACTAAGCAAGAATTCAAAT
This sequence comes from Dimocarpus longan, assembly GCA_022984855.1. Taxonomy (NCBI): domain Eukaryota; kingdom Viridiplantae; phylum Streptophyta; class Magnoliopsida; order Sapindales; family Sapindaceae; genus Dimocarpus; species Dimocarpus longan. The sequence goes on from CM041018.1 coordinate 1,093,106, forward strand.
TTAAAAAGATAAAATAACTCCATAAATATAAAGTTATCAACGGTTTCTAAATGTCAGGATTTTGTTGCTTAAAGGATATTTACTAAGTTTAGAAATTAAAAAACTTCCTAATTTGGACTTGAAATTTACCAAATTAAGAAACTTGTAGCGTCAACGATGGTGCCGATAAGACCAAACTGAATTTATCAAAATCGAACCCAAAAGTCAAAACACATCCACCAAACCAGTAGCAACTAGCAAACCACATCTTTATAACCCATCATGACACCCCACAAACTCATTGCATCCAAAGACAGATAAACAGGACCAAAAATCGAAAGATTAATACAAGAAACTGAAGCAAACTATCATAAAACCACTAGCTACCACCAAATTCATCTACTACTCTTCTGCATATCAACCACCTTCTTCCATGATTCTCTGCTGGAGATCTCATTCCACCACCTCCCCACATTCTTCCTAGAAGTGAAGAGCTCTTCTCCTTTATCAATTGAATTAATTAAATAGGATGTATTGGGAAGGTGAGAAAGATCAGCCAGAGAGAACTCATCGCTAGCCAAGAACCGACTCTCGCCGAGCCTTTTCTCATAAACATCAAGCACTTTTGCCAACTTTTCTTCGTTTAGCTTGATCAGACCCTCGTCTTGCTTGAGGTTCATTCGAGGCGCGAGTGCCAGTTGAAACACAAGAACAGAGCTTGGTGGGTTATAAGTCTGCCCTTCAGCTTCCAGCCACTGATCTATGGATGCTTTTGCTAGTGGGTTCGTCCCATATAGTCCCTTGTTTCCCTTCTCTGCGTGCTTCTCACATATATACCTACATATTGCTCGAGACTCTTGTCTCACACATAAACAACAAAAAAGAGGCAAGTGAAAACTAGAAAATCACCAACATAATATAAATGATAGGTGAGTGATTTTTAGTTGTATAAAATGTCTTGAAAAATGTAATCATTCGATTACAATTTTCTATTTATAATTTTGACTAAAAGTGAATATCTTCCATAAAGTAAATATGAATTTCAAATTGATATATAGACTCCAAATTTGTAATGATATTTTGATAAATGACTCTAATTACAAAATACACACCAGAAAAAACTTTCCTGGGACGCTGAGCTAACGCGGTATACTAATGTTGATATCACGTTTCAAGTTTCAATAATAACATGATACTTTCAATAATAATATGATACATAACATAATTTTTTAAATAAAAATCAAGTAACTAAGCATGACAGCATCATGGAAGATTTTTCCTGAGGTGAATTTTTCCATATGCACATCAGCACATAGATTGATTGAAATTAGAAATAGATAGACTGAAAGTTACCAAAGAGAGAGATGCTGTCATCTTCAAAGGCTGGTACTTGGCCAAAGGGCTGTTGCACGCAGTCAGAATGAGAGACAGAAGAAAAATTGAAAACACCAAAAACAAAAATTTGTAAACAAGAAATTGGATTTGATTTTTGAAGCAGTAGTTGAATAATTACCTGCATTTTGAGGAAATCGGGCTTCTTTTGTTCACGTTTGGCCAAGTTGAGCGGGATGAGCTGAAACTGCACATCTTTCTCGAGGAGACAAGCTAGGACTCTGGACACGGCAGTGGAAAGTGGTGGGCCGTACACTTTCACCGGAGCTGCCATTATCAGATAAGTTTCTTTTTTTAGTTTTGAAGAGCCTCTGCTTCTAGACCTAGTCTGGGTCCCTATATGGCTTCTTTATATCTTGTTTTCTTTTGGACCATACAAGTAATTAAAGATGGAAAACATGTCTACTTATTAGTTGTGTCTGCCACTTTATCTCTTCCTTTGAAGTGGGTTGTTGATTGGGTCCACCTTGATATTACAAAACAAGAGAACCTAATTGGTGGGAGCTCTATGCAACATTTTGGTAGGCTTCAACCTTCAGTGAATTATAGAAGTTCTCATTGGCCCAATCTTGGAAATGGGTGGACACCCAAGTGCCGCAGTCCAAGCAACATCTTGGGCCAGAAGAAAACCCATGTTGTTGGCACCGTACCAACGATATCCAAATAGAACTAATTAACACTACTATGTCCCAAAATAAAAATGTCAAAATAACATTGGTTTAAATGATACATTATGTATGCTGTTAACTTCAAATTCAAAATAATAATAATAGGCGCTCTCAAGTGGAGTGGTGCAATAGATGCTTCTAAGTAGGGTGACATAGTAGGACCACCCCCACCTATCCAGCTTTCGAGAAAGTAGAGGAACAAGGTTCAACATCACGGACTATAAAATATGGATAATTTTTTTATTTAATATGGATAGATCTCTCTCATTTATGAGAGCAGTATTCTGAATCATGTGTTAGCGTCCTATCTCAATTAAGTCCCGACAGTTATTTAATTTAATATTAGAAGGTAAAAATAATAATAATAATAGGTTAATTTTTTTTATGTTGTTGTCAAGTACGAAAATTTTCTTTAAAATCAAACTGGTAATAATTGACAGGGTAAAACAAAAGTAGTCAGAATTGACAACCGAACTGCACTTGTGTCGCGGTCGAGCTCTTGCGGCACCGCAGTCACGCTTTTGTGGCTAAAATTTTAGTTTTGTATATTCTTGTTGGGTTGCATTTGCTTTTCATTTTGTGCCAAAATATATATTTTGGAAACAATCTTGGAAAATTATTAAAGCACAGATTAACATAAATTTATTTCATAAATTTGGTACAATCGATGATCTTAAAAACATGACCTGTAAGCTGTCATATCATATCTCGATCCCAGATTTGGACAACTCAGCACTGTCTCATTGTTTGCACAAGCAGTTCAATTGGAATGAAGCCTATTATTAGACATCGATGCTGCTATTTTTCCAACATTGACATCAAGGGGTGACATACGATATTCAAGCTCTGGATCTTTGAAAATGTTGATCATTGCTTCAACCAGGTCGCTTCTTCTAAGAAACCTCTCTCCCATATTTTGAAAGTTAAATTTTTGTGTCGCGCACAGGACCATGTTCACTTTGTTCATGTCCCCCACATCCGTCACAACCACCAGTGCAGGTTGATGCCATTTGTCCTTATGGTCCGCAACGTACTGCAATTACATAGAACAAAAAATGACCATGTAGAACGAAAAATGGCCATGACACAAAAAGGAAGATTAGAAGATCATGAAGAATAAATACAATGTGAGGATGCTTATATTAAGACATACTGAATTATTCTCTCTTTCAAGGTGTCAATCTTCTCCTTTGGAGTCAAAAAGTGGATGCAGAATTCGACGATCTCCATCATGTCAGGACTACAATAAAAGTTACCAATTGCCTTGGTAGATAGAACATTGTTTGGGTATGTGATCATTTGGTTATCAATACACCTCAGGAAAACTGTAGTTAATATATTCATCTCTTCAACTATCAGCTGAGGCTCAAAGAAGTTGAGTTAGGATCCAAATAGTCCATTAAGAGAAGATATATGATGAAGCAGTAAATTGATATAAAATTTTTATAACCTGGACTCCATCCACTTCACATCTGTCACCCATATCAAATGGGTGCATTATGAATAAGAAGATGATTGATTCGAAAACTGTCTTGGCAGGTGCTTCCAAAGATGAACACTGCCAAGAGAAGCTGGGAGCTTATAAAAACTAGCAAGTTGGTGACTTTAAATCCAATTATCACGAGCCAGATTATGACTATGATGATGGAAACAGTGATGTTCAACATGCTATGGAGCCTGTCCACGGCTGTTTTTGTGTCATTGAGAGACAGGGCAAGTGCTTTACGTGCTCTGAATGCATTAACCTGAAACGAAAAGGGTCTGAAATAATTCTCTTATCGAGGATTGAAATTGAAAGAAGAACCAAAACACTATCAGCAAGATGCTTGTAAATTTCAATTACCAGCCAAGTTTTAATAGCTGATTTGCTCATTCCTTAGTTTGCACGTACTCCAAAGAGCCGCATTGTCTTGGCAGCTTCTTCTTTTCCCATAAAGGGCGTCAGATCATCGAAGTAGATGTTTTTAATAAAAAAGATTTGAGATCATACAACTTCAATACCAAGAAGGCACATACGTCAAACTTATCCCAATAGAAATTTTTATTTTGTTCTTGCAGACCTAGAAAGTAAATAAAAAAACAGCGGTTGCTTGTGCATGAAGACACTGAAAAATAAATCAGTACACTTAAGACAGTTAAGGTAACTTACAGGGATCCTGACTTGGCCACCTTCTGGAAAATCTTCTTGGCTGCCTCTTTTGCCTGGAATACACTTCTAATTTCCATCATAGACTCATCTTCTATATCAGAATTCAATACCCGTTCATCTAGTGTCAACAAAGAACCCTGGTGGATTATTATTATCATCTTCTTCATGTTCCAAGCAGATACATTTTTTGGGTTCAGCTTATGCAGATGGTAAATTGGGATCTCTTCATGTTGCTTCCTGGACATTGTCCTAGAAAATCTTGGTTTTTTCCCAACAGTGGGACATTTTTGTAGTTTTCCACTTGCTCGAAGCAGAGATTCTATGACGTCGCCATGCATAGTTGCACCATAGTTTTGAAATTTTCTATCTTGAGCCTCGGAAATGGTCCCTTCTTGTTCTTGTGTGATATGTCTTTCAAACGATTGTGGACTGCAAAGTGTCTCGATCACATGCTGATTGAACAAGGCATCTTGGATTCGTTCGAAGAAGGTGTTGACATGGAATGATGAAGCGAAAATCTTGACAATGAAAGTTTTCAGGAGCCATATCAAGGTACCAACTAAAAAGCATGTGGAGCTTTTCTCGCATAAGGCAAAATTTTGCTCTTGGTCTCCTGCTCAACCTTCTCTTCAAAGATACACTGCCGCAAAAGCAGAACTAGACCTAACCAGAGGCAATTCTGAACTGCAATCCTCAACCCATAAACAAAATACAGGACCCTTTTTCGCAAAATGAAATGACTTTCAATGATGATCACAACAACCCGAATTCCCAAACCTGGGACTAAACGTCCACAGACAAGAGACAAAGCCAGGAGCTCCCACTTCCACAGTGGGAAATCCCACAGTGTTTGCCTTTTTATTACAGGTATTGACAAGCTACAAACTAAAGCTACTATAATCAATGCAAGACTCACCCATAGAAGTATTCAATGTGTAGAACTTCAGGTTCCTGTATTCTTCAGGAATGTCTTCAATGTCATGATCCTCCGCATCTTCATTTTCTCTTTCAGATGACCCTCCAGAGTCATCATCTGGAAAGCCTATAATTTTTCCTATCATAAAATCTTGAACTCCTCCTGGACAAGCCTTCTCTATCTGAACCTGAAGACAGTTGACTGATTTCTTGGTCCGTCAAGCCATTGCTTTTCTGCCAAACAGCTTCGGGCAACACTTGCTGGAACGAAACTCTGAATTTATTGGATGAGCCTGCAAGTTTACTGCTTGAACTTTCCGTGTTGGGTTTTGATGCATCCTCTGTTCTTTTCACGCAACGATTTTCATTGTCAGTCTTGATAACTACTTCTCTTAGGTGTCCTGAATCAAAAGGGTCCTCCATGTGAGAGTCGCTGTGTTGATAGTGATGCAGAAGAGCTTGCTGTTCGGCTGCTTCCTGCTATTCGTTTTGTTGTTTGAATGACTCAAGGACTTGTAGGAGAATGTTGATGATTTGCTTCAATTATTATTCGCTCAACATGCTCTATTTGTCAACGCGAAATTCAACAAAGACATCAAACTTCAATGTTCATAGATTGAAGCAAGTAAAGGCATTGGCGTTGAACATGCAAGAAGTAGAGGAAGAACTAAAACGTGTCTTGGTCATCAAGAGCAATTCGTACAATACAATTTTGTAGTTGATAGAAATATGCAGACAAAAATGTAGAATTATCAATACGGATAGAGAAAAAAAATAAAAAGATTATCTGATCAAATCCCCTTCTCTCCCTTTTTTACGCAATTGCATCAAATATATATACTCTGCCTTTAACCTCTGAAAATGACATTTAACTTATTTCAGACGTAGTTAACATTTACAAGATTAATAGTAAGACTTGAGTAATCTTGAGGTTAGCACGTAATTATTTATATTTTATAAAATAAACAATAATGGAAAAGAGAGCATTAGAATTTAAAATTTACATTTGACTAAGCTACATCATACAAATAGAAAAAAAAAGAAAAAAGAAAAATACTTCTTAAATGTTTGTAGTAATTACATGATCAACTTGTTTAGATAGAGTTAAAAATCGGCTGCACTATTTCCACAAAAGAACACCATTATTGAATTGATGAGTGTTATTATTATTATTATTATTATTCTTATTGGACTTGGAATTTATGCATATTATTAAACATGGACAATGTGGACATGCATAATTAAGATGGTATCAAAGTTGTCAAGATTCCACTAGTTCACATACACCAAGCAAGGCAGTCATAAACTATGAATATTATGGGAGCCACTTGATCATTTTTATATGATAGAACTGTTGAAAAGGCTATTTAAAAAAAAAAAAGAAAATAAAGATAGTTGAAAAGACAACATATGCAGCTATGCCTCATTGAAAAAGCTAAGGTCGGTTGAGAGTCCAAAATTTATCAGAATATTTAACAACTATAAGGAGTTTGTGTTCGTATCAGGACTTATATAGTTACTTACCAAGTTGTTATATTTGATTTAATTTAAGAAGACTTAATTGAAAAGTCCAAGTCTTTGCAGATTGACTTTCATCAAATCATTGAGTTTCTAAAAATGATCTTTATATGCCCATCATGCTGCGGGAAATTAATAATAACAGCAAGTAGTTAATCATTTAGCTATCATGACATGATGATGGAGGAGGGAAAAGTTCTTTTTTTTTTTCTTTTGTGAAATGGTCATAACGTGTCTGCAATATAAACAACTAATATTAATGGATTAGACGTGGAGATCTGTGAATTTTCCATGATTAGATTCAATATGCCTATGATGGTCCTAGTCCTGTCTAGGCAACATGGAGCCAAGTTGCTCGTGCTAGATTTCTTATAATTCATAAAAAAATTGTCTTCTTGAAATGTGACAATGATATGATTTTTTTTCCGGAAGTGTTGGATATCACAGAACATGAGAGCAAATGCAAGCATGGAAGGACTGGTTTCTTTGCTCTTCATTGACAATTCTATACATAATGGATGTGGAAGGGGTTGGCTTGGACAAGAAGTTCCAAATTGTGAATTAAGAACAAGCCAAAAAAAATTAGGTTGTAACTGCTTTTTTAAAAATAAATAAGGTTAAAATGGATTGAGTTCATGACCCACTAAAATAGGTATGGATTTGGGTGGAAAGTGAAAATTCATTCAACAACTTATTAGGTTTGAGACGGATCCATATGATCTAATCAAAGATGTTCTATTTCTTAATATTTGATTCATTTAGAGCCAATTTTTTCTCTTTTTTTTTTTTTAATTAAAAAAAAGAAAGAAAGAAAAACAAATAAAGCCTAGCATTGTATGTTTTGTTGTGTTGCATTTACTTTTCATTTTGCGCCAATTTATGTATTTTGTAAACAGTTGCGAAAATTTATTATATAAAGCATAGCTTAGCATTATTTATTTCATAATTTTGGTACAATGTGCTTGAAAACATGATCTATGAGCTTCCATGATCATATTTTAGCTCTCACTGCCTCATAGTTGGTGTTGTGCGCAGCGGAAATTAAACAAATACACAACTACTAATGCTAGCTATTAAATATAAATAACAAATACTAATACAGCAGAAAAGCAGAAAAATAAATGCAAAGCGAAAAAGGAAAGAACACACCAGATTTACGTGGTTCGGTATAAAACCTACGTCCACGGGCGCTGCTGAAAACTTCCACTTACTCCAAAGCAAAATATTACAAAATCTGGGTAAGATCCAAAAACCCAGAAACATATGGGGAGAAAACAAGAATAATACAAATGTATGGATCTTTTACAATTCTTGTTTTTGTGGGATACAAATCAATTAACTAAAGGACTTATTTATAGTCCACTAATCTCCCACCACAATCTAATGTTTTAGATGTGGGATTCTAACATGGCTAATTAAGCCACAATTCAACAAATCTCCACCTTGGCGTATTAGCCTTCAGCAATGCCTTCATATATGCCTTTTAGACTTTCAAAATATTGATCAAGTCCAAACAATGGTTGAACTTGATTGCTGTCACCACTTTGGTCATCATATCCGCAGGATTATCAGCAGTCCCAATTTTCTGTAAGAGAATCGACCCTTCACTCAGAATTTCCCGCACAAAGTGATATCGGACATCAATATGCTTGGTGCGAACATGGAATACCGGATTCTTTGCTAAATGAATGACACTTTGACTATCCGAGTAAATAGCAATATTCTTCTGTCTCACTCCCAACTCTACCAGTAATCCTTGTAACCAAATTGCTTCCTTCACAGCCTCTGTCAATGCCATATACTCTGCTTCTGTCGTAGACAAAGCAACTGTTGACTGTAAAGTAGACTTCCAACTTACAGGAGCTCTCGCAAGAGTGAATACATATCCAGTAGTTGACCGTCGTTTATCCAAATCACCAGCATAATCTGAATCTACATATCCGATTGCAAACTGACCAAGTGAATCTTCCTTCTGAAATACCAAACCAAAATCTACGGTTTTTAACAAGTACCGTAGAATCCATTTCACAACTTGCCAATGTCCTTTACCAGGATCATGCATATACCTGCTCACAACTCCAACTGCTTGCGAAATGTCAGGTCTTGTACACACCATAGCATACATCAGGCTACCAACCGCATTAGAATACGGAACACGAGACATGTACTCTCGTTCTTTATCAGTACTCGGAGATAATGATGCACTCAACTTGAAATGAGGAGCAAGTGGCGTACTTACAGGTTTTGACTGTTCAGATACACCAAAACGCTGTAATACCTTCATCAGATATTGCTTCTGAGTCAAACAAACCTTGTCTTTTCCTCTATCTCTGCTAATCTCCATACCGAGAATCTTCTTAGCTTCACCCAAATCCTTCATTTCAAACTCTGAACTCAACTGAGTCTTCAGCTTCTCAATCTCCACTTTGCTCTTAGAAGCTATCAGCATATCATCAACATATAAGAGCAAGTAGATGAAGGAACCATCTTGTAGCCTTCGAAAGTATACGCAATTATCAAATTTGCTTCTGGTGTACTCTTGACCTATCATAAATTGATCAAATCGCTTGTACCATTGTCTCGGAGACTGTTTCAAACCATAAAGCGATTTATTCAATTTACAAGCCCAATTTTCTTTACCAGCAACCTTAAATCCATCTGGCTGAGTCATATAGATTTCCTCTTCTAAATCACCATGTAAAAATGCAGTTTTTACATCCATTTGAACTAGTTCCAAATCCAATTGAGCTACAAGGGCCAATAAAATTCTAATGGAAGAGTGTTTCACAACTGGAGAAAATACCTCATTGTAGTCAATCCCTTCCTTCTGAGCGTAGCCTTTCGCCACCAATCTTGCCTTGTAGCGAACATCTTCTTTGTTTGGAAATCCCTCTTTCTTAGTAAATACCCATTTGCACCCAATTGCCTTCTTATTCTTCGGTAGTTGAGCTAGCTCCCAAGTTTCATTCTTCCGAAGAGACTGCATTTTTTCATCCATAGCTTTCTTCCACTTATCAACTTCAGAACATTGGACTGCTTCTCCGTAAGTGGAAGGAACATCATCATCTACAATTGGAAGTGCATAGGCCACCATATCAGCAAAACGAGCAGGTCTGCGAATCTCACGTCTTGGCCTATTTATTGCAATTGATTCTTGTTGCTGCGAAGGTTCTTGGGTAGGAACCTCTTCTTCTCCTTCTTCTTCAGTAACCTCCTTGATCATAGGAGTGTCATTATCTCCATCAACAATTCTAGCTGGATTATTTGTTGACTCTATCTGTTTCTGAAAAAACTCCACCTGCTTCCGAGTAGACTCCACCTGTTGCGGATTACCCTCAACAATATCTTCTATTTTCTTTTTCAGCATCGAAGACTCATCAAAAGTAACATCCCTGCTGAAGATTATCTTCTTCGAATTAGGATATAAAAGACGATACCCTTTCACCCCTGAAGACATCCCCACAAATATAGCTTTCCTTGCTCTCGGATCCAATTTAGATTCCTTTACATGATAATAAGCAGAACAACCAAAGACATGTAAAGAATCATAATCAGTAACAGGTTTTCCAGACCATACCTCCAATGGAATTCTACCACCGATCGCTGCTGACGGTAAGCGATTAATGAGATGACATGCATAAGTCACTGCCTCAGCCCAAAACTCCTTGCCCAACCCAGCATTGGACAACATACACCGAACTTTCTCCAACAACGTTCGGTTCATGCGTTCTGCCACCCCATTCTGTTGTGGTGTGTGCCTAACTGTAAAATGACGTACAATACCCGCATCTTGACAGACCTCTCGAAAAGATTTACTGCAATATTCACCTCCATTATCTGTTCTGAGGTGCTTAATCTTTCTCCCAGTCTGAGTCTCAATCATCTTTTTCCAATTAAGGAAAATCCTAAGTACATCATCCTTTTTCTTCATTGTGTATACCCAAGCTCTTCTGGAAAAGTCATCAACAAATGTAACAAAATAGTGTTTACCACCCAAGGAGGCTGTCCTTGTGGGTCCCCACACATCAGAGTGAATATAATCCAAAATACCTTTAGTATCATGAACTGCAGTTGCAAACTTCACTCTCGTCTGCTTTCCCAGAACACAATGTTCACAAAAATCCAACTTGCAGGTTTTTACTCCTTTCAACAAGCCTTGATCCACCAAATTGCTTAAAGCTTTCTCACCTGCATGTCCCAGACGCATATGCCATAGTCTGATAATATCTGAATCAACATCCTTCTCTGATACTGCTGCTGCTGATTCAGTAACTGTACTACCATCGTAGTAGTACAAGTTGTTCTTCCTTGTACCTTTCATTACCACCAAAGCCCCAGATACAACTCTCATAACTCCATCTCTGATAGATACCGTGTAGCCTTTAGATTCTAAGGCTCCCAATGATATGAGATTCTTTTTCAAATCTGGAACATACCGAACTTCTGTCAGAACTCTGGTCGATCCATCATGATTCTTCAATCGAATTGAACCTATCCCCTTAGTTTTGCATGAGTTATCATTACCCATGAGCACAATTCCACCATCTAGCTCTTCGAAGTTGAAGAACCATTCCTTATGTGGACACATGTGATAAGTACAACCCGAATCTAAAATCCACTCACCAGATCCAGATGTTGATGATAGACTAACCAACACAAAATCTTCTTCCTCATGTTCGGCTACATATACATCGGAAGTAGCTTTACCCTTGCCCTTATCTTTCTTCTGTAGCTTCGGACAATCTTTCTTCCAATGCCCTTTCTCATGACAAAAGGCACATTCATCTTTATCAGGTCTTTTCCTTGATTGTGATCTGCCTCTTCGACTCTTACTTCTTCCCCTAATTGTAAGCGCCTCTGCTGATTCATCCCTATTCTCTTTCTGATCTTTCTTGCGAATTTCATAATTAAGCAAAGCTGCACACACTTCTTCAAAGGACAATTTTTCTTTCCCATGAATAAGTGTAATGCACAAATGATCTAACTCATCAGGAAGAGATCCTATCAACAGCATCGCCTTCTGCTCATCTTTGAACGTTTCATCCAAATTCAACAAATCAGCTAACAAACGGTTGAAATTATCAATATGGTCATTGATATTCAAACCTGGTTTCAACTGAAGACGGTACAACCTCTTCAACAAATATAGCCGATTCTCATTGCTTTTCTTCATATATTTGTTCTCCAGCGCCTTCCACAATTTACTAGCAGAGGTTTCCTTCATGAAAGGATACTTCTGCTCTCTACAGAGACATGAGCGAATTAAACCACATGCCTTCGTATTTTGCCTCTCCCAGTCCCTTTCTTCAATATTCTCTGGTCTTGTTTCTTCCAGAACAATATCCAAATCTTGTTGATACAAGACGTCCGTAACTTCGCTTTGCCATAGGCCAAAATTATTTCGACCATCAAATTTCTCTACTTCAATTTTTACATGTGAAGATGATGCCATTTCTGCTTTACAACAAAAGTTTTATGCCAATAGCTTGGTGATCAAATGAATAGTACTCAAAAGGTTAGCTCCCAGGAAAGGCTGGAGGGGTCACAAACGGTCCCACTTAAAATCCAGTCTCCTTAGACTATTATAGTCTTTTTGACAGAGCTTTCCTAAATTGTGGCTATTCCAAAATAACACCGAAGCTTTACAAACAAATAGCTATCTAATGCCCTAGACAATTTTATGCCAATAGCTTGGTGATCAAATGAATAGTACTCAAAATGTTAGCTCCCAGGAAAGGCTGGAGGGGTCACAAACGGTCCCACTTAAAATCCAGTCTCCTTAGACAATTATAGTCTTTTTGACAGAGCTTCCCTAAATTGTAACTATTCCAAAATAACACCGAAGCTTTACAAACAAATATTTAATAGCTAGCTAATGCCCTAGACAATTTCCTAGATCAATCGAAACCTAGGGCTCTGATACCACTTGTTGTGCGCAGCGGAAATTAAACAAATACACAACTACTAATGCTAGCTATTAAATATAAATAACAAATACTAATACAGCAGAAAAGCAGAAAAATAAATGCAAAGCGAAAAAGGAAAGAACACACCAGATTTACGTGGTTCGGTATAAAACCTACGTCCACGGGCGCTGCTGAAAACTTCCACTTACTCCAAAGCAAAATATTACAAAATCTGGGTAAGATCCAAAAACCCAGAAACATATGGGGAGAAAACAAGAATAATACAAATGTATGGATCTTTTACAATTCTTGTTTTTGTGGGATACAAATCAATTAACTAAAGGACTTATTTATAGTCCACTAATCTCCCACCACAATCTAATGTTTTAGATGTGGGATTCTAACATGGCTAATTAAGCCACAATTCAACAGTTGGCACAAGCAGTCCAATTTGAAAGAAGCATATTATCAGATACGAATGCTGGTATTTTTCCAAAATTGACATCAAGGGGCGGCATACGATATTGAATATCAAGATCTTGGAAAACGATGATCATTTCTTCAACCAGCTTGGTTCTTCTCTTAAATCTCTCTCCCATGTTTTGGAAGTTCAATTTTTGTGTCGCGGCCACGACCATGTTCACTTTGTTCATTTCCTCCACATCCCTCACAGCCACCAGGGGAGGTTGATGCCAGTGGTCCTTTTGGTTTGCAATATACCTGCAATTACATAGAACAAAAAATGGTCCTGTCACAATTGAAGGACAATGACGAATGACTAGCTAGGATGAGAATGCTTATACTAAGACATACTGAATTATTCTCTCTTTTATGGTGTCAATTTTCTCCTTTGGAGTCGAAATGTGGACACAGAATTCGATAGTTTCTATCATGTCAGGACTACGATAGAAGTTACCAATTGCCTTGGTGGATAGAACACTATTTGGGTATGTGATCTTTTGGTTATCAACACACCTCAGAAAAACTGTAGTTAATATATTCATCTCTTCAACTATCAGCTGAGGCTCAAAGAAGTTTTGAGTTAGGATCCAAAATAGTCCATTAAAAGTAGATATATGTTGAAGCAAGAAATTGATTCAATATTTTTACCTGGATTCCATCCACTTCACATCTATCACCTACATCAAATGGGTGCATTATGAATAAGAAAATGATCGCTTCGAAAACTGTCTTGCAAGTGTTTCCAAAGATGAAAACTGCTAAAAGAAGCTGGGAGCTTATAAAAACTAAGAAATGGGTGATTTGAATTCCAAATATGATGAGCCAGATTATCACGATAATGATAGATACAACGATGTTCAACATGTTGTGAAGCTCATCCACGGCTGTTTTTGTGTCGTTGAGAGACAAAGCAAGTGCTTTACGTTCTCTGAATACATTTACCTTAAATGAAAAGAATTTGAAAAATTCTATTATTGGGGAATCAAAGTAAAAGAACCAAAACAGAATAAGCAAGTTGCTTGCAAATTTCAGTTACCAGCCAATTGTTAAGAGCTGACTTGCTGATTCCTTCGTTTATGCATGCTCCAAAAAGATGCATTGTCTTGGCAGCTTCTTCTTTTCCCATAAAGCACAAAAGGTCATCGAAGGAAATGTTTCTAATAAAGAAATAGAGGTCATATGACTTCAATATCAAGAAGGCACATGCATTAAATTTTTTCCCAATAGAATTTTTTTTTTTTTTTTTTTTAATCAGTAACTTTGGCAATTTTGTCCTTACAGAGGTAAAAAGTAATTGGAAAAGAAGTAATTGCTTGCACATGAAGACACTGAAAACTAAATTAGTACTATTAAGACAGTAAGGTAACTTACAGGGACCCTGGCTTGGCCACCTTCTGGAATATCTTCTTGGCTGCCTCTTTTGCCTGGAATTCGCTTCTAATCTCCATCATAGACTCATCCTCCATATCAGAATTCAATACCTGTTCATCCAGGGTCGACAAAGAGCCATGGCGGACTATATTTATCATCCTCTTCAAGTTCCAAGCAGATATATTTTTCGCGTTCAGCTTATGCAAATGGTCAATTGGGATCTCTTCATGTTGCTTTTTGGACATTGTCCTAGAATATCTTGGCTTTCTCCCAACTGTGGGACATTTTTGTAGCTTTTGACTTCCTTGAAGTAGAGTTTCCTTGAGGTCACCATGCATCGGAGCACCATTATTTTGAAATTTTCGCTTTTGAGCTTCTGGAACGGTCCCTTCTTGTTCTTGTGTGATATGTCTTTCGAACAATGGTGGGCCGGAAAGTGTCTCGATAGCATACTGATTGAACAAGGCCTCCTGGATTCGTTCAAAGAAGGTGTTGACATGGAATGATGAAGCAAGAACCTTGACAATGAAAGTCTTCAGGAGCCATATCAAGGTACCAGCCAAAAAGCAAACCAGAATTTTTCTCACGTAAGGCAAAACCTTGCTCTTGGTCTTTCGCTCAACCTTGTCATCAAAAGTACAGTGCCACACAAGAAGCACCAGACCCAACCAGAGACAATTCTGAACAGCCTTCCTCAACCCATAAACAAAATACAGGACCCTTTTTCGCAAAAGAAAACGACGTTCAATGAGGATCACAACAACCCGAATCCCCCAACCCGAGACTAAATGTCCACTGACAAGAGACAAAGCCAGGAACTCCCACTTCCACAATCGAAGATCCCATAGTTTTTGCCTTTTTAGAACAGGAATGTACAGGCTACAAACCAAGGCCACTATGATCAATGCAAGACTCACCCATTGAAGTATTGTCAATGTGTTGAACTTCGGTTTCCTGTATTCTTCAGGAATATCTTCAATGTCATGATCCTCCTCATTCTCATCTCCTCTTCCAAACAATCCATCAGAGTCATCATCTGGAGGGTCTATCAGCCTGGATTTTTTTGTCTTGTCCACCAACAATCTCCACGAGTTTCTCCTATCATAATATCTTGACCTGCTCCTGAACAAGCCTTCTCGATCTGAACCTGAAGACAGTTGACTGATTTCTTGGTCCGACAAGCCCTTGCTTTTCTGCCAAAGAGCTTCAGTTAGTTGTTCGAACGTAACTTGGAATTTCTTGGATGACCCTGCAAGTTTACTGCTTGAACTTTCTGTGTTGGGTCTTGATGTATTTTCTGTTCCTTTCCCGCAACCATTTTCGTTGTCAAGGTTGACAACGACTTCTCTTTGGTCTCCTGAATCAAAAGGGTTCTCCATGTGAGAGTTGTTGTGTTGATACTGATGCAGAAGAGCTTCTTGTTGTTCTGCTTCCTGCTCTTGTTTTTGTTGTTTCAAAGACTCTAACAATTGTTTCATTGTGAATGCTTAATGCAATTCCAATGCTCTTGAAGACATCATTGCATTGGAATAACTACCAACATACAAAGCATTTTTTTTTTTTCACTATTAATATAGTTTTACGTATATAAGAAGCTACTTGAGATTGCCATCTGTGGAGCATCTAAACTTTAGAGAGATGCAGTTTGCAGAGAATAGAGAGAGCCAATATTGGTTGAAGCCAAATGCATCTTTATAAAATCGAAAAATGAGAACAATTACACGTAGCATTGCACTACCCTGAACGAACAGACACTTTGAAGTCACAAGTGACTTATTATCATTATCTTTATACAAAATTAAAAGTTAAAAGAGAGAGAGCACAATTTACTAAAAAAAATTACATTGAATTTATGAATTTATATTGGGCTGTTCTAGGAATATTATTACTAACACAATTAGTAGCTTTTAGAAAGTTTATCTTTTAATGAATTTATAACCACATAAATTCATTATTATGTCTATGTTAGAGAAGCTCCCGTAGATTTTGTACCCGAAATGTTTTAATTCAAGCAAATACACAGGAATTTTTTTTTTTTTTTTGGATTGTACAATGGAGAGGCTCGAATAATGCGCAACCTGTAATATCACTTTGGTGGTTTCTAGTTCATATATTCTCTTCCACTAATAAAGTTCTCTAAATAGATCTAGGAACTGTTCTAGCATTTGAAATAGTAGCCATCCTTCAAGAGATTTCCATTCTTTATATGTACAGTGCTATAGTTTTTGAAACGTTCAATCTGAAGAGAATTTTTTTGACAATAGAAAATCTGGCCCCTATGTCAAAATTATATTCTATTCTTTTGATGAAAAGAGAAGCAGCATATGCATATGTTCCAAACTTTGAAAATTCTGTAGTTGAGGGCTCTTTTTCTCCTTTCATGACATTTTTTCACCCACTTGCAAGATTTTTTTCTTTCTGGTTAAAATAGCCAGGGAACTATAAGTCTAACGATGCCACGCAGATTCTACCATTAGGGATCACCTGATTCGCGTTAACGGCTTATAATACTTTGTGTTACTGTGCTGATCATGATATTGATGCGTGATGCCTACATGATAATGGTCAAGAACCGTAGATGATTCTAAGAGGACTCTGTTAGTATATATTGCATATATTCTCGTACTTGCTTGAAGGGTACTTTAGTAACTTTGTTCATTGTTTTGGACTAGTATGTAAGCTAGCTTTTTCCTTTTTTTTGCTTTGCTGCCAACACATGAGAACAGTTCTTCTAAAACACTTCCGGTTACTATGTTAGTGAGATTTTCATGGCATATTTAAGTATTTATTTCATTGAATTTGCATAGTATCAAATCCTAGAGATTGGAGAATAACTTTCTACTGCAAGTATTCAGTTTCAGCATCAGTTTTGAAATTTCATTCACTTGTTATCTTCAAAATCATCAGTATTTTTTTGGGTCTTGTTATGGTTACTTTGGATCAAGGTCAGTTATCAATCTTTACATTGTCTTTTCACTACTACTCTTTATGGAGGTTGTTTGGCATCTTCTTTGGTGATTTATTGAACATGTATTCTTTTAATAATGATCTTAAGGTTATTTCTATATGGTTGAACAGTACAAATTATATGTATTGTAATTTTGCAATGAAAATTTTTCTTGTTCGCAAGGAGTTGTGGGACTATGTCAATGGTAGTATGATTTGCCCAAACTCTACATATGTTGCTTCTGTTAAGTAGATTAGTAAATGGAGAATCAATAATGCAAAGATTTCGACATGGATTAATAATTTCTTTGAATCATCTATTAGAATCCAGTTAGCAAAGTTTCAAAATGATAAAGATGCAAGGAGTTAGTTTGTTATTACATATAATCAATCTAACTTGTTAAGAAATATCAGATTAACATGAATATTCGAGAAGCAAAACAGAGTGATCGATCCCATTCACAAATTTTATTCTTATTTGACCGAATTGTGGGAATTAACCTTAATGGATCCTACTGAGTTGGCAAAGGATGTTGTTTACCAAAAATTATCAATTGTTATAAACTATCTCTCATTGGTTTCCCTATCTCGTGTTTGAAGGGGATGTCAGCATATATTCTCATACTTAGGCTTAGGGGTACTTTAGTAACTTTGTCCATTGTTTTGTCCTAGTATATAAACCCTTTTTTTTTCTCTTTTTTGTTTTGCTGCCAACACATGAGAGCAGCTCTTGTAAGATACATCTTATTGCTATATTTGTGAGATTTTCATGACATGTTTAAGCATTTGTTCTATTGAATTTACTGACTCATCTATGATTAGGCTGCACTGGCTATGAAATTGTGCATTTGGTTAGCAACTATTTAAAGTTAAATTGACTGAATCTACATTGATATGAGCTCCTAGTTTGGATATAATTTTAGTTCTATATCAAAGATTCAAGAGAACAAAATCCACTTGGAGTGATGTTTTTCCTTTTGAAGAGTTAAAGAAAAAAGGCATCAATCATTAAAATAAGGTCCATATCTCAGTGCTACTCCAATTGTTTGTCCCTCGGCTAAACGCTGTTACAACTCTTCCCGATAGCCTCTTCTGCCGGTCCCTTTTTGGCTTGCAACCTGTTCAAGGATTTTGAGAACTTCCAAAGCCAAAAACAAAAAAAAGGTAAGTCGATGTTTATCGATACCTCCTGGTCAAAAGCTGCAGAATTTCAATAATTTCAGAGAATTCAGGTCTCAAAGATGGATCTTGTTGCCAGCACCTCTCGAGCAATTCGGTTAATTCCCGATGAGTATGCCTGGGAATCGTAGGCCTTAGACCCTAAAAATCCACCAGAGCCAGTGCTCTTTATATTAGTCCACACCATTTCATTTTAAGCTCATGATAAACTACATTGTAGAATTTGAATTTCCTTAAAACAATGAAATTATCTTAGGCAGCAACATCATGAGGAAGTACCTTCTGGACTACGCCAACTGCTGCCTGTAATGGGGTTAAGTTCCCGTATGGAAGCTGTCATATCAATCACAACATAAATTATATAATATGTTAATTCTATTTTCCTTAAGTAGACAAGAAATTGTCTTTTCTAGGCAGCTTTACCTTTCCTGTAAGAAGCTCCCATAGCACAATCCCAAAGCTGAAAACATCAGCTTTATGGTCATATGGTTTATGTTCAATTACCTTCCAAGCGTAAACATCAAATAAGCATGTCAGAGAGACAAGAGAGTTTAGCGTATGGAGGCTGATTGCAAGCAATCTACCTATGGTGCAGAAGTGTGATCATAAATAAACCCACATGATTCAACAACCATTAGTGCAGTCCATACAACTATATAGCATGAAAACAACACATAATTTGTATTGCTTAATACTAAAGGAGTCTGAATCACCCAGTAATGAAAATGATCCAAGACGTGCGTACATCTTAAGAGACTTGATCAGAAATAGATCACAGAGACGATTTTTTTCTTGAAATTAATATTAAACATAAAAGACATCAACAGTTCTAACTCTATTAAACTCAAAACAGCTATACTCCCCCAATATGGAGATTACTGCACAATGCCCTTTTCAGCTATCTGAGCATTTATTTGAAAGCGATTAAAAATGATTCGATAGGACATATATTGGTGAAGTGTCCTTTAAAGTTACATTTGCATTAATTTCTATTCCCTTATTTGTCTTTTGCAGCATGAAGAAATGCTTTGGTGACATACATAGAACCATTTGGTATCTCTGCAATCTGACTAAATACTATAATTCGTGGACACAGAGAGTGCGAAAGAGTTGGGTGCAGTAGTGCGAGGGGTGGGGGCTGGGGATGGGGGCGTGTGCAGAGTCACCCTAGTTTTGGCAATTATAAATTTAACCAACAGGGTTAAGGCAAAGAATCATCTCCACTTCCAAAAAAAGTGAAATTTAATAGTTAATAAGCATAAATACTATATATTACCTACCTCTGGAGCCATCCAACGATATGTTCCAGTTTCTGCAGTCATTACACCAGACTCAACCTGAACTCTAGCAACACCAAAATCGGCAACCTTAACATCCTACGGACAAATTGTTTGAATGTTAAGAAAGACTGAAATTTCAACCACCATGCTTAAATTGTATATATCTTCTAATAAAAAAAATATAGCTTTTATCAACAAGAAAGCAATGTGAAATTAAGATGAACCTGATAGGGTATGCAAATGAACAGAGTCAAAATAGCGTTTACGCTAGGAAAGAGTGAAAAAATAATCAGTGTGAGCTAACTGCTAAGCATCGTAACTTAATTAAGGAATTTTAATAGCATGAATAAATACCAATAGTTTGAAATAGCCTTTAGAACTGTATCCCCAATCTTCAGAAACCTTAAAAATGTATATTATTAGCTAAATCTAGAAGAAATCAGTGAATCTCTTACTCCATTCTCATCCATCAAAAGATTGGCTGTTTTGAGGTCCCTATGGATTATATTATTCTGATGCAAGTAATTCATTCCCTTTGACACATCAATTGCAACTCTGAGTAAGGAAGGAAGCTTAAAACCACCCTTTTGTTTATGCAGAAAGTCATACATGCTTCCACCAGACATAAATTCTGAGAAGAAAGAAACATAGAAAAGATCAGAAATTATAAATACCAAAATGACATCATCTATAGAAAGATTAAGATGTTTGTAGTGAAACAGTGTATCCACTAGTTGTAGCATTTAAATTCACCCATCACAATGCACAGCTTTGGAGGTCTGGTACATGCACCGATAAATTGTACAACATTCTTGTGCTGAATTTTCCTGCACATTTCAGTGAAAGATTTTATTTTGATAGTTGGCTGCTGTTTCTTCAAAACTCCAAGAAAGTCAGGCCAGAATATCAAAAGTAAAAATATTACAGAACACAAGAAAGACACTCCTGCTATATGAAATTTAAAATTTTTATCTTAACAAACCTCATAATATAAACTTCTTGAGCAAACTCCTTCCAGATATTTTCATTTAGATGCTCAGTCATAACCTTAATTGCCACGTTTTGACTACAGAAAGTACCTTTGTACCTGTATCAATCAAACCACAATTATTCAAAATGTTGTCACTCACAAAATGGTTACGGCTCTAAGAGATAATAAAAACTCACAAATCACCATAGGATCCAGATTTTATCTTATATTCGAATTTCAACAAGTTTGCATCAATTTCCCAAACATCGATTCCATCAGCAGGTACAGTAACATGATCAATTCCAGTTTGTTCTTGCTCCCCAGCGGGATATACAACATGCAGATGCTTCTGCAGAAGCCTTCAAATTATTATATGTATAAGACTGCTAAATAATGGCAAAACAACATTCGAATTCATAAGTTTCAACCCCAGAAGGTTCATGTAGAATCAATGGAAGTATGAATAGATCACCAGAACAAGAAACATAAAAAATCCTAAGCAATGATTTCTACCATTCCTTAGAAATTATCCTTCATGTAAATAAAAATATTTTAAAAATAAAAATTAAAAAAAAAAAAAAAAAGAACCTGAGACCACCCTAATACTTATCTAATGTTCTTTAATTCCCACGAAAGATAATGGGATGTATTCTGAAGGACACAGCATGGCGGGCCTTACATATTGTAAGGAAAATTTTCACTTTCCATCTGACATTGCTAGAACATATAAAAACCTCATCTAGATTAAATCAAACCAAGAAAAGTTAAGCTGAAATGATTAGGCATCCCCAATCCTCAGCAAAACAAATCTAAAATTACGATTATAAACAGAAAGTAGTATGTAAAAGGGACTACCTCAACAGCGGCTACCTTAACCTTCGGTATTTCCTTCACCAGCACATTTCTTAGCTGCTCAGTCTCCTACAAATCATAAACACAGAAGTTCTCAGTTTAATAATATACTGAAAGGGAGAGAGATAGATTCATAATTGTGCAATAGCATCCCAGGATAATACAAGCAATAGACCTGAAGCCAATAATATATCACACTCCATCGAGAATGTTAAAAGACAACAAATGAAGAATTGATCTTCATGCAGTAAAACACAAAAGAAGCATAAAAGAATGTTTTGTTATGTTATGAACTACACTAAAATTCTCCAAGGAGACGAGGACTAGTGATCTATTTCTTAAAACAATGAAAAAGACTAAAAATACCTCAAGTGGCCAACCATCAACAACAAAGACATCTAAGGAGTAGCCATCTATAGTGGAAAAGGCATGTGCTTCTTGAATGTTCAATCCAATCTCAGACAACAAGGAAGTCAACTGAAAATCAACAGAACATGCTTTCAGCAAAAGGAAAAACATTACTTAATAGAGATAAATACATTGCACATAGAATATCTAACAGAAGTATCCACAAGGAAAATTTTGCATAGCACCATTGATGCCAACCTCCAACCAAACAATCTAGTTGAAAGGCAATATGCTGAAACATAGGTTATTAGAGATCAATGGGCATGACAGCAAACAAATAATCGCAAGACATGTTTGACATGCTGATTGTTGAATGTCGATACTTGCTTATGCAAAGAATACAACAAGATGGAATGATAACAGAAGCCATCTAATGTTAACCCAAAAAAAAAAAACAATAAAGGAAAAAAAACTACCTGACACAGGAGTTTTGGCTTGTCATTTGTTGATATTGTGATTTCATGCATTAGCCTACAAGATTGCAAAGAGATTGCAATGTTAATCTACTCAAACGCAATAAAAACTATAAGCAATTGACAGAAAATGTTGTAACCCCTCAATTGAAAAGTATCTTCTCATTCACAACAACAAATGCAAGTACAAATACAATGGAACAAAACAAATGACATAGTTTAAAGAGCAAGATATATCGAACTAAGATCAATTGGACAAAATCTCAAAATTTCCAGAGAGCCTTTTGGAACTATTTACCGAGAGTTAAATGGGTTGGCATGCACAGAACAATTGTCATCTTGAGCATCAGATTGGTTAACTTCATATGCAGGCTCCAGATCAGGCGACAAACCAATGGCAGGAGGTGGATGAAAGCTGAAAAGAGAGAAGATAAAAATAGAGAGAGAGAGAGAGAGAGGTGAAAAGACTATAATTATAATTAGCAATTTAACAAGGCCTCCAGAATAATAATTCTAACAAAACACAGACTGAAAAGACATAATAACATAACCATGCCTCCTATTGTTGAGATAACCAAAACATTGATTATCAACTTTTCTCGAAGAAATTGAATGCACAGAGTCACTGGAACGACCAATAGAAGCAGAATGCATCTGCATCAGTGAAAAATCGCTTGATAATCACACTGTGAGCAAAAGAATGATAAATATGTAATGCATTATTTTTAAAGGTCAAATGAAAGTAAATATAGGCAAAGAAACACAAAATCTCAAATCAACACCTGCACAAGCCGGACTTCTATTGCAGGTCTAGTGGCGGGGTCATGTGCCGCATAGAGTAACCTTTTGTGCATCAAAACATCTTCTGCCCTCTCCACATTCACATCCAATGCATACCTACATATTTTCAAGGGAAAAAAAAACTTTCACTTCAATATATTCAAAATCATTTTTGAAATTTCATTGTCTTTTTTTCTTTTTTTCCTTGATTAACAAGGCATTGACAAATTATCATCCGGGAAACATAACACTTCCACATTTTAAAAAAATATATATATATTTGAATGAAAAAATGCCAAAAAATAATTATGTACAATTTTTTTTTTTAACCGACTACTAGAAAGTTCAAAAATTAAAGAAACCGATCAAATCAAAAATGCAATCACAAACGATAATGGAGCCATCGTAATCACCGTCCACTAATCAGTTAAAAACAATTTAGCCGAATCAAAAGCGACGTTTGCTAAACACACAACATTATCACATCACAAACTCTATCAACATATTTTTCAATCACTTTCTCTTCTTCTAAATTAAAAACAAACAAATTTTAAAAGAAAATCAAAATCAGTTGATAAAAAAATGCAATAAACTAGAATCTTCTTCGAGTACCTATCCGTGAGCCGATAAAAATGAGTCCAGAGCTCGTCTTCGAAACCAGGTTGCCTGGTCTCTTCTTCGTTTAATTCTCTCAGTCTACAAAGAACTTCGTTGTAAACTTCAACTTTCTGTCTCTGTTTCCTGCTCTGCCTCGGAAAATAGTCCACCGCTCTGCTACTACAGCTCTCCGTGTCTCCCATCACCGTCCGAGACAAACAAAATAAGAATTCACATGAAATTAAACGGCTACAAGATAAAGAAAGATAGCAAATTTAAATCCGGAACTAGAGACTCTGTTTCAGGTTCCTGGAACAAAAGAGACGGTGTGTATCGGTGATCGACATCAACGGCTGATATTACAGGACAGAGAAAATATTGTAATCGTATTTGCATGAAAACAGAAAAAAGAATATACTGTTTCTTGTTTCACGCCATGGCTTCTCTGTTGATTCTTCTCTTTTTCTTTTTCTTTTTTTCCTTTTATTTTCCCTCTCTTTCATCTGGTGTCTGTTTATAAACGTGATTAATTTGGAGGGTGACATTTAACGAGAACGTGAATAAATAAGTGGCGTATTGCGCACCAGGAAGCGTACGTGGTTCTAACATGGCTTCTTTGCCTTGCTTATATCACCCCCTTTTAAATCACTTTATTTATTTATTCTTTTACCCTAACTTGTTTGTTATCTGTTTATAAGTACGGTTAAAAATAACAAATACCAAGATCCTACTAATTTTTCTCTGAGAATCTACTAAAATTAAATAATAGTTGCACTATAAATGTATGCATGATTATAATGTAATTTAATACAATTGTTCAATTATTGAGTTTATGTATTAATGAGCGATTTAAAGCCTAGTTTCATAACATTTGGAGTAATTTTTTGTTATGTAATTACCAGATAATTTGATATAAATCGTTAGAGATTTATTAGGAATATCGAATTAAATTTTAATATGTGATGTGAAAATCTGTTATCATATTACCAAAAAATATCTATTCCCTTGATAAAAGAAAAAAATCCTCATACTTATGTATATATTCAAATCTCATCATAAATTTAAAGAAAACTGTATTAATTCAAATCTCATCACAAATTTAAAGAAAACCGCATTAATTGTTCGAACTATAAAAAACAGATTACAATAATTAAATTTTTTTAAATTAATGCCGAATAAATCAAAGATCTACAATAATTTTACTTTATATCAAATACTATCTCTGCAGTTGAGATATATATTCCTATAAATATAAAATAATTTTTTTATAATAAAAAAAAAACTACTCATATAAATTATAATACAGGTTTTAAATACAAAATTATATATATAATATCGTGATTTCATAATCAAATTTTATAGCCAGTTGATTAAACAAAAATTAACTTAACAATAAAATATAATATTCTTGGTCTTATAAATAAGGAAAAATTCTAATTTAGTCTCTAACGTTTGATAAAATATTACTTTTTTATTAAGTTTGTATTTCGAATTCTCGTCATTCCTAATGTTTCAAAAATACATTAATTTAGTCCCTCTGACCAAAAAAGCAACGGCTAAACGTGACAGACGAAACAAAAATACGTATTTATACTTGATATAATTTAAAATAGTTAAAATGACGTAATTTCTTTTTTAAAAACTAATAATTGCAAAATAGTCATCCTTATTATCAAAAAATTACCATTGACCACATTCCAATTAAACTGTGACACATCATTTAATCAAATTTTTTAATTTAATTTATTGTTAATAAACATTTTAATTAAAAAATAATATTTTTAATATAAAATAATAATTAAAAAAAATTCTTCTTCATCTTCTACCCCTCATCATCTTTCTCATCTTCAATTTCATCTTTTACATTCATCAAAATCATTATCTCCATTATTTTCATCAAACCAACATCATCCAAACTAAACGTCTAACATCAAACCAAACATCTTCCAAATCTTAAAAAATATATATATATTTATGCAAATTAAAAAAAAAAAATTGGAGATGGCACCCTGCCATCTCCAATCAGTCTTCATCTCCAGTCTCTGATGGTGGAGATCCTTTGGTCTCCACGGTAGAGACCGAGTCTCCAATTGGTCTCCAACTGGGAGATCAGGTCGAAGAACAGATCTCCGACCTGGTCTTCGATCCGGCGATGGAGACCAGTTTTCGGTCTCCCTCGCTGGAAGGAGGTCTCAATGTCTAGTCTTCTATGAAGATTTTTTTTTTTTTAACTTAAAAAAATTTATATATTAAATTAAATATATTAAAATATATATTAAAATTATATAAATATATTCAAATTAAAATGATCAAATTAACCCTTTTCCTATTAAAGTTGACTAACAGAATAATTAAATTGATACATTTTCAAAACATTAAGGACGATGAAAATACGAAATATAAATATTAGTAAAAAAATAATATTTTACTAAATATTAGGGATAAATTAAAATTTTTCCTATAAATAATCCGGTTGATAACATCTGCACCTCCACTATTGTCCAATAGCTTTCCTCTGTTGCTTCATTTCCCACTAAAGCTACTTCTGGTAATAATTATCATACTATTCTGATCTCATTCCTCGTATTTTTTAATTATATCGACGTGGAATCGCTTAAGATAATGGACTCGGAGTTGGTGAGAAGCAAATATTATTGTCACCTAATAGTATTTTATTAAAGTAAAAAATTGAATATAACTATCAACCGTTTTATATTAATAGCTGAATACCCATATCTGTCATTAATTAATTTTATTTTCTTTATTCTCTCTTCAAGATATCCTTTCTGAATCCTAAATCTAATTTATTTATTTCTCTCTTTCAACTTATTTTCCTTTCTACTTTCGGAGAAAAAAAAAAATCTTATTTTCCTTTCTCTCATGTTTTAATGTCTTTGTTCGAAAATTCTGTGAAGACAGAAAATTTTAATACCTTGTTTCAACATTCAGAAGCTTCTTAAACTACATATGCAAAATCATAATTTTCAAACCGAAGACTTATAATTGTCATGAATTGATGTAAAATCAGTACGACACATCACTGTACGCACTTGTGCAAATGTCAAAAATTGTTGAAGAAACAGTTTGGAGGGAGCATAATTTATTTCCATTATCATTTCAAATAATGAGTGATTATATTTCATACTATATATATGTATATGTGTATGTATATATATATATATATTTGCATGTGTGTGGCAGTAACGTGATCATAATCAAAATATGACATTACACTCCTTATATGTCAAGAATTTGCATTGCAAAGAGAATGAAACCAGGGGCGCAGCGTTTCCGCCCCCCGGCACCCGCCCCCCGGCATGTGTGTGACGGTAATGTGATCATCGTCACAATATGACATTCTCCCAATTTCATTAAAATCATATATTCTAATCTCACCAATAACCCATTTATATGGGTATTTTCCTCCCATTTATGTAGATTGTTCTCTTCCATATTCTTTAAGTTGATATCTGAATTACGTCTTAGAGTCATATATTCATCGCTGAAAAAAATAAAAATCATTAAAATCATGTATTCTAATCTCACAAACGACTTATTTATGTGGGCATTTTCCTCCCATATATGTAGATTATTCTCTCCCGTCTACTAAGAATTGATATCTGGATCACGTCTTATAATTATATCTCTACCTCCTCTCTCCCCCAACCACCCTCCAAAAAAAAAAAAATCGTTAAAATCATGGATTCTAATATCATAAATGATCTATTTATGTGGACATTTTTCTCTCATTTATGTAGGTTATTCTCTCCCGCCTCCTAAGAGTTGATATTCGAATCACGTTTCATAGTTATATCATAGTTAATCTGGGTCTATCATACGCTAATAGTAGAAATCCCAAAAACAAAAAAGAAATTGCATTGTAAATTAATCCAGGGTCTTCCAAGTTGTGTGGTAAGGGATGACATCACGTTTCATTTTTTTATTACTGTAATGTTTGTATTAAGATTCAACTAATTAAGCAAACAGAATCTTTTTATTTAAATTATGGTCTGGTTGATAAAGATTATAAGTCTCTATCGATGTTGACTCCACGACCTATACGAATAATCATGGAAATAGAATATGACAATTACGAAACAAGCATGCCTCGAAACGTGTGGACGTTGTCACCGTTTATTGCCCCATTTTTGAATACTAGAAATCAGTGTAATTGTCAATTTTTCGTTGACATACCTGCAAAAATTTGAGTTTCTCACTGGTTCTGATTTAATTGGTCATGTCAGTTCAATTCAACCTTTGATGAAACTTTAAAGTCTTTAATACTATTTAAGAAAGATTCGAGACAAATTTTAAAGAATAATATTATATTTTTTAAAAATTTATCTAAAAATTTTATTCAAATGATATGATAAACAAATTTATAGTTATCATATTAATTTTAGGATAATATATTAATGATGTGATAATTACACATAAATTTATCATATTATTTGAACAATAAATTTTAATAAAATTTTGGATATCATAGTGGCATTACTCTTAAAAAAGATTTATCATAATATTTTTAGGATTTCACTATAATTTTAGCTAGAAAAATCAATGCAAAGTTTAATTAAAGAATAAACTTAAACAATTATTTTAAATATGATTTTTTATGTATAATTAGTTATATCCGTGCATTAATTTTGTATAATCCAAAACAAATTGTACAGTTACCAACCTCTGTACTAGTCTTTGTTTATCTCATTCACTACTAGGATGAATGACTCCCTCCAAACAATGAACAAACTGTTTCTATAAGAAGAAAAATAAAATTTCACGTTTAAACTTTTATATGTAAGATGAGAATAAAAATCCAAACTCACCTCATTGAAATAGAAGAAAAGTTGAACAACCAACTTAATTAACATAATTAGAATGAATATTGTTATGGATATTTTTTAGATTGTCTAAAATAGATTGGTAAAAACTTAATAAACTGGCCTAATAAACTAAAACGACATAGGGCCTGTAAATCTAAATTTTAGCTCGCAGAATCAAACTCCTAGGTCGCCTGCTCTTAGCTTGCATATTCAAAGCTCTGACGACATCCAGCTCGTTAAACCGAGATCGTATATTATTACAACTCTTAAATCGTCAGCCATTCTTAGCAGCTCCAAATCGCCCAGAACAAACCTTAGCTCTCAGACATGACGTATACGTTAAGAAGATTGTGTTAGAATATTGACAGTTTGATTTAAGAAAAATCTCAACCACTAAATATGAGGTTAATATCAGAAACCCATGTTTTAGCAGAAGACTTTTGGTAAATGTCAGTTTTTAAAAATGTAACTAATAATGTCTTTCCAATTTAATTATATTTAATTGTATCATCATCTTCTATAAATAGATGATTATTTTCATTATAAATATAGAAAGAAACACTTAGTGAACAACTGTTACTTTATCAAAATTTTCAGAGAACAACGATAGATGTAGGTCTTATTTGGGTTGAACCACGTAAAAAACTATGTCCATTATCTTTCCTTCTCGCTCATCTTTTTTTCGCCTTTACCGATATTCTTTGCAATATTGAGCATTAAAAATCTGGATTGATCAATTCTGAACATCAACAAATATCGTATTTTAAACTAAGTAGATACATTTGTATCTATAAAATTACTTTTCTCTGGAGTATCTTGAGGGGATTCTAAAGCATGGGTAAAATACTAAATCCATTGTCTGTATATATAGTAATGTATAGTGAAATGGTAGCAGGAAGCTTTGTTGAGGAGTGACACGTTGACAGAGTGACGCAAAGTGGGTCTGTACTTTTGGGCAATAGAGTATTTCTGGCTGTACTACTGTAACTTATAAGTGATGATGGATCGACGGATGGATGGATATTTCAAAAAAGGGCAGATCAAAAAGATGATTGAAGCACTAGTGAAAGCTATCCAAGCTGGAGGCCAGACAGTCAGATGTCCCTGAGGACATTGCAACTGACCACACCACAGTGGCAGAGTCCGCAGACATGTGCCCCACTGCTTTCCAGTGGAATCGTGTGGAAGGTCCAGATAGATCAATTGATTTCATTGGACCATGTACGATGTTGAAATTTCACAACCATCTCTTATTCTTTTCCGGCTCCTTTCTTTTTTCCTATCGGAAAATGTAGCAGTTTACTAATCTAGCTAGTAGGCTCATATTTTTTCTGCTTGTACCTTTAATAATGGATCCTCGTGAAGTGCATGTTTATTTTGTCTATTGTAATTATTTCAAGCCTAGATATTAGAAGAGTATGGTTCCAATTTATCCATCCGTGTGGACTAAAAGCTTACCACATTGTTTTTATTTTTTTTTTAAGTACTAAACGAAACAGAAAACAATCAATATCAAATTGATAGAATCCTAGTAACATGACTTTGATTAGAGACTCTCATACAACTAAGAAACACCCACATTAGAGTAAAAAACAATTCATATTCATTAAAGAATATCTCACATTTGTTCAATGAGATGGGGTATCAGACCTTGATTTTGAAATAAAAAATGTCCATATGCTTTCACTTCATCACAAGACAATTGATTATCACATTGTGTTTTAACTTCCATCTATTTGGAATCAACTAAAAAGTATAAACTCAT
Organism: Dimocarpus longan; assembly: GCA_022984855.1. Lineage (NCBI taxonomy): Eukaryota > Viridiplantae > Streptophyta > Magnoliopsida > Sapindales > Sapindaceae > Dimocarpus > Dimocarpus longan. The sequence goes on from CM041018.1 coordinate 1,123,479, forward strand.
AGGCGGTTCGCATGATAGTCAATCCACCTTGTTCGCTCTTTTCGGAAATATAAGGTTTTGGAATAGTTTGTTTAAATCAACTAAAAGGTACAAACTCATAGGTGGTTACGGTGAACCCACCCTATTCTCTCTTTTCAATGATAAATGTTTTGAATACCTCATTGACCAAAAAGTGGATAATTTTATTTTAATTCACTTTTATGTAGACAATTTACTTTCAAGTCTCAATTTGGACGATAGTTTTATCTATTTAATTTTAATATAGGTCCCTCTCTTTGCTATAAGGAAATAGAGTAAAAAATAAGTGATGCATTCCGAACCATTTTTTAGTATCCTATCTAAGGATCTCGACAATTATACTTATATTTATAATTAAAAAAAAAATACCTACAAAGTACAAAAATTCTACTTAGTGATGTCGATGGAGTGAGTTCAAGAGCGAGGATTTCCAATCCCAATCATAATATATATATATATATATATATATATATAGATACACATATATATCTACTATCATACAAGATAATTAAAAATTAAGATCAAAACAAGGATTTTTCAGAGTAACGGAGGTGATTTCATTCCCATTTGCACATATCGTCACCAATGTCGGTTCTCATACTTTTGCTACTTATTCCATTAATAATGGGTCTTCGTGAAACACATGTTTGTTTTTTTTTTTGGATAAAAATTATTTTGGCTCCTAAATTTTAGAAATTGTCAAATTTTTAATTATATTTCAAAAAAAAAATCAAATCATTCCTAAAGTTTTGAAAATTGGTTAAATTTAGCATTTTCATCAATCAATTAACGATCAAATCTAACATGCAACTTGATGAACGGGGGTAAAATTATCATTTTCAATCACGCCCTAAGATTATGATACGTGTACGAATCAGGTAAATTAAGAAAATTTTTAAAAAATAAATTAAATAATATAAATTAAATTTAATAATTAATTTTAAAATTTAATTTAAAAAATTTTAAATTAAAAATATACAGGTTGATATCACTACCATCTATTACAATTACGGACGGTAGAGATTGTGTAAACAAATCTTAAAAATTAAAATTAAAAATTAAAAAAAAAAATTGAAGAAAAACAAATCATTCAATTCATCACTATTCATCTTCATTTTCAACAACATCATGATTCATCAAGAACCTAACTCTTTCTCTGGTTCAAAAAATCTCTCTCTCTCTCTTCATAAAACCAAAACCAAAAACTCAAACACATCTCAAACCTAACACAAAAAATCAAAATCAAACATCTCAAATCAAACGCAACACCACTCTCCTGAGACTCTCGGGTTCGAAAACTTTGAAATTCAAACACTACTCTCTGGTTCGAAAATACAACACCACTCTCTTGAGACACATCTCAAATCAAGATGTCTTGAGCCTAATCCATGATGCAACCAACGTCCTCGACGGCGGTGGCAACTTGGGTTTTTCTAGAATCAATTTCTCAAACCCAAAAGGTAAGGGTTTTTCTAGAGTCGGCGGTGGCGTCGACGGTGACATTCTCGAAGGAGCATAGGGGAGGGTTGGTAGTGGCTTGGACAGGCGTGCGGAGGTGGAAGTGATTTGGTCTGGTGGGACTAAAGATTTTTTCAATTCGTGTGCATCTATGTTAGGTTTCGAACTGGGTTTCAATTTTTTCAATTTGTGGTTGATGTGTGCATCTGGGTTTCAATTCGTGTGCATCAATATGTGGTTGATGCGTGCATACAGGTTATTTATTTATTATTATTATTATTTGTTAATGGAATCTGGATTGATGTTTTACGTATTTTTTTATATCAAATTTTTATAGGGTAGCGTTTTTTTTTTTTTCTTCAATTTTTCTTTTGGTATTATCTTGTTTTGAATTGATTTTTATTGAATTGGATATGGATGAGAAATTTAGGTTGATATCATTGGTACTGTTTTTTTTATTGAAGATGAATCTATATATATTTGTGATTTTTTGTGTCTAATTTTATTTTATTTTTTAAGTTTTTTTATTTTTTCTCAATTTTGTGAGTGTTTAAGTAAAATTTCAAAAAAATTAAGTAATATTATCATACTTATATAAAAAACCATCAGAGATATTTTTATAATTAAATATTATTGTAATATTTAACTCTAGATAGGGATATAATGATCTTTTTGTTTATTTTAAGATAATCAAATGGTAAACGAGTCTATTTATGTTTTTGTGAAGTTTGACTATAAGTTGATCGATGGAATAGATTAATTTAAAGTCTTTTCGAAATGTTATTAATGATTTGATCTTCTTTTTCATAGAAAAAATGTCATTAAATGACACTTTTAAATATTGGATTGACAATCTTATCAAATGTCACTAAATGACACTTTTTTATTTTTTCTCAATTTTGTGAGTGTTTAAGTAAAATTTCAAAAAAATTAAGTAATATTATCATAATTATATAAAAAACCATCAGAGATATTTTTATAATTAAATATTAATGTAATATTTAACTATGGATAGGGATATAATGATCTTTTTGTTTATTTTAAGATAATCAAATGGTAAACGAGTCTATTTATGTTTTTGTTAAGTTTGACTATAAGTTGATCGATAGAATAGATTAATTTAAAGTCTTTTCGAAATGTTATTAATGATTTGATCTTCTTTTCCATAGAAAAAATATCACTAAATGACACTTTTAAATATTGGATTGACAATCTTATCAAATTTCAATAAAGTTAACAATTGAGTCTCAAGTCTTTTTTTTTTTTTTACATAAATACCTTTGATAAAACTGGTAAAAGAACTATATTTTTTGAAAAATGACTCAATTATTACATTTATTGTAAAGATATTATGATATTTTTATATATGATTTAGAACTCAATTGTTACATTTTTTTTAAAAGATATAAATGTTGAGTTATTAATATAATGTACTATTTTTGTACTTATCTTTTTTTCATATCATAGTTAAAAATTTGATTATTTTTTAAAATTTAGGGATCAAAATATTTTTTGCCCTTTTTTCTTTTATAACTATTACAAACTTCGAAATTAGAAGATTATGATTACAATTTATCCATCAGTACGAACTAAGAGACTATCACATTGGGTTTTAACTTTCATCTACTTTGAATCATTTGTTGAAATCAACTAAAAAATATGAGAATTCTACTTAGAGATACTGATGGGGTAGCCGAGCTGGTTTTAGAGTGAGTTAGGATTTCCACTTCGATCCATTAAAAAAGCTATCAGTTATCAAATCGGATAGTTAAAAGTTAGGATCAGGGTGGGGATTTTTCAGCGAAGGTGAATTTATTTCAATTTGCACCGGTCCACCTCCACCACACTTTTCTTTTTCTTTTTTTTTTTTCTTTTTTTTTATACAATTATCCTGATTTGCATCGGTTATTAGTCCACCTCCACCATTTTTTTTTTAATATTATATAGATATAGGCTTATCTGTTGAAATCATCCGAGGCTTTAGACGTTACAGAGCAGTCCAAAAATTTATCCGTAATGAGTGAGAAAACTATCCTCCGACTAGAGGACCAAACAGAAAATCAACCCATATAAGGGCTAAGGAGAAATTAATCAATTTGGAGGTCATGGGTTCTCAAGCCATGTATTGCTTTCATTGTGCAGAAGGCACATATTAGGTTTTTACCATTTAGCCAAGCTACTCTGGAGCACCTTACCACGTTTTGTAATCCTTATGAATATTACAAATTTTTTGTATATTCAATAATCAATGGTGAAGTTTATATATATATAAATTATTATATGTTAAAAAAACTCAATACGAATATAATAAATATAGTTTGAATACTCAATAAGTGAATATAAAAAAAAATTCATAAAAACAATTAACAAGAAATACTTATATAATTATATTTGGAAAATCATACATGAGTATTCGATAAATTGTATAGTTTATATATTAATTTTTATTTGTTACGTAATATTTATACATATTTAGTGATTATAAAATATATTGTATTTAAAAACTAAAACAAACTATATATTAAATAATAATACATAAACAATTAATAAACGGGACTAGGGGAATAACTCACCCCAAACCAACCCTCTTTTTTGAATGGGTTTTAAAACGAACCCAAAACCCTTTTATTTTTTTGTTGCCAGCCAGTCCTTGTGAATTTGGGTTTTTTCCAACGTCCCTAATTCTACTTTATAAAAGAGCAAGGGATAGTTTGTATTTTCCATTTAAGATTTAATAATATTAAATTATATTATGTATATTTATTATGTTATTTTTATTTATTTTTATAAGTAGTCAAACCACTTAAAACTATTAAAAAATAATTAAAAAAATTAAGTAAGAATTATTAACTTTTTTATTAATCATTTAATGACATTTAAATTTTTTTATTTCAAATCTATCATTCCCACGATAACATAATTTTAAACTGATTCTAATTTTATGTAAATCAAATTTTCCTTTCTTTTTTTTTAAAAAATTTTTTTCCTTGATACTTATAAAGAATATATTTGAAAAAAAAAAAAAAAAACCTAATTACATTTCATCCCAAATTGATTTAGAATTAAACTAATATATTTTAATTTATAATTTAAACATTCATTTTTCAGTTATTTTCTTAAATATATTAATATATTTAAATATATATAAATATGATTGCTACTACTTTTTTTAAATCATATTTTAATTATAGATAAAATATTATTAATATGTACATAAAAAATGTTCTAGAATTTATTAAGTTATTTATTTTTAGATGTTTTATTAGATTAATTAAAATTACATAATAACAAATAGTTTAAAGGATATAAATATCAACTTACTAATTTTTAGATAATTTTAAATTTAAAAAACATACAAGTTTACAACATATTCAAAAGTAAAGGAAAAAATATATATATGTTATTAAGATTTCAACTTTCAGTTATTATTCAGTCTTAAGTTTTCAGTATCATTATTCAATTTTTAGATAAAAAAACAAACGATCCCTAAAAGTGCTCAAATGTTGCAAATATTGTGAGAGTAACAATAATTTCTAGTATACCTAATAAAAAAACTATAATATCCAGTAGAGTTATAGTGGACTGGAAAAAAATAAAGGAAATTTGCGCAAAAAAGAAACAACTTTTGCATTGAACCCGTTTGATTAAATGTTTTGTAATATGTGGGTAGATGGATAGAAAATTCTTTCTCCTTTAAAAGTTTGTAAAAAAAGCATAGAGAGGGAAGAATCCTTTTTTCAGCAGAACAAGATAATGCACTATTCTTTTATAAATAAATTTCACGATCCCACGAAAATGAAATGTGGTTACATAATTCTTCGCTCTTTTTTCGGTATCTCTCATGTGAAAACATCGGTGGAGTGATTAAATTAAATTAAATTAAAAGTAGCCAATTATTGGGAAAGGAAAAAAGTAAAGAATACAACAAAGGTGATTAAATTTTCCCAAAATCAAATCAGACAAGAGCTCGAAATTTGTAATGTTCCAATTTAATAAATTAATTTGAAATCAGTCAATTGTTTAAATTCTTAAATCACTTTTCGGCTATTCGCTAAGGATTGCGTGGTCCAAGCCCAAATTTTAAAGTTGCAAACGACAAAACTTTTGGGCCTCAATTTAAAGTTTTAGGGCTTCATGGGCGTAACAAGTCACTGACATAAGTGGGCTATTCTGTCAAGTATAAAAAGACAGAAAAGCCTCTTTAAGGCACCAACGCAAATACAATATTGTATTCCCTAAATATATTGCTTCTTTTCTTTGACAGTATTAATATATGCTTGTCCAAAAGTTGAATTGAAAAGTTAATACTGATGTTTTTAAAACATCATTCCATAAATAAATCTGAGTAGGAAGAACATGAGCATATAATTTCTGCATTCATAATTTAATTTTTAATTTATGTTTTTAGAGTGCTTGCGAGTTATAATAAATTATTCGTATATTAACTTACCAATAATGATAAGTATCCAACTTGTGATGTGACACTTTAATTTGATGGACACGTGGTAACTTATAATATGTACATTGAATTAAATTGTTCTATCTCAATAAAAACATTATAAGATTTAATTAATCTTGATATCGATTATGTATGGAAGCACTGATCGATTTGGAATATCTAACATTATAAAAAAAGAAATTAAAATGCGAAGCATTTCTTGTGCTGGTAAGTGAAAACAATAAAAGCCATCAAGAAATATATTTTGACATCTTTCTCAAAGCTCCATCAATAAAAGTTAATTAGTACTCTTCTGGTTCCTCTTCAATCTAATTAGATGGCGATAGTCAAGTTAATTTAAAGAAGTTTCAATGCTAGTGAGATTTATGGACCTTATGGCCTCATCGGCAATATCGTTATCAAGGTAGGCACAATCCTCTACTTCTTTGGTTACGCTAGCATGGTGCGGGAGAAAATTTTTGATTGTATCATTTAATAATATTGTATCATGTAATATAAATAACAAACAGTCACATGTATTTAAATATCGTATAGTATATAATTTAAGTGGTTAGGTGTATCCTCCACATGCATTGATACGTGCATGGAAGATTTTCTCCTAGTAGAGAGAGAGTTTCCATTATTAATGAATGTTCAGTGATAAATGAGAATATCTTTTATAAGATGCTCAGTTGATGTGACTTTTTAATAAAAACATGATATTTGTCATTTATTTTTTATAAAAAAATAATAATAATGTAGGTGTGTTTCTTTATTTACGAGAATATTTTCATTTAAAAAGTTATATTACGTATTACATTGTTATTAGAAGGTCATACCAATATTATTTTTTTTTAATAGAAATGAAATGTCACGTGTCTCATTATTATTTGAATAATATATCAATATCAGTATGATATGCCAATTAAGTATCTCGTAGAATATTTATTCGTAAAAAGGTACTTTGTTACGGGGAGAGAGAGAGAGAGTGAGAGTGAGAAGGAGAAGAATATTATGGGGATGGATCTTGTGTTGCCAAAATTGAATGCTATGGTCCTTGTTGCGGGTTTTGGTAGTCGAGGGGTTTTAATGCTCACCTGTAAAGGATTCCCTCTCCCTCTCCCTCTCTTTTCCTTCTTAAATTCGATCCATGACACAACGAAAACAATGGAAAAACAATTCTCATTCCTTCTTGCAACTCTCTCTTTATGCATTTCTCTCTTCTTCTAGCTCTTTCTTTACCTAATTCTAATTGTACTAGGATGAAATATTCACTGTGATATTGGTCCGGTTCACTCAGAGACGATTTATTATCTTCTTTGAGTACAAAAAGCTTAAAGTTTTATGCTGATTTGATGGTCTTTGATTGAGCCGTGCCAATATCTTAGTGCTTACTTCACGAACCATGCAGCAAACACAACCAAAACCCATTCGCATCGCAAGGTGAGTTAATTACATCATAATTTTCACGTTCTCCTATGTCAAAATGTGTCAATAACCCACTTAGTTGTTTGTCAAGAAAATATTTAATTATGCAGTTGGGGGTGTTTGGTTTGAAATTATATTCCATCATTCACAATTTATATAAACTTTCAAAATCTTGCAAATTATGATCCATATATTAATAATGAATGAATGTCCAAAAAAATATATATTATTAATGAATGGTTATGATTTATTTCTGCTCTACTAATGGCTTTTTCTTTTTTTTTTTTGTGGAAAGACTGTCAATGGTTCAATTGATAACTAATTAAGGAGATTTAAAAAACTTAAATAAAACTTATTAAGATGAGGAAAGAATGGTTATTATAAACATCAATTCATTTATCCACCATAAACTGAAAAAAAAAAAGTCTTCTTCCTTTGATTTCTCTTTTTCATTTCTTCTTCTTCTTCTTCTTTTTGTTTTTTCCCTCTTTGGCGGGAATGATATTATACGTATATATGTATTGGTTGCTTGACTACTTATGTAGCTCCGCTATTCTTAAAATAAAATAAAATATTAACATGAATGAATTTTAATGGTTGAAAGATTATAAATCCCATCAATATATGTTTTAAATATTATGATTGAACCTTTATTTACTTAAAATTTTGGGTTAATTAACTTGACATCAAGATCATAAGTTTTCGGATTCGAATCATTTCTTGTACCTTTTTTTAAGATTTTTTATGTTCATCGTACATGTCACACACTAACAAACATTTGTTGCGTTTGGTATGTCAACAATTTATCATTTGAATGGGCATATATGATATGCGATTTATTGCTTGCATTACATCATCTAATATAAAGAGCCGCTACTGAAGTGTATTTGATGTTCAAAATTCGTCTCTATATTGCACACAAAGGGGAATGATATGCTATTTCTTTACATTTTTATCTGAAGGGCGCTTCTTTTAAAATATTGTTTATAAACCTTATAAGTTCAGGAGTTTCAATAATCTCGAAGGTAGCCTTGCTTTATGCCTAAAAAATAAAAATCATGAAAAGGTAGCTAGGGATTTTAAGTTTAGAATAATTATTACTTCGAGGAAAAAGAGAGCAACATTATTATTTCTTCACCAATAAATCAAAACCGTGGCCTATCTATCTAAAACAAGGAAAAAAAAAAAAAAAGAAGGACAAAGACGAAGGTTGGTTTGAATTAAACCAAAAAAGTGACAAATTGGAGGAGGCAGTAGTTTTTAGCTTTTACACTTCTTACATAGCGACGCATCACAATCAATATACAAGGATGACCTCTACAACAATTGAAAGCTTCACGCAGTTCTTTTGTATGGCCAAGTACATATGTATAGCCAAAATAGTGAACCCTGGTGGGTTGGTACCTAAATGTTCACTGTTTTTGTTTAAAAAAATATTTTTCATTTGAGCTTTTAGTAAAGGACAAATTTTTATCATATCTTATAGTGATTGATTTTTGATAGTATAACTTCAACCAAGTCTGTTCTTTATTTTAAAAAAGAAATATATATATATATATATATATATATCATGTTGATGATATTATCCTAAGAAAATTAGAATAAATCACATCAACAACAAATTTTCAAGTAGGCCAAGTAAAAATAATTTGGATAATTTCTCCATCTATTTTTTTTCACGTTATCTTTCTTAAAAGATTATGTTAATCTTTCAAAATGATTATTATGATATCAATATTAAATAGCTGCTACGAATGTTTCTCTTAACGTGTTGTGTCTGAAAGTTAATATAAGAATTACAAGTATACTAACGCGCGTGATCGATCTCGATAATTTTGACCTGATATGATGGATTTAAATGATAACTTAAGATATATATTTTAACTCTTTTAGTTGAATTCGATTCAAAATGTAGTCAGAAGCTAGCTGCAAAGAAGATAAGTTGGTTGAGAGAGTAAATGTGGTCGTTGGCCAATCTTTAATAAGAGAGAGTAAAGGAAATATCTAGGTAAAAGAAATGAAGAGAAGAGAATCTGTAAGACATTTAATTAATTACAAGGTTGGCTTCTATCACTTTAGCAGTCAGACAAAGATTCCCTGTCTATCTCATTCAATGCTCCTCGAATGCATGCCTGCTAGGTGCTACCTCTTCAACTATTTCTATTTATTAGTCCTACAACTTTACAACAGGTACAATTTTTTTCAAATTACTTGTAAAAACATTGAAAAATAAAGCAATAAACAATTATGTTTGATCTAATATTTTAAGACTTACATACCATTGAGACAAAAATGAATGTGCGTTAACTGTTCCGTTGACATATTCTGCCTAGCTAATTTTTTTTTGTTTATTTTTGGAAAAAAAGGGTAAAATTTTATTTCAATTTTTATATTTTTTCCATTAAAATTTTAATAGCTTGATGGAGATAGCTTCATCGTCTCTGGTTACCATCTATAACATGGGACAACCCAAGTCCTTCTGCGTATATGATGACAAATAGTGTGATTTAATTCCTTTCAAAGATCAAGTCATATATTATTAATTTTGAACTAAGAAGTAAGAAGTACTTAATTTGTGTTTCTTAGCTTCCTTTTCTCATAAGGAGAGACCAAAGCAAAAACTCTTTAATAATAGAGGTTGTTTGTACTAAAACAATGACTAACATAACAAGTTACGATAAAACTATATCACAAAAACCATTCTTATTACAAATAATATTGTCAATGGCAACATATATATATATATATATATATATATATATATAACTCCACTTTATTCCGTGTCATAAAATATACAATACACGTATCAATTATTTTCATCAATTTAGAAGAGTAATATCAAATGTTATTTGATTGGAATAATGTTTTTACAAAAAATTTTGTTCATTTTTATTGTTTATGTAGTTTTTACATAGTTCTTGACGAATTACACTCATAAAATTTTCATATTATATATATTTATTTGTTCTTAAATCTTCTTCGACGATAATAATCTTCCTAAGCAATGATCGAGAAACATTGTGTCCTCAGGAGATAATAGAATATTGTTATTTTATGAAATAGCCTGAAAAAGACCTACCCACTTAACTATATATACTAATGAAGAGAGCCAACTACACATTGCAGTACTGCACTAAGTATATGTTATACCGGTGCATTCGAGACCTTAAAATTCAGTGCATTAAGCATACTGATCATTTAGTATTATAGTGGTACACTGAGAATTCAATACAGCGTAGAAATAGGTATAGTGCCAAATTTCATGCCATTTGCATGTTGCGAATCCGTAGTCAATAAGTTCACTGCTCAAGACTCAAGAGTACACCCATTGAAAATTTTCTCCTCACTCACGAGCTTTAAATTTCACGTGCTTCCCATCCGGCTGGTCTCCGATAGCAATAATATATCACTTCTCATCTTTGCTGCCAATATAAAAGATAAAAAGGTCGTGGGACTTCAACTCCAAGAGTTGATGTATGACAATTTTATATTTTAATCGAATGGGTAGTCAGGATTCAGGTACTAAAATTTTATAGATTACATTACTAAATTCGTCTAAATATATGCATTTTCAATTTTTCAAGAGTATAGGTGGAACTCTAAAGTCTGAATCCATCAATAGGGCGGAGGCGTGATCAGTGTAAGCACCTGGTTCTACGACTAAGAGTTGGTGTGCAAGTTTCTTATATTTCAATTGAAAGTTCTTCACTCATTCGTTATATGTCTTCCTTGCCTTTTCCGCAGGTTGTTTTCTCGGTCTACGAAATCATGAATCGGATGATCTCGAGGTGTGAATAAGTTAGAGGAGGAGTTTGGTTCGCTCATTTGTTATCTACCCTATTCAGCTGTGGAAGAGCAGGAAATCTTGCAAAGAGGCACCCTGTAACACCGTTACCCCAAATTCCCGTCTGTACGAGAATCGAGGCGTGGGATGTTACTCTTTTTCTTATTTCAAAATTTCTTTTATAAAAATTATCGTTTTCAAAAACTCTTATTATACTTTAACGAAATTTCGACAAAGTTTTCTCTATTTTTCTGAAAATCCAAATTTAAACCTGTAGAGAAAACACACTTCTAAATCAATTCATTTCTCAACTTCCTGGTTTCGGACCTTTCGTCCGTTTCCAATCCACTCCAACACACAATCATTTGATAATAAATATTTCGATTAACATTCAAATATTTTACAAAGATAATACCATATAAAATCTTTTTCAATGGATAATTTACAAAATTTACTTCAAATGCTAACCTTTAAATATAAATTTTGTTTACAATATTTACAGTACCAACAAAATGCACACAACATGACTGTGACCAAAATAAGATATTCCTACAACACAAAAATGATGATTACCAAACAGATGAGGGCGGATGTGACTTGAGGGAAACTGCAGCTATTTTGTCTTTGTCTTTGCTTCAAGCCCTATTCAACTACCTGCGCGCGGTAAATCCAACGCGCTAAGTCTTTCGACTTAGTGGGTGTACTCATATAATATTGAAATCATAATTCTTTTAAAAATAAAAACATAAAATACAAACAATATGTACGATCACAATATTTTTATCAATTAACACACTCAGTAAATAAATTCACAGAATAAGACATTATCATATGATTTTCCCAACACATTTCGTTGCAAACATATTTACAATTTAATCATTACAAAATCAATTATCAACAAAATTTACAAGACTTTCTTTATTCAATTTATTAGAGCCTTTCGTAAAGTCTATCACGATACCATGGATCGGCAACGGGTTTTCTGGCATCGACCACTCGGTGGCCACTCGCCAGAATAAACAGTGACCCCGATATTGGCCGCTCGGTGATTATCCACCGGGTCACATATCACAATCTGTTTCCGTTTCAGGACCGGATACTCGGTGCCTCTCAGGGTCCATCATACAACGTCTGGGATCAATCGTAACGGTGCAGTACTGCTAATAATTACTCTATTGGCTAACCAACTACCAATCCCCACCTACCGGTGATTAGTTTTACTAGGGCCCTGTAAAGTTTTCAAAAGTATAAAATATTTACATTTTTAACACAACTTTAATCGCATAAACTTTTTATTTCACATTTAAATCTATTATTTCAAATTCTTCGGGGTACCATTTGTGATCATTTCAAATGACCATTTCACCCCTAATCTCTTTATCACATCTTAATAAAATTATTATCTCATTTCTCTTATTTTTGGGACGATCCCAAAATAGGATATTCTCTAAATTTTTCATTTCAAATATTAAATTCATCAAACATACCACCAATACATCACATAATTAACATCTCAAGGCAAACAAAATGACGAAAATACCCCTATAATAATTTATACATCAATTTCGACTATAGGGGATTTTAATTGCGAAAATTGTTTCGAAATCATTTTTCTTCAAATAATTTCATCAAATAACATATAATTAATACCTAAAACAATTTAATATCTCAAACAAACAATTAAATCAACTATCACAATAATAAATATATATTAAAATTCGGAATTAATAAGCAAAATTTTTAAAAATATGAGTACACCAACCTTTGGGCTTTCTACTAGCCTCTAACAGCTCCCAATTGATCCCTAAAATCGTTAATTGAAATTTTTGGGATCAGAATCGCGTATTTCTCTACCTGGGGTTTGAAAAATTAAAGAAAATCATGCTTGAGAGAAGATTAAGCTATCAGATAATATTGTTGATGCTTCCTAAATATTCTAGCTTGCTTCTACATGAATTTCTACACAATTTGAGCTCTCAAACGAACAAAAAACATGACTTACCCGAATTGCCCCTTTACTGTCTTCTATATTTAAACACCCAGTAGCTTGAATGAGGTTAGATCTAGGTGTTTTGGCTAGGAAATGGATTAAAAAGGGTTATTAAAGTAAAAGAAATAAAGAAAATAGGAAATAAAATAAGAAAAAAACAAAAATCGCACCAGAGAGCGCAGCCGGCCGAGGAGAGAAGAAAATGAATAATGCCGGTCACATCTTCATTAAATTATTATCTCATTCCTCTTATTTTTGGGACGATCCCAAAATATGATATTCTCAAAATTTTTCATTTCAAATATTAAATCCATCAAACATACCACCAATACATCACATAATTAACATCTCAAGGCAAACAAAATGACGAAAATACCCCTATAATAATTTATACATCAATTTCGACTATAGGGGATTTTAATTGCGAAAATTGTTTCGAAATCATTTTTCTTCAAATAATTTCATCAAATAACATATAATTAATACCCAAAACAATTTAATATCTCAAACAAACAATTAAATCAACTATCACAATAATAAATATATATTAAAATTCGGAATTAATAAGCAAAATTTTTAAAAATATGAGTACACCAACCTTTGGGCTTTCTACTAGCCTCTAACAGCTCCCAATTGATCCCTAAAATCGTTAATTGAAATTTTTGGGATCAGAATCGCGTATTTCTCTACCTGGGGTTTGAAAAATTAAAGAAAATCATGCTTGAGAGAAGATTAAACTATCAGATAATATTGTTGATGCTTCCTAAATATTCTAGCTTGCTTCTACATGAATTTCTACACAATTTGAGCTCTCAAACGAACAAAAAACATGACTTACCCGAATTGCCCCTTTACTGTCATCTATATTTAAACACCCAGTAGCTTGAATGAGGTTATATCTAGGTGTTTTGGCTAGGAAATGGATTAAAAAGGGTTATTAAAGTAAAAGAAATAAAGAAAATAGGAAATAAAATAAGAAAAAAACAAAAATCGCACCAGAGAGCGCAGCCGGCCGAGGAGAGAAGAAAATGAATAATGCCGGTCACATCTTCATTAAATTATTATCTCATTCCTCTTATTTTTGGGACGATCCCAAAATATGATATTCTCAAAATTTTTCATTTCAAATATTAAATCCATCAAACATACCACCAATACATCACATAATTAACATCTCAAGGCAAACAAAATGACGAAAATACCCCTATAATAATTTATACATCAATTTCGACTATAGGGGATTTTAATTGCGAAAATTGTTTCGAAATCATTTTTCTTCAAATAATTTCATCAAATAACATATAATTAATACCCAAAACAATTTAATATCTCAAACAAACAATTAAATCAACTATCACAATAATAAATATATATTAAAATTCGGAATTAATAAGCAAAATTTTTAAAAATATGAGTACACCAACCTTTGGGCTTTCTACTAGCCTCTAACAGCTCCCAATTGATCCCTAAAATCGTTAATTGAAATTTTTGGGATCAGAATCGCGTATTTCTCTACCTGGGGTTTGAAAAATTAAAGAAAATCATACTTGAGAGAAGATTAAGCTATCAGATAATATTGTTGATGCTTCCTAAATATTCTAGCTTGCTTCTACATGAATTTCTACACAATTTGGGCTCTCAAACGAACAAAAAACATGACTTACCCGAATTGCCCCTTTACTGTCATCTATATTTAAACACCCAGTAGCTTGAATGAGGTTAGATCTAGGTGTTTTGGCTAGGAAATGGATTAAAAAGGGTTATTAAAGTAAAAGAAATAAAGAAAATAGGAAATAAAATAAGAAAAAAACAAAAATCGCACCAGAGAGCGCAGCCGGCCGAGGAGAGAAGAAAATGAATAATGCCGGTCACATCTTCATTAAATTATTATCTCATTCCTCTTATTTTTGGGACGATCCCAAAATAGGATATTCTCTAAATTTTTCATTTCAAATATTAAATCCATCAAACATACCACCAATACATCACATAATTAACATCTCAAGGCAAACAAAATGACGAAAATACCCCTATAATAATTTATACATCAATTTCGACTATAGGGGATTTTAATTGCGAAAATTGTTTCGAAATCATTTTTCTTCAAATAATTTCATCAAATAACATGTAATTAATACCCAAAACAATTTAATATCTCAAACAAACAATTAAATCAACTATCACAATAATAAATATATACTAAAATTCGGAATTAATAAGCAAAATTTTTAAAAATATGAGTACACCAACCTTTGGGCTTTCTACTAGCCTCTAACAGCTCCCAATTGATCCCTAAAATCGTTAATTGAAATTTTTGGGATCAGAATCGCGTATTTCTCTACCTGGGGTTTGAAAAATTAAAGAAAATCATGCTTGAGAGAAGATTAAGCTATCAGATAATATTGTTGATGCTTCCTAAATATTCTAGCTTGCTTCTACATGAATTTCTACACAATTTGAGCTCTCAAACGAACAAAAAACATGACTTACCCGAATTGCCCCTTTACTGTCATCTATATTTAAACACCCAGTAGCTTGAATGAGGTTAGATCTAGGTGTTTTGGCTAGGAAATGGATTAAAAAGTGTTATTAAAGTAAAAGAAATAAAGAAAATAGGAAATAAAATAAGAAAAAAACAAAAATCACACCAGAGAGCGCAGCCGGCCGAGGAGAGAAGAAAATGAATAATGCTGGTCACATCTTCATTAAATTATTATCTCATTCCTCTTATTTTTGGAACTATCCCAAAATAGGATATTCTCAAAATTTTTCATTTCAAATATTAAATCCATCAAACGTACCAGCAATACATCACATAACTAACATCTCAAGGCAAACAAAATGACGAAAATACCCCTATAATAATTTATACATCAATTTCGACTATAGGGGATTTTAATTGCGAAAATTGTTTCGAAATCATTTTTCTTCAAATAATTTCATCAAATAACATATAATTAATACCCAAAACAATTTAATATCCCAAACAAACAATTAAATCAACTATCACAATAATAAATATATACTAAAATTCGGAATTAATAAGCAAAATTTTTAAAAATATGAGTACACCAACCTTTGGGCTTTCTACTAGCCTCTAACAGCTCCCAATTGATCCCTAAAATCGTTAATTGAAATTTTTGGGATCAGAATCGCGTATTTCTCTACCTGGGGTTTGAAAAATTAAAAAAAATCATGCTTGAGAGAAGATTAAGCTATCAGATAATATTGTTGATGCTTCCTAAATATTCTAGCTTGCTTCTACATGAATTTCTACACAATTTGAGCTCTCAAACGAACAAAAAACATGACTTACCCGAATTGCCCCTTTACTGTCATCTATATTTAAACACTCAGTAGCTTGAATGAGGTTAGATCTAGGTGTTTTGGCTAGGAAATGGATTAAAAAGGGTTATTAAAGTAAAAGAAATAAAGAAAATAGGAAATAAAATAAGAAAAAAATAAAAATCGCACCAGAGAGCGCAGCCGGCCGAGGAGAGAAGAAAATGAATAATGCCGGTCACATCTTCATTAAATTATTATCTCATTCCTCTTATTTTTGGAACGATCCCAAAATAGGATATTCTCAAAATTTTTCATTTCAAATATTAAATCCATCAAACATACCACCAATACATCGCATAACTAACATCTCAAGGCAAATAAATTGACGAAAATACCCCTATAATAATTTATACATCAATTTCGACTATAGGAGATTTTAATTGCGAAAATTGTTTCGAAATCATTTTTCTTCAAATAATTTCATCAAATAACATATAATTAATACCTAAAACAATTTAATATCTCAAACAAACAATTAAATCAACTATCACAATAATAAATATATATTAAAATTCGGAATTAATAAGCAAAATTTTTAAAAATATGAGTACACCAACGTTTGGGCTTTCTACTAGCCTCTAACAGCTCCCAATTGATCCCTAAAATCTTTAATTGAAATTTTTGGGATCAGAATCGCGTATTTCTCTACCAGGGGTTTGAAAAATTAAAGAAAATCATGCTTGAGAGAAGATTAAGCTATCAGATAATATTGTTGATGCTTCCTAAATATTCTAGCATGCTTCTACATGAATTTCTATACAATTTACGCTCTCAAACGAACAAAAAACATGACTTACCCGAATTGCCCCTTTACTGTCAT
Organism: Dimocarpus longan; assembly: GCA_022984855.1. NCBI lineage: Eukaryota > Viridiplantae > Streptophyta > Magnoliopsida > Sapindales > Sapindaceae > Dimocarpus > Dimocarpus longan. The sequence goes on from CM041018.1 coordinate 1,140,760, forward strand.
CTAGATTTAAACACCCAGTAGCTTGAATGAGGTTAGATCTAGGTGTTTTGGCTAGGAAATGGGTGAAAAATGGTTATTAAAGTAAAAGAAATAAAGAAAATAGGAAATAAAATAAAAACAAAAAACAAAAATCGCACCAGAGAGCGCAGCCGGCCGAGGAGAGAAGAAAATGAATAATGCGGGTCACATCTTCATTAAATTATTATCTCATTTCTCTTATTTTTGGGACGATCCCAAAATATGATATTCTCAAAATTTTTCATTTCAAATATTAAATCCATCAAACATACCACCAATACATCACATAACTAACATCTCAAGGCAAACAAAATGATGAAAATACCCCTATAATAATTTTTACATCAATTTCGACTATAGGAGATTTTAATTGCGAAAATTGTTTCGAAATCATTTTTCTTCAAATAATTTCATCAAATAACATATAATTAATACCCAAAACAATTTAATATCTCAAACAAACAATTAAATCAACTATCACAATAATAAATTTATATTAAAATTCGGAATTAATACGCAAAATTTTTAAAAATATGAGTACACCAACCTTTGGACTTTCTACTAGCCTCTAACAGCTCCCAATTGATCCCTAAAATCTTTAATTGAAATTTTTGGGATCAGAATCGCGTATTTCTCTACCTGGGGTTTGAGAAATTAAAGAAAATCATGCTTGAGGGGAGATTAAGCTGTCAGATAATATTGTTGATGCTTCCTAAATATTCTAGAATGCTTCTACATGAATTTCTACACAATTTGAGCTCTCAAACGAACAAAAAACATGACTTACCCGAATTGCCCCTTTACTGTCATCTAGATTTAAACACCCAATAGCTTGAATGAGGTTAGATCTAGGTGTTTTGGTTAGGAAATGGGTTAAAAAGGGTTATTAAAGTAAAAGAAATAAAGAAAGTAGGAAATAAAATAAAATAAAAAAACAAAAATCGCACCAGAGAGCGCAGCCGGCCGAGGAGAGAAGAAAATGAATAATGCCGGTCACATCTTCATTAAATTATTATCTCATTTCTCTTATTTTTGGGACGATCCCAAAATAGGATATTCTCTAAATTTTTCATTTCAAATATTAAATCCATCAAACATACCACCAATACATCACATACTTAACATCTCAAGGCAAACAAAATGACGAAAAATACCCCTATAATAATTTTTACATCAATTTCGACTACAGGGGATTTTAATTGCGAAAATTGTTTCGAAATCATTTTTCTTCAAATAATTTCATCAAATAACATATAATTAATACCCAAAACAATTTAATATCTCAAACAAACAATTAAATCAACTATCACAATAATAAATATATATTAAAATTCGGAATTAATATGCAAAATTTTTAAAAATATGAGTACACCAACCTTTGGGCTTTCTACTAGCCTCTAACAGCTCCCAATTAATCCCTAAAATCTTTAATTGAAATTTTTGAGATCAGAATCGCGTATTTCTCTACCTGGGGTTTGAAAAATTAAAGAAAATCATGCTTGAGAGGAAATTAAGCTATCAGATAATATTGTTGATGCTTCCTAAATATTCTAGCATACTTCTACATGAATTTCTACACAATTTGAGCTCTCAAACGAACAAAAAACATGACTTACCCGAATTGCCCCTTTACTGTCATCTAGATTTAAACACCCAATAGCTTGAATGAGGTTAGATCTAGGTGTTTTGGCTAGGAAATGGGTTAAAAAGGGTTATTAAAGTAAAAGAAATAAAGAAAATAGGAAATAAAATAAAATAAAAAAATAAAAATCGCACCAGAGAGCGCAGCCGGCCGAGGAGAGAAGAAAATGAATAATGCCGGTCACATCTTTATTAAATTATTATCTCATTTCTCTTATTTTTGGGACGATCCCAAAATAGGATATTCTCAAAATTTTTCATTTCAAATATTAAATCCATCAAACATACCACCAACCTTTGGGCTTTCTACTAGCCTCTAACAGCTCCCAATTGATCCCTAAAATCTTTAATTGAAATTTTTGGGATCAGAATCGCGTATTTCTCTACCTGAGGTTTGAAAAATTAAAGAAAATCATGCTTGAGAGGAGATTAAGCTATCAGATAATATTGTTGATGCTTCCTAAATATTCTAGCATGCTTCTACATGAATTTCTACACAATTTGAGCTCTCAAACGAACAAAAAACATGACTTACCCGAATTGCCCCTTTACTATCATCTAGATTTAAACACCCAATAGCTTGAATGAGGTTAGATCTAGGTGTTTTGGCTAGGAAATGTGTTAAAAAGGGTTATTAAAGTAAAAGAAATAAAGAAAATAGGAAATAAAATAATAACAAAAAACAAAAATCGCACCAGAGAGCGCAGCCGGCCGAGCAGAGAAGAAAATGAATAATGCCGGTCACATCTTCATTAAATTATTATCTCATTTCTCTTATTTTTGGGACGATCCCAAAATAGGATATTCTCAAAATTTTTCATTTCAAATATTAACTCCATCAAACATACCACCAATACATCACATAATTAACATCTCAAGGCAAACAAAATGACGAAAATACCCCTATAATAATTTTTACATCAATTTCGACTACAGGAGATTTTAATTGCGAAAATTGTTTCGAAATCATTTTTCTTCAAATAATTTCATCAAATAACATATAATTAATACCCAAAACAATTTAATATCTCAAGCAAATAATTAAATCAACTATCACAATAATAAATATATATTAAAATTCGGAATTAATAAGCAAAATTTTTAAAAATATGAGTACACCAACCTTTGGGCTTTCTACTAGCCTCTAACAGCTCCCAATTGATCCCTAAAATCTTTAATTGAAATTTTTTGGATCAGAATCGCGTATTTCTCTACCTGGGGTTTGAGAAATTAAAGAAAATCATGCTTGAGGGGAGATTAAGCTGTCAGATAATATTGTTGATGCTTCTTAAATATTCTAGCATGCTTCTACATGAATTTCTACACAATTTGAGCTCTCAAACGAACAAAAAACATGACTTACCCGAATTGCCCCTTTACTGTCATTTAGATTTAAACACCCAATAGCTTGAATGAGTTTAGATCAAGGTGTTTTGGTTAGGAAATGGGTAAAAAAGGGTTAAGAAAATAGGAAATAAAATAAAAACAAAAAACAAAAATCGCACCAGAGAGCGCAGCCGGCCGAGGAGAGAAGAAAATGAATAATGCCGATCACATCTTCATTAAATTATTATTTCATTTCTCTTATTTTTGGGACGATCCCAAAATAGGATATTCTCTAAATTTTTCATTTCAAATATTAAATCCATCAAACATACCACCAATACATCACATAATTAACATCTTAAGGCAAACAAAATGACGAAAAATACCCCTATAATAATTTATACATCAATTTCGACTATAGGGGATTTTAATTGCGAAAATTGTTTCGAAATCATTTTTCTTCAAATAATTTCATCAAATAACATATAATTAATACCCAAAAAAATTTAATATCTCAAACAAACAATTAAATCAACTATCACAATAATAAATATATATTAAAATTCGGAATTAATAAGCAAAATTTTTAAAAATATGAGTACACCAACCTTTGGGCTTTCTACTAGCCTCTAACAGCTCCCAATTGATTCCTAAAATATTTAATTGAATTTTTTGGGATCAGAATCGCGTATTTCTCTACTTGGGGTTTGAAAAATTAAAGAAAATCATGCTTGATAGGAGATTAAGCTATCAGATAATATTGTTGATGCTTCCTAAATATTCTAGCATGCTTCTACATGAATTTCTACACCATTTGAGCTCTCAAACGAACAAAAAACATGACTTACCCGAATTGCCCCTTTACTGTCATCTAGATTTAAACATCCAATAGCTTGAATGAGGTTAGATCTAGGTGTTTTGGCTAGGAAATGGGTTAAAAAGGGTTATTAGAGTAAAAGAAATAAAGAAAATAGGAAATAAAATTAAAACAAAAAACAAAAATCGCACCAGAGAGCGCAGCTGGCCGAGGAGAGAAGAAAATGAATAATGCCGGTCACATCTTCATTAAATTATTATCTCATTTCTCTTATTTTTGGGACGATCCCAAAATAAGATATTCTCAAAATTTTTCATTTCAAATATTAAATCCATCAAACATACCACCAATACATCACATAATTAACATCTCAAGGCGAACAAAATGACGAAAAATACCCCTATAATAATTTATACATCAATTTCGACTAAAGGGGATTTTAATTGCGAAAATTGTTTCGAAATCATTTTTCTTCAAATAATTTCATCAAATAACATATAATTAATACCCAAAACAATTTAATATCTCAAACAAACAATTAAATCAACTATCACAATAATAAATATATATTAAAATTCGGAATTAATAAGCAAAATTTTTAAAAATATGAGTACACCAACCTTTGGGCTTTCTACTAACCTCTAACAGCTCCCAATTGATCCCTAAAATCTTTAATTGAAATTTTTGGGATAAGAATCGCGTATTTCTCTACCTGGGGTTTGAAAAATTAAAGAAAATCATGCTTGAGAGGAGATTAAGCTATCAGATAATATTGTTGATGCTTCCTAAATATTCTAGCATGCTTCTACATGAATTTCTAAACAATTTGAGCTCTCAAACGAACAAAAAACATGACTTACCCGAATTGCCCTTTTATTGTCATCTAGATTTAAACACCCAATAGCTTGAATGAGGTTAGATCTAGGTGTTTTGGCTATGAAATGGGTTAAAAAGGGTTATTAGAGTAAAAGAAATAAAGAAAACAGGAAATAAAATTAAAACAAAAAACAAAAATCGCACCAGAGAGCGCAGCCGGCCTAGGAGAGAAGAAAATGAATAATGCCGGTCACATCTTCATTAAATTATTATCTCATTTCTCTTATTTTTGGGACGATCCCAAAATAGGATATTCTCTAAATTTTTCATTTCAAATATTAAATCCATCAAACATACCACCAATACATCACATAATTAACATCTCAAGGCAAACAAAATGACGAAAAATACCCCTATAATAATTTATACATCAATTTCGACTATAGGGGATTTTAATTGCGAAAATTGTTTCGAAATCATTTTTCTTCAAATAATTTCATCAAATAACATATAATTAATACCCAAAACAATTTAATATCTCAAACAAACAATTAAATCAACTATCACAATAATAAATATATATTAAAATTCGGAATTAATAAGCAAAATTTTTAAAAATATGAGTACACCAACCTTTGGGCTTTCTACTAGCCTCTAACAGCTCCCAATTGATCCCTAAAATCTTTAATTGAAATTTTTGGGATCAGAATCGCGTATTTCTCTACCTGGGGTTTGAGAAATTAAAGAAAATCATGCTTGAGAGGAGATTAAGCTATCAGATAATATTGTTGATGCTTCCTAAATATTCTAGCATGCTTCTACATGAATTTCTAAACAATTTGAGCTCTCAAACGAACAAAAAACATGACTTACCCGAATTGCCCCTTTACTGTCATCTAGATTTAAACACCCAATAGCTTGAATGAGGTTAGATCTAGGTGTTTTGGCTAGGAAATGGGTTAAAAAGGGTTATTAGAGTAAAAGAAATAAAGTAAACAGGAAATAAAATAAAAAAAAAAAACAAAAATCGCACCAGAGAGCGCAGCCGGCCGAGGAGAGAAGAAAATGAATAATGCCGGTCACATCTTCATTAAATTATTATCTCATTTCTCTTATTTTTGGGACGATCCCAAAATAGGATATTTTCAAAATTTTTCATTTCAAATATTAAATCCATCAAACATACCACCAATACATCACATAATTAACATCTCAAGGCAAACAAAATGACGAAAATACCCCTATAATAATTTATACATCAATTTCGACTATAGGGGATTTTAATTGCGAAAATTGTTTCGAAATCATTTTTCTTCAAATAATTTCATCAAATAACATATAATTAATACCCAAAACAATTTAATATCTCAAACAAACAATTAAATCAACTATCACAATAATAAATATATATTAAAATTCGGAATTAATAAGCAAAATTTTTAAAAATATGAGTACACCAACCTTTGGACTTTCTACTAGCCTCTAACAGCTCCCAATTGATCCCTAAAATCTTTAATTGAAATTTTTGGGATCAGAATCGCGTATTTCTCTACCTGGGGTTTGAAAAATTAAAGAAAATCATGCTTGAGAGGAGATTAAGCTATCAGATAATATTGTTGATGCTTCCTAAATATTCTAGCATGCTTCTACATGAATTTCTAAACAATTTGAGCTCTCAAACGAACAAAAAACATGACTTACCCGAATTGCCCTTTTATTGTCATCTAGATTTAAACACCCAATAGCTTGAATGAGGTTAGATCTAGGTGTTTTGGTTAGGAAATGGGTTAAAAAGGGTTATTAGAGTAAAAGAAATAAAGAAAACAGGAAATAAAATTAAAACAAAAAAAAAAATCGCACCAGAGAGCGCAGCCGGCCTAGGAGAGAAGAAAATGAATAATGCCGGTCACATCTTCATTAAATTATTATCTCATTTCTCTTATTTTTGGGACGATCCCAAAATAGGATATTCTCAAAATTTTTCATTTCAAATATTAAATCCATCAAACATACCACCAATACATCACATAATTAACATCTCAAGGCAAACAAAATGACGAAAATACCCCTATAATAATTTATACATCAATTTCGACTATAGGGGATTTTAATTGCGAAAATTGTTTCGAAATCATTTTTCTTCAAATAATTTCATCAAATAACATATAATTAATACCCAAAACAATTTAATATCTCAAACAAACAATTAAATCAACTATCACAATAATAAATATATATTAAAATTCGGAATTAATAAGCAAAATTTTTAAAAATATGAGTACACCAACCTTTGGGCTTTCTACTAGCCTCTAACAGCTCCCAATTGATCCCTAAAATCTTTAATTGAAATTTTTGGGATCAGAATCGCGTATTTCTCCACCTGGGGTTTGAAAAATTAAAGAAAATCATGCTTGAGAGGAGATTAAGCTATCAGATAATATTGTTGATGCTTCCTAAATATTCTAGCATGCTTCTACATGAATTTCTACACAATTTGAGCTCTCAAACGAACAAAAAACATGACTTACCCGAATTGCCCCTTTACTATCATCTAGATTTAATCACCCAATAGCTTGAATGAGGTTAGATCTAGGTGTTTTGGCTAGGAAATGTGTTAAAAAAGGTTATTAAAGTAAAAGAAATAAAGAAAATAGGAAATAAAATAAAAACAAAAAACAAAAATCGCACCAGAGAGCGTAGCCGGCCGAGGAGAGAAGAAAATGAATAATGCCGGTCACATCTTCATTAAATTATTATCTCATTTCTCTTATTTTTGGGACGATCCCAAAATAGGATATTCTCAAAATTTTTCATTTCAAATATTAACTCCATCAAACATACCACCAATACATCACATAATTAACATCTCAAGGCAAACAAAATGACGAAAAATACCCCTATAATAATTTATACATCAATTTCGACTATAGGGTATTTTAATTGCGAAAATTGTTTCGAAATCATTTTTCTTCAAATAATTTCATCAAATAACATATAATTAATACCCAAAACAATTTAATATCTCAAACAAACAATTAAATCCACTATCACAATAATAAATATATATTAAAATTCGGAATTAATAAGCAAAATTTTTAAAAATATGAGTATACCAACCTTTGGGCTTTCTACTAGCCTCTAACAGCTCCCAATTGATCCCTAAAATCTTTAATTGAAATTTTTGGGATCAGAATCGCGTATTTCTCTACCTGGGGTTTGAAAAATTAAAGAAAATCATGTTTGAGAGGAGATTAAGCTATCAGATAATATTGTTGATGCTTCCTAAATATTCTAGCATGCTTCTACATGAATTTCTACACAATTTGAGCTCTCAAACGAACAAAAAACATGACTTACCCGAATTGCCCCTTTACTGTGATCTAGATTTAAACACCCAATAGCTTGAATGAGGTTAGATCTAGGTGTTTTGGCTAGGAAATGGGTTAAAAAGGGTTATTAGAGTAAAAGAAATAAAGAAAATAGGAAATAAAATAAAAAAAAAACAAAAATCGCACCAGGGAGCGCAGCCGGCCGAGGAGAGAAGAAAATGAATAATGCCGGTCACATCTTCATTAAATTATTATCTCATTTTTCTTATTTTTGGGACGATCCCAAAATAGGATATTCTCAAAATTTTTCATTTCAAATATTAAATCCATCAAACATACCACCAATACATCACATAATTAACATCTCAAGGCAAACAAAATGACGAAAAATACCCCTATAATAATTTATACATCAATTTCGACTATAGGGGATTTTAATCGCGAAAATTGTTTCCAAATCATTTTTCTTCAAATAATTTCATCAAATAACATATAATTAATACCCAAAACAATTTAATATCTCAAACAAACAATTAAATCAACTATCACAATAATTAATATATATTAAAATTCGGAATTAATAAGCAAAATTTTTAAAAATATGAGTACACCAACCTTTGGGTTTTCTACTAGCCTCTAACAGCTCCCAATTGATCCCTAAAATCTTTAATTGAAATTTTTGGAATCAGAATCGCGTATTTCTCTACCTGGGGTTTGAAAAATTAAAGAAAATCATGCTTGGAGAGGAGATTAAACTATCAGATAATATTGTTGATGCTTCCTAAATATTCTAGCATGCTTCTACATGAATTTCTAAACAATTTGAGCTCTCAAACGAACAAAAAACATGACTTACCCGAATTGCCCCTTTACTGTCATCTAGATTTAAACACCCAATAGCTTGAATGAGGTTAGATCTAGGTGTTTTGGCCAGGAAATGAGTTAAAAAGGGTTATTAAAGTAAAAGAAATAAAGAAAATAGGAAATAAAATAAAAACAAAAAACAAAAATCGCACCAGAGAGCGCAGCCGGCCGAGGAGAGAAGAAAATGAATAATGCCGGTCACATCTTCATTAAATTATTATCTCATTTCTCTTATTTTTAGGACGATCCCAAAATATGATATTCTCAAAATTTTTCATTTCAAATATTAAATCCATCAAACATAACACCAATACATCACATAATTAACATCTCAAGGCAAACAAAATGACGAAAAATACCCCTATAATAATTTATACATCAATTTCGACTAAAGGGGATTTTAATTGCGAAAATTGTTTCGAAATCATTTTTCTTCAAATAATTTCATCAAATAACATATAATTAATACCCAAAACAATTTAATATCTCAAACAAACAATTAAATCGACTATCACAATAATAAATATATATTAAAATTCGGAATTAATAAGCAAAATTTTTAAAAATATGAGTACACCAACCTTTGGGCTTTCTACTAGCCTCTAACAGCTCCCAATTGATCCCTAAAATCTTTAATTGAAATTTTTGGGATCAGAATCGCGTATTTCTCCACCTGGGGTTTGAAAAATTAAAGAAAATCATGCTTGAGAGGAGATTAAGCTATCAGATAATATTGTTGATGCTTCCTAAATATTCTAGCATGCTTCTACATGAATTTCTACACAATTTGAGCTCTCAAACGAACAAAAAACATGACTTACCGGAATTGCCCCTTTACTGTCATCTAGATTTAAATACCCAATAGCTTGAATGAGGTTAGATCTAGGTGTTTTGGCTAGGAAATGGGTTAAAAAGGGTTATTAAAATAAAAGAAATAAAGAAAATAGGAAATAAAATAAAAAAAAATAAAAATCGCACCAGTGAGCGCAGCCGGCCGAGGAGAGAAGAAAATGAATAATGCCGGTCACTATGCTTATCTTTTTATATAATTTTTTTTGTCAAATTACAATTTAATCCCTCAAAAATTTAAAATGTTAAATCGACCCCTAAACTTTTTAAAATTCTCATTTAAACCCCTCGAATAATAAATATTCCTAACTTGATATTTTCTTTCATTTCTTATTCCATCTTAACCCCAAGACCAACTACTTTATTACCTTTATGTCACTCATTGAAGTTTTATTTTAATCCCACTTGAAAATAAAATTCAATATATATATAAAAAAAAAATTTAGAATATTTTGGGACGTTACACACCCACCAAATCATTCATCGATAGTGATCAATTTGACATTACACGTTATTGAATTTATGTAGATTTTTTATAACATGAGCCTCATACAGTTTGTTAAGTTGTTAATAATCTAGTATAAAAAAAAAAGAAAGTAGATGATTAAGATTATTAGATTTTTTTTCTTCAATACATCACTTAAACTTAAAGTACTTCTTTTATAAAACATTTAACAAAAAGAAACAATTAACAATGAATTCTCTACTTGCTCCGTTAACCATAGATATTTTATTGAATTAATATATAAGAGACTTTTAGGTAGCATTTTTTCAAAATCCCAAGTCTGAGTTGCTTATGGTCGCATCTCACGAGCCTTTAGTAACAATCTTCCAAATGCTATCATCTCTTTAATACGCAATCCTAATCTCCAAACATCATCAGTACCGCACCATGTAATATTAATCTCGAATCACAATAGCCATATGACCAAATAATGATTATATATATATATATATATGGTAAGAAGGTGATAGCATTTGGAGACCAGGATCACATGGTGTTAGACCCTCAAAGCTTGGTATAGGCAGATTGCTAGGTATGGCTTGGTGGGATGGTGCTAAGCCAAGGGAAGACATGTTGGTGCATACCAATGATGCTAGTAGATTAGTAAGATAGTAAGCAACAAACGAGCAGCACAAGCAGCGTGTGTGAGTGTCTGCACGCAACACAAGCAGTGGGTTGTCAAGGAAAGCAGAATGTGCATGCAAGGCAGTATACGCGTACAACAGTAGGTGCATGAGCAGCAAGGCAGCATGCTCGCACAAAGGTATATGTGTGGCAGCATGAGCAGCGAGGCAGCATGCGTGTGCCAAGGCATAAACACGGCAGCAAGGCAGTATGCGCGCATTAGGCCATGTGCGTGGCAGCACAGACAACAGGCTAAATGGACAGGCCAAACTAAGGCAATGCAAGACAGACCGTGCTAGAGCAAGGCAAGGCAAAGCAAAGTAAAGCAAGGGAAAGCCTAGAAGGCAGTGCATTCAGCAAGTGTGGGCAAGGCAAGACATGACAAATGCTAGCTAAGACCTGTGTCAGGTGCAGTGCAAGCTGAGTGGGCTGATGGCAAAGTGTTTGGCACATGTGGCACGTGCAACAAACATACACTTGCACATGTGGGCAGTTTTCCTAGCGGTTATAGCAATTTCATGCAAAGATCTCTGACTTGACATATGTTTGTGGGGCGATTATGAGAAAATAACTACCTTTGCTTTTTGTGTTTGGGGTTGGCTGGTGCTAGCAAAGCTAGACAGTTGGGCTTATCAACTGCAGATGTATAAAAGCTTGCTTGTATATTGATTATGGCACAGAGTGCATAGGCTATTGTAACATTCTGTGAGCATTTTTGTATTGTATCATGATTTGATTAATAAAAACAAGTTGGGTTGGGGACGGTTCCCTAAAAACCTGTGTTGTCTTTATGTATTTCTATGATGCTAATATGAATGGACTAAATTGTGTATGTGTGGCTAAGTAATCTGACAAACAGTAAGCAGTGTGTAGGTATACAAGAGCGCTTGGCTGTATTGGTGCATAGCTAAGACAGAATTATGACAGCAGCGTGACATACCAGTGTTGGACAGTGTGTATAAGTAAAATTGATTGGTTAGTCAGGACATTCCTAACGTCAACACGTGAAAAATTCTTAGGCAGTATATAGGCGTGTGACATATGGTGTGTTGAAAATATAAACTTGTTTTTTTGAGCAAGCCCATTACCAAGCCCAAGTCCATCAAGAAGAACCGTCTAAGGTTAGGTGTAAGGTTAGGTGAGTCAATAATACAATTTAAAAGTATTTGTTTGGTTGGTGAAATTGTGTGGTTAGGATTTATTTGTATTTGTTAATTTGAATGGTTTAGATTAATTTTCTAGCACTATATATAACTCCTCTTGCATGAGGTTTAATCATCACAAAGAAGAAGAAAACATAAGAGAAGCAAAGCTTCTAGTGAGTGTGTGAGAAACAAAGCAAAGCTTTGTATTATGAGGTGTTTTGAGTGTTGTAAAAGTTTTATTTTTTGTTTTAGTGAGAATTTCGATCCAACAAAGTGGTATCAGAGCAAGGCTAAGTGTCGTGTAATATACCAAATCGAAGCTCTCGACGAGAGGAGCACAACGCCGCAAAAATCATCCCAATCGGAGGTCCCACGCACCCGCACGCGCAGCCGAAAAATCGCTGCAGAAAACTGAGTCAACTCAAACGAGTTGAACCGGGTTAACAGACCGAGCCGAGCCGAGCCAAGCCGAGCCAGACCGAGCCGAGCTGAGTTGATCCGAGCCGAGCCGAGTCAAGCCGAATCCGAGCCGAGCCGAGCCGCTGCTGACCGTTGACCCAGGTCCCGTTGACTTTGACCGTTGACCGTTGACCAAAAGTTGACTTTTTGGCTCAAGTTCCGGTTGAAGTTTCTCGACGTTCCGAATCCATCCGTGCAATCAGAATTTCGAAATTCTAAACATATTAAAAGGTATGGCTAATGGTATGGTATCCTTTCAAGTTCCAACACTCAAGAACGACAACTATGATAATTGGAGTATCAAAATGAAAGCACTTCTTGGAGCACACGATGTCTGGGAGGTCGTAGAAAAGGGCTACACCGAATCAGAAGATGAGTCGACACTATCCCAAACTCAAAAGGATAGTTTAAAAGACTCAAGGAAGAGAGACAAAAAGGCTCTCTATGAAGGGACCCAACCCGGATTTAACCTCTTGAATCCGTGGGAAGCCCTCCCGGCACTCCAACGGACTCCGAAAACCTTTCCTTTAAACAATGAACTTAGGAATCCTGTTCATACTCATTTTTAATCTATAATTAACACTTCCTAATGACCTCTTTTAATCCTCATCACTTATATTTTTCATAAAAAAATTATTCCATAAAAATAAATACATTAAAGCCGTCAATTTCCATAACGATTGTAATATCGACAATATTAATCATTATTCCTCTCAATAATATTTCTAAAATATTCCACACTTATCAATTCATCAAATTAACCTCATAAACATTCAATTAAACTTATAATTGTTCATTTTCATCACATAAGAAAATTTTCCCACAACGGTGGAATATTTTAAAAATACCATCACATTTAACGTATTTTATCGATATCTATATATATTTTTAAGCATGTAGGACTTGGTCCTAACACTCTATCTCATCTATCAAGCATTAGATGATGATGGCTTTGAGAAAATTTCAAGTGCAAAGTCCGCTAAAGAAGCGTGGAATAAGCTACAAACCTCTTGCAAAGGATCTGAACAAGTGAAGAAAGTTCGTCTTCAGATTTTAAGAGGTGAGTTTGAATCATTACATATGAAAGCATCTGAATCTATTTCTGACTACTTCACAAGAGTGTTAACCGTTTCTAATCAATTAAAAAGAAACGGTGAGACATTGGAAGATACCAGAATAATGGAGAAGATACTTCGCTCATTGGATTCCAAATTTGAATATATCGTTGTGACGATAGAAGAGACCAAAGATTTGACAACCATGACAATTGAGCAACTTCAAGGATCGTTGCAAGCTTACGAAGAAAAGCATAAAAGGAAGTAAGGTATCAATGAACAACTCCTCAAGTCCCAACTCAAAGAGAAGGAAGAAATCCAAAGCCACGAGAGATACCAATGTGGTCGAGGCAGAGGAAGAAGCCGAGGACGAGGTACAGGTCGTGGTCGTGGTCGTGGACGAGGTTGGAATTATAATAACAACAATTCCAACAATAGCTATGAGAGAGGAGAAAATTCAACAAGAGGTCGTGGGAGAGCCAATTCGAACACGAGGTACGAAAAATCTCAAGTTCAGTGTTATAATTGTCAGAAGTTTGGACATTATGCTTCAGAATGTAGAACTCCAAATAACAAGGTTGAAGAAAAGACTAATTTTGTGGAAGCAAGAACAGAGGAGAGAGAAATTCTGTTATTAGCACATAGAGGCAATGATGGAGACCAAGAGAATACTTGGTATCTCGACACTGGTGCGAGCAACCACATGTGTGGAAGGAAAAACATGTTCATAGAGCTCAACGAATCTGTGACTGGCAATATCTCATTTGGAGATAGTTCTAAAATTCCAGTGAAAGGAAAAGGTAACATTCTTATTCGTGCTAAAGATGGTAGTCACCAATTGATTTCAAATGTTTATTATGTGCCCAACATGACAAGCAACATCTTGAGTTTAGGTCAACTTTTAGAAAAAGGCTATGATATTCACATGAAAGATTGTAGTCTTTTTATAAGAGATAACATAGGAAATTTAATTGCTAAAATGAAAATGTCAAAGCATAGAATTTTTTCGTTGAACATTCAAAATGATGTTGCAAAGTGTTTGAAAGCTTGTTATAAAGATGCATCATGGTTATGGCATCTTCGATTTGGGCATCTCAACTTTGGAGGATTGGAAATGTTGTCTAAGAAGGAAATGGTGAGAGGACTACCTCGTATTAATCATCCTGACCAACTTTGTGAAGGGTGTCTACTTGGAAAGCAATTCAGAAAAGGTTTCCCAAAACAGTCAGAATCAAGAGCCAAGAAACCACTCGAGCTCATCCATACTAATATGTGCGATCCAATCAAGCCAAGCTCTATCGGTAATAGTAATTATTTCCTTCTCTTCATTGATGATTTTTCAAGAAAAACGTGGGTATATTTCTTGAAACAGAAATCAGAAGTCTTTGAAGTATTCAAGAAATTTAAAACTGCTGTGGAGAAAGAAAGTGGCTACCAGATAAAAGCAATATGATCTGATCGAGAAGGAGAGTTCACCTCAAAAGAGTTCCGAGAGTTCTGCGAAGCAAATGGAATCCGACGTCCTCTAACCGTTCCGAGATCCCCTCAGCAAAACAGTGTTGCAGAAAGAAAGAACAGAACAATTCTCAATATGGCACGAAGTATGTTGAAAAGCAAAAGATTACCGAAGGAATTTTGGGCGGAAGCTGTAGCTTGCGCAGTATACCTATCAAATCGATCTCCAACAAGAAGTGTGTTGGGAAAGACACCACAAGAAGCATGAAATGGAAGGAAGCCAGGTATTTCCCACCTGAGAGTCTTTGGAAGCATAGCTCATGTACATGTACCAGACGAGAGAAGAAGTAAGCTTGATGACAAAAGTGAGAAGTTCATCTTCATTGGGTACGATAATTATTCTAAAGGCTACAAGATGTATAATCCAAATAATGGAAGGACTATCATCAGCCGTGATGTTGTATTTGATGAAGAAAGCACATGGAATTGAAAAACACATGATGAAGATTACAGTTTCCTTCCCTACTTTGAAGAAGAGAAGGAGTAGCAACCAAGAATGGAGCAAGCAGAACAAGAACCCACTACACCACCAGCATCACCAGCCTCAACAGATAATGGAAACTCACCACCATCATTTCTGAATGAAAGAGATGTAGAGCGTACAAGAAACCTGCAAGATCTTTATGAGGTAACTGAACAACCTGATAATCTCACACTTTTCTGTCTCTTTGCTGATTCCGAACCAGTGAGCTTTGAAGAAACTGTACAAAATAAGAAGTGGAAAGATACAATGAATGAAGAAATCAAGTCCATTGAAAAGAATGATACTTGGAAGCTCGTTATACTTCCAAAAGGACACAAAGCAATTGGTGTCAAATGGGTGTACAAGATAAAAAGAAATGCTAAGGGAGAGATAGAAAAACATAAGGCAAGACTTGTTGCAAAAGGCTATAGTCAAAAAGCTGGAATTGACTATGATGAGGTATTTGCTCCTGTTGCTCGATTAGAAACTATAAGACTAATAATTTCTTTGGTAGCTTAGAATAAGTGGAAGATTCATTAGATGGATGTAAAATCCGTCTTTCTAAATGGAGTCCTTGAAGAAGAAGTCTACATTCAGCAACCATCAGGCTATGAAGTCAAAGGCCACGAAGATAAAGTTCTAAAACTAAAGAAAGCTCTTTACGGGTTAAAGCAAGCACCAAGGGCATGGAACAATCGGATTGACAAATACTTCAAAGAGAATGGCTTCACCAAATGTCCTCATGAACATGCTCTCTACATCAAATTCAAAGATGGAGATGTTTTGATTGTATGTTTGTATGTGGATGATTTAATCTTCACCGGTAATAATCCAAGTTTTTTTGAAGAATTCAAGAAAGCAATGGCCAAGGAATTCAAGATGACCGACATCGGATTGATGGCATACTACCTTGGTATCGAAGTCAAGCAAAATGAAGATGACATCTTTATCTCCCAAGAAAGCTATGCAAGGGAGATACTTAAGAAATTCAAGTTGGATGATTGCAATCCAATAAGCACACCGGTGGAATGTGGAGTCAAACTGTCTAAGCATGATGAAGCAGAAAAGGTGGATCCAACACTCTTTAAGAGTTTGGTTGGAAGTTTGAGGTACTTGACTTGTACAAGACCTGACATCCTTTATGCAGTTGGACTGGTGAGTCGTTATATGGAGAATCCAATAACTACCCATTTCAAGACAGCTAAGAGAATCCTTCGCTATATCAAAGGTACAATTGACTTTGGCTTGTTCTATTCATTTTCAAATGACTTCAAACTTGTTGGATATAGCGATAGCGATTGGGGTGGAGATACAGATGATAGAAAGAGCACCAGTGGGTTTGCATTCTTCATGGGAAACACAGCTTTCACATGGATGTCAAGGAAGCAACCCATTGTCACACTATCCACCTGTGAAGCCGAATACGTAGCTGCTACTTCGTGTGTTTGTCATGCAATTTGGCTCAGAAATTTATTGAAGGAATTAAGCTTACCACAAGAAGAACCAACTGAGATTTGTGTAGACAATAAGTCAACCATCGCCTTAGCAAAGAATCCGGTGTTCCATGACAGAAGCAAACATATCGATACTCGTTATCACTTCATACGAGAATGCATAGCAAAAGGAAATGTGCAAATGGAATATGTAAGGTCAAAGGATCAGATCGCAGATATTTTCACCAAACCACTAAAGTTTGAAGATTTTGCGAGATTAAGAAGTTTGCTTGGCATGGTAAAACAAGTTTAAGAGGGGGTGTTGAAAATATAAACTTGTTTTTTTGAGCAAGCTCATTACCAAGCCCAAGTCCATCAAGAAGAACCTTCTAAGGTTAGGTGTAAGGTTAGGTGTAAGGTTAGGTGAGTCAATAATGCAATTTAAAAGTATTTGTTTGGTTGGTGAAATTGTGTGGTTAGGATTTATTTGTATTTATTAATTTGAATGGTTTAGATTAATTTTCTAGCACTATATATAGCCCCTCTTGTATGAGATTTAATCATCACAAAGAAGAAGAAAACATAAGAGAAGCAAAGTTTCTAGTGAGTGTGTGAGAAACAAAGTAAAGCTTTGTATTGTGAGATGTTTTGAGTGTTGTAAAAGTTTTATTTTTTATTTTAGTGAGAATTTCGATCCAACATGGTGATGTGCTGATGTGAATTAAAGAAAAGCTAATAGTTTGATTTTATAGTAATTATAGCTTGATTTCTCTACAAAAGAATGGCTGTAGTCGCGTTGCATCTGCAGTTATTGGCTGTGCAGGTAAATCTAACCGTACAACTACTAGAAGCCTAAAAAATCATAGATTTAATTTAGTAAATGACAAGAATGATCAATCACGCGAGTTTACAACACATCAAACAACTTTATTGATTGCTATAACACAACTCCCAGAGTCGTGCTAGTTGTGGTGGTCCATGCAAATGACTAAATCGAGCTCGTTAATTAATTATTATCTGTTGAATATCAAGACAACTTAAAAATTTCTCTTGATGAAAAACACATCTCTCATACATGGTTGAGGTATGTCCTTTCCACGAGTGATAGGGGCCGATTCACTGCTCAACTTCGAAGATATATGTTCTTGTTTCTACTGCACCTGAATGATCTGTTGTCGCATATGTACCATGAACAAAGGCGGAGAACAGATCAAATTTTCACCTTTGGGCTATGTTGTTGATAGACTAATTGCATCGTCTACTTATCTATTGAGCTTGGGAGAATTACTGTAAACCCTCCAAACATTTGTTTTATTACAATGGGAAACCATTTTTACGTTTTGTAACAATGACCTCCCCTCTACTGACGTTTGACCAGAGTTGACCGTTTAAAATAACTGGAAAATGACAAAATAGAGTAAAAAGATGATAATACCCCTGATGAATTAATTTTATAAATTTTAAATTATAAAATAATTAAAATTTAAAAATAATAAAATTTAAAATTTATATTATAATTACTCCTCTCCTCTCTCGGTCTCTCTCTCTCTTCTCCCGCTTCTCCTTCTGCTCTTCTTTTTCTTCATCTTCTTCCCCCTCTCTTCTCCTTCTTCTCTTCATCTTTTTCTTCATCTTCTTCTCGATCTGGGTTTCCAGACGGGGAAACCCAGACTGATCTGGGTTTCCAGACATCGGTCTGGGTTTCCCCGTCTGGAAACCCAGATCGGTCTGGGTTCCCAGATCTGGAAACCCAGATCGATCTGGGTTTCTAGATCTGGGAACCCACACCGATCTGGGTTTCCAGATTTGAGAACCCAGACCGATCTGGGTTTCCAGATCTGGAAACCCAGACATCGGTCTGGGTTTCCAGATCGGGAAACCCAGATCGATCTGGGTTTCCGTCTGGTCTGGAAACCCAGATCGATCTGGGTTTCCCCGTCTGGAAACCCAGATCGGTCTGGGTTTCCAGATCTGGAAACCCAGACAGATCTGGGTCTGGGTTTCCCCGTCTGGAAACCCAGACCGATCTGGGTCTGGGCTTCCAGATCTGGAAACCCAGACCGATCTGGGTCTGGGTTTCCGTCTGAAAACCCAGATTGATCTAGGTTTCCAGATCGGTCTGGGTTTCCAGATCTGGAAACCCAGACAACCCAGCTCGATCTGATATTCTGATTGGGTTTATTGTTGATGATGTTCTTGGGTCTGTTTGATGATGATGGTTGTGGTTTTTGTTTTTGTTTGTATTGATGATTGTTGTGTTGATGATGTTGGAATATGTTGATGAATGATGATGTTGGAACAAACAAGATGAACCAGATCTGTTGAAGAACCGAACAGTTAGATGAACTGTTGAACAAACAAGATGAACCAGATCTGTTGAAGAACCGACAGTTAGATGAACAAACAAGATGAACTGTTGAACAAACAAGATAATCAGAAACCATCATCAATTTATTTTTTTATTTTAAATATTATTTTTTTAAATTAATCTGGGCCATCCATCTTTGAGATGGATGGTTTAGATTAATTTTAAATGTTATTATTTTTAAATTTTAATTATTTTAAAATTTATAAAATTAATTCATCAGGGGTATTATCGTCTTTTTACTCTATTTTGTCATTTTTCAGTTATTTTAAACGGTCAACTCTGGTCAAACGTCAATAGAGGGGAGGTCATTGTTACAAAACGTAAAAATGGTTTCCCATTGTAATAAAGCAAATGTTTGGAGGGTTTACAGTAATTTTCCCATTGAGCTTTTTAGGATTTTAATCCATTTGGCAAGTGACAAAATGAATGATTGGTGCCACGTGTCAACAATTGGAATTTACTCCTACTTTTTTCATAATTATTCTGACAATTCTTAACTAAATAGATCAGCACAAATCAGCAGAAAAAAAAAAAGTTAGAAAACAACCAATGATCCAAATTCATTGTTGACATCCCACCAATGCTATGTTCGCACTTTTTATTTGAAAAATGTTGTATTAATGGGGTTGTTAAAGATATTGATGGGTGCCAATAATACAAACTTTTTTTTTTTTTTTTTTGTTTTCCTGGTTTTTTTCAATGCTGAGTGACAAAAATTTAGGGACAAGATGATTGTCAACTTGCCCATGGTTTGAATCTCCTTCATGGCCCAACGTCACAAAGCAAACGCAGTCGTTTGGGTTGTTGTGGCGTTGTGGGTACATATACAGACAGAAGGTACACTTTCACATCAAGGTTACTTAAATCTTGATGGATTTCTATTGAGAAGTAAAGTCTTATAAGGCTTCCATGTTTGTCAATAAACCTAGGCAACAAGGCAAGACTTTTCCAATTGCATGAACAATTCAAGGTTTTGAATGGAAACAAGAATTCAAATTTGGTGCGCTTTCCAGAAGTAAGACCTCGTGAGATATTTCCATGTGACTTAGATGTCAAAAACAAGCCATCGAGACCATATACAGCAAACTGAAAAGATTTTATATCAAACGACTGAAAAAAAAAAGAAAAAAAGAAAAAGATGATGGTACCACGTCCACTTACTCTCTTACATATAATAACTAGACTAACAATTACACGTTTTTCACACGTAATGCAGGCATGTCATCGAAATCCACGTAAAGCAAATTCAAGCAATACACTCGATTTTTTTCCAACCATCCATGCATTAATCTGACCTACTAAAAATTTAATCAACTTATACCTCTATTCAATAAAAAGTTACCAACATTCAACATTATCTACCATTCACGGATGACGAAACCTCATATACATAAAATTAACTGCTCTATTGTGTTTTTGACTCTCATAATCTTTATGCCGGTTCTCGTCCTCAACAGGGTAACTCAATTATGGACCAATTTCATATTCTTTATTCCACCGACACATGATGCTCGTTTGCCAACCTAGTATATCTCTATATATTCTCTCTAAACTTAATTATATCACCACTTCCTCCACTCCAAAACACAAAAACCTCTCCGCGCGAGTGTATAATATTTTGTTCTCTTTCTTTTCTGTAGAGGTCACTGGTCATGGGCTCGATCCCTAACAGTCTCCAACTCTTATCGGGTGCACCAGGGGTTCGAGACAAGAGTGTCAAGACTCTAACAAAAGATGGCTCCATTGAGGCCATGCAATCTATTATTTTCGAGACACAGGAAGTGAAAGAACCATTTTACGTGCTCAATCTAGGGGTTGTCATGTCTCTATATGACAAGTGGACCCACAATCTTCCAATGGTCCAACCATTCTACGCCGTCAAGTGCAACCCCGAGCCGGCTCTCCTCGGCGCACTCGCCGCTCTCGGCTCTAACTTCGACTGCGCCAGCCAGGGGGAGATTGAAGCTGTTTTATCGCTCGGGGTCTCCCCGCATCGCATCATTTACGCGAACCCTTGCAAAGCGGAGTCTCATATCAAGTACGCAGCAAGTGTTGGTGTCAATTTAACGACTTTTGATTCAAGAGAGGAGCTTGAAAAGATCAGGAAGTGGCACCCGAAATGTGACTTGTTGCTCCGACTCAAAGCCCCGGACGACGGCGGCGCAAGGTGTCAGTTGGGTTCCAAATATGGCGCGCTCCCGGAGGAGTTCGAGACTCTGCTCCAAGCCGCACAAGCATCTCGGCTCAACGTCACCGGGGTCTCGTTCCATATTGGAAGTGGAGACACCGACTCCCGCGCGTACCATGGAGCCATAAAATTGGCCAAAACGGTTTTCGACACAGCAGCCCGGCTAGGCTTGCCTGAATTTCATGTTCTTAACATAGGCGGCGGTTTTACGGCTGGCCCACAATTTGACGAGGCGGCGTCAGCCGTGAAAGCCGCTCTTCAAACGTATTTCAAGAACCAAACAGGTCTGACTATAATTTCCGAGCCCGGCAGGTTTTTCGCCGAGTCGGCTTTCACGCTGGCGACTAACGTTATAGGGAAACGTGTTAGGGGTGATCTTAGAGAGTATTGGATCAACGACGGAATTTACGGGTCCATGAACTGTATTTTATACGATCACGCGACTGTCACTTGCTTCCCACTGACGTTAAGGTCAGATGGTGCAAACCCTATTTGCAAAGGATTGATGACACACAATTCGACGGTGTTTGGACCCACCTGCGATGCACTGGATACGGTTTTGACTGGTCACCAGTTGCCGGAGCTTCAGGTGGGTGACTGGCTTGTGTTTCCAAACATGGGTGCGTATACGGCTGCTGCTGGGTCTAGTTTCAATGGGTTTAATACGGGCCCCGTTTTGACCTATCTTGTCTGCTCGAATCCAAGCTAAGTAACTTTGTGTTTGGTTTGACAAAGTTGACGCGGAGAAGCCGACAAGTACTGTCTCTTCAACCTCGAACATTATCATGCGACTATTTTTTAAATTTTGTTTTTGTTTGTCTTATATGTCATGGATGGTGATGCTTAATAACAGTTTCTTCTGTGATATCCTTTTTGTATTTTAATTTCGAAATTATAACTGAATTAAAACCCAAAATTTTAAAAATGTTGTGTACTTTTTTTTTTGTGTCCTTAAATAGCACTAAATCCTGAATCATAGTTTGTAAACATATCGGTGGAGGCGTGGAACTAAAAAATTCATCCTTTTTATAACGCCATTTTTAGGATTATTACAAAGGTCGTGATTAGATGCATGGGAAGGAGAAATCCATTACAATACAGGATTTTTTATTGACAAAGAACTATAAATTTAGCCTAGCTTTGGTTTTATATTTAGGTTTCATCAAGCTCATCAATGATCCATCAAGTCCAGTCCAGCAAACATAATAGGGAGTGGTTAACTGAAGTTCCACATTGTTAAATAAAGTTAGAAAATTTTTATTAATGGGACTTTATGACAGTATAACATTAATTATAAAATTCAAGATGACGTGAAAATTGTATTGTAATAGTATGTGTCCTATAGAAATCAATCTCCAAATAGTAAATATTAACATGTGAACAATTTATGCTTTGATATATAGACATTATTTAATTATGTTCTAATATGAAAAATTTATTAATTGTTGTTGACGGTAAAATTTCATTAACTAGAAAGTTGGTGACTCAATTGACAAATCTTACCACACGTACGTAGGTGAAGTCAAACATTTGAACTTTAATTTGAATTGATAATCGAACTTTAACTGGAATTGATAATGTATCCTGGAGCCTCTCATGGTTGAAATGGTGATCGTCTCATATGGAAGTTGAGCTTGGAAGATTGGTCTTCTGGGAGGATTATCATCTAACGCAATCACCTAAAAATTATAAGAGTAAAACAGTCACGAGCATTGCGTGGTAATGAACGTTTATACTTAAGACGATCAAATCAACAAAAATATTTTAGAGAGAAAATTAAGAGTGTGGTAGAGGCTGAGTTTTAGTTTACAAGATTGCATGCATTTAAACAAGAGTGTGGTACTTGAGTAACACCGTATAGATAGAGGAGGTGGAGTGCTCGAATGGACATCACTTCTTTGTTCTTCTGCCACATCGACTTAAGTGTTAGACAGTACCGGGTGGCTTCAGGCAATGGCTGCGCATTCTCAGCTGCCGTGCTATATCAAATCGCTCCACTACCAGCTAACCGCAACATGATTAATGAGATCATAGTGGGCGTTCCTTTTATTGATAATCACGTTATGTGATTTAAACACATTACATTAAATGCTACATATAATGTTTGTGATCAAGGAATTAAATATCAATTTTGATCCATCTAAATTAGTTTATGAAATTATCAATGAAAATTTTAAAAATGTCAAAAATAGATAAAAAAAAAATTTATGATATTTTTTTAATATTAATCATCCCAAGATAAGAAAAATATTGGAGATACATATTATTTTGATGTTTAATACGTTACTTGTGACCTCGTATTTGCAATAGTTAGGTGATCATTCTACTTCTTTTTGTTTTCCAAACTCATTGTACTCCTTTTAATGATTTATCATGTCATCTAAAAATTAGATACAGTAGTAATGTGAAAATTTATTATAATTAGATTAATTAATTAAGTGAACATATATTTCTTAATTATAGTCAATATTAATTAAGTGGATTTTATAATGCACCTATTGGGTGTAGTGACACCCAACTATTACATGAATTATAATGACAGTAAAACACTATTCAACTTTTAAAAATAAAACTGTTTATGTTCATATCTCTATTTATGTGACAAATCGTGGGAATTGATTGTGTTCAAGAATTGCGTTTTAGGTTCGACAAGCTTCAGTGAAAGAGGAGGCTTGAGCAAGTGAGAGTGAGGATGAATGAAGAAGATAATTGAAACAGTGAATAAAGAAAAGTGATTTGATATATGAAGAAATTTTAGAGAAGAAACCAGCTCAAAAAGGAGAAAAGAAAATAAAATTGAAGGAAAATTTTGGTAATATTCTCACATTTAGATACCATTAAAATTCATTTTAGTAGTTGAGTTCAATGTTATTTTTAAAACTTAATTATAATTTAGTATCATCGCATGATATATTATCATATAGTTATAAGTCGCTATAATTAAATATATACCATCTACTATAACAAAACTATTTTAACGCATCAAGGAACAAATTCCACTACAGTTCAAGTTTCGATCTCTCTCTCTCCCACGTTGCCATAGCCACATATGATAATCATACAAACTACATTGTTATTTCTTAAAACTTCGTCAATTGTCAGAAGGACGACCTCAACAGCATGTGCAGGGTTGATTACAACATTATTGTCATGGTTCTTGTGTGTCAAACTCTTATTATCACACTTAAATGTAACTGGAATTCTATCGAGAAGAAAATCCTATGTGTATAGGTACCATGCCAATGCCAACACGTAACATTCTACTTTTATCAGTACTTTAATAATGAAAATCGCAGTAAATTACGATAACAAATATAAATTTTAAAATTCATAAAGAAATATATTTCTTTAGTATTATTATTTGTTCCCTAACTATTTATCAATTGTTAGCTAATTATTTTGATGTAAAAAAAAAAAAAAAAATCAATTCCTCTTTCCATGGCAGTTTCACAAGTTACAGTTTTTGCAGTCCTAGAAAAAAAAAAAAAAAAAAAAAAAAAAAAAAAAAACTAGTAAATAGTAATACCCTAGGCAATAAAGGAAAACTTTATTAATTGGCTAATTAATCTTGTTTTGAATGGAATTATAGAATTCAAATGCCTACATAAGTAGGCTGAGGCATGCACAATTTACTTAATAATTATTTTCTCTGAAATAATAAAAATCTTAGCATATAGGAATTTATAAATAAAACATAAAATTTCGTATAACTAGCTAGGAGTCATATGTAATCTTAACCTGAGAGCAATGAAAGTAAATTAAGTAAAAGAGAAAAAAAGGAAAAAAGATTTCTGCTACCATATATCTATATATAGTGGGAGGAAGGTTTTCTAATGCAAGACATATTTTTCCATGTAAAATTTTGAATTATCGTACACAAAGACTTTATACATATTTTTTTATATCTTTTCTGGATTAGTCAATCTGTGTTGATACATAATGATTTGCACAATTGTGTTAGGAATGTGCAAAATCTCTATATATATGTTCCATATATCATAATTTGCGCAAACATAAATCTCTCCATTATACTTAATTCTCTCTTTTCCATCTTTGTTGAGACCAGTTTACCAGTCATGGTTTGAAGCCCTAAAAGCTTCCAAATCAGATTGGATACACCAGGAGTCCGAGGAAGCAGAGTCACGACTTTAACAAAAGATAGATAGATATATATATATATAATTTTCCTTGGAAAAAAAAAAGGTGCAACCCCGAGCCGGCTCTCCTAGGCGCACTCGCAGCTCTTGGCTCGAACTTTGACTGTGCCAGCCAGGCCGAGATGAAGCCGTTTTATCACTTGGGGTGTCACCGGATCGGATCATCTACTCGAATCCGTGTAAAGCAGTTTCTCACATCAAGTATGCAGCAAGTGTTGGCGTCAATTTAACAACTTTTGATTCGAGAGAGGACCTTGAAAATATCCGAAAGTGGCACTCCAAATGTGACTTGTTGCTCCGAGTCAAAGCGCCGGAAAATAGCGTGATCACTCCACTCGGGGGCATATATGGCGCAGTCAAGAGGAAGTCGTGCCGCTGCTCCAAGCAGCTTAAGCTGCGTCGCTCAATATCACTGGCATCTCTTTCCTTGTCGGAAGCGGAGCCACGAAGCTGCGGACGTACATTGGAACCATCGGCCAAAACGGTTTTCAACGCCGCAGCTCAGCTTGGCTTGCGAAAACTTCGCATGCTAAACGTCAATGGCGGTTTCACTGCCAACCCACATTTCGACGAACCAGTTTCCATTGTGAAATAATGTTCCGGGACTAACTATCGTGCAGAGCTTGGCAGGTTTTTCATCGAGTCAGCTTTCGCTCTAGGCACGAACATCATAGGGAAGCGACTTAAGTGTGATCTTAAAGAGTATTGGATAAACGATGGAATTTACGGGTCCATGAACTGTGTTATTAATGATAACGTGACTGTCACTTGTATACCTCTTGTTGTGTCAAAGATAGCTCTTAACATTGCCAAGCAGTGTTCTTTACTAGCTTGTCATGATCATCATGATCATAATACTCTTTATGATGATCAAGTGACTTAGTTGAGATCAAGATGAAGAGCGGTTGTCAAGGTTGTTAAGTGAGTTAGTTGAGGATGGTGACACTTGGCAGCATCTCCTATATTCCGTTACAGTTAAGAAATCAGCTAAGTTAGCAATATTCTATTAAGCACTACATTGTATTAGTATAAATAGTCTGGGTTCACGTAAAACATGTGAGTTAAGCATAATGAGAAAGATCCAACAAATGTTGTTTTGTTCTCTTATTGTTTCTCTCTGGTTATGGAGCTTCAAGTTCATGTTAATGGTTGTTTACAATAAGAGCCGTGAGACTAATCGTCGATGGCGCCTTCTTCAACCTCTGTTTCAAGTCAAAACATAAGTGATTCTTCATCATCAAAATCGAAGGCTGATTTTACGTCATTGATCAAGACCTTGAATTTTAATCTCTCGATCAAGCTGGATACTGACAATTATGTGTATTGGAAAGCACAAGTCCTGGCGGCAATTCGCGCTCTTGAACTCACTGACTTCATCTCAGGTGCGAAATCTATTCCATTGAAGTTTGTTGAAGTTGAATCTAATGATTGATTGCAAGAGAAACTAATTGAAAATAAAGAGTTTGGAAACTGGATGAACGCAGACCAATTATTACTTCACTAGTTTAGTTACGGAGTAATTGTTCAAGTGACTAGTTGTTCAACTTCATTAGAAGTCTGGAAGACACTTGAAGATCTCTATTCTCTGAGATCAATGGCAAAAGTTCTCCAGTTGAAGCAGCAATTGCAAAATGTTAAAAAAGGAGTAGGTTCAATTAGTGATTTTGTGCTAAAAGTGAAAAAAATTGGTGATTAACTAAAGGTTGCTGGACAGGTTGTGACAGACTATGATCTAATTTTGAGTATAACGAATGGTGTTGGACATGAATACGATCTAGTGGTGGTCTTGATGTTTTCTCAATAGAGAAATTCATGTCAATCCAGGATGTACAATACCTGTTAATGATCCATGAGCAGAGAATTCTTCAATGGAACACTACTGTTCAACTTGATGTATCCAATGCAAGTGCAAACTTTGCAATGAATGGGCAAGGAGATAAAAGACGTCAAAGAGGAGGTTTCAACAACACAAATAATGGGAGAGGAAATAACAATATAGGAAGAGGAAGAGGTAGATCAGGAAGTTGCAGATGGACTAATAAGCTAACTTGTCAAATTTGTGGAAGGCAAGGTCACTTAACACTTCAATTTTATAACAGGTTTGACAAAAACTTTCAGGATCAAGTACAAAGCTATCCCAATAATTCAACAAAGTTTTTCCATCAGAATCAACTTGACAATACACGGGCATTTGGTCAAGCTAATCATCAAGCCAGTATACATCTATCAACCGTTGATTTTGCAACACCAGACAGTGTATGCGACCCTGCTTGGTATGCAGACCCTGGAGCAACATATCATGTGACTTCAACAACTGCAGATTTCACATATTAGTAATTCTCTAGCTTACTCCTTACATGATAATTCTCAGCATCTTGTACTAAGGAATATTTTATGTGTTCTTTCTATCTCCAAAAATTTACTGAGCATATCGAAGTTTTGTCATTGATAACAATGCATATGCTGAGTTCTATAATGGTTTTTGCTCATTAAAGGACAAGAGTACCAAGAAGATTCTACTCCGAGGAACCCTCAAGCTTGGTCTCTATCAACTTGATCTGAATCATGTTCATCTTGACAAAAAATACTACTGCTCTTCAATTAGGTTCTATTGCTGATGGTTGTAGATAAGTTCTATCAAGTGACTTCACTGCTTGTAATATAAATAAGTCTAGGGACACTTTGTCTTACTTTTCAAGTCAATGAGTTTCTAGCTAGTAGTTTGAACTCAAGATGCAAGACTACTAAGAAAAGTAACGCTTTACTTGCTTAACATGTTAATGAAAGCATGGGACATGTTAAACTTGGTCACCTTGCACCTTTTATATTTTTCATATTCTTCTTCATATAATATTGATTTTAATAAGTCATACAAAATGGGCAAAATGCATCAATTACCTTTCCAACCTTCAACATATAAAACCAGTAAGTCTGGGCCAGTCCCAGTCCTCCAAAACAAAAAAAAAGGCGCCCAGCAAGCGAGTAGAGCTCATCTATACAGATGTTTGGGGTCTACCTCCTGTTTTGTCAACAGAAGGCTGTAGTCTACAGATGTACTTGGCTGTATCCACTAAGACTGAAGTCTGAAGTTCTTCCTAGTTTTCTGTCATTTAAGAGACATGTTGAGAGGCAATTTGATTCTAAAATCAAGTGTGTTCAAGCTGATGTGGGAACCGAGTTCAAGCCTATCATTCCTCATCTTCATCAGTCAGGAATTAGTTTTAGAACATCATGTGCCTACACTCATTAGCAAAATGGCATGGCTGAGAGGAAGCATAGGCATCTTGTAGAAACAAGACTCACATTATTGGCATATGCACATATTTCGTTAAAATTCTGGGTGAAGTCTTTTCAAGCAGCAGTATTGCTAATAAACAATTTACCAACACCGGTGTTAAGGATGAAATCACCAAGTGAAATTCCGTATCAAGGGGCTCCTAATTACAATTTCTTCAGGGCTTTTGGATGTGCCTATTTCCTTATCTCTGGCCATTCTCTAAATGTAAGTTCAGCATGCATTCTACTAAGTGCATCTTTATTGGATATAGCTCATGTTATGATGACACAATACTATTTTAATCCAAGCATAAATCTGAAATCGAGAATAATATTAAAAAAAATAGAATAAATAAAATAAAATTTACGTGATAAAACTTTTATCGTAGAAAAAATATCCACGAACCAAATTTAAAAGAGTTTTATTAAATTAACAATTATAATATAATCTTTTTTTAAAATTTTAAAAGAAAATTAGAAAAAAAAGAACTCCCCAGTAAACTTGAGATTCGAGACAAGGTATAATGGATTACAAAATGCAATTGCCAATTTATAGGCAATACGTGAAGGTGTAAATGTTTCGCTGTTTTCCAATTACTTTACTGTCTTCATGATTTACACATTTTCCAAGTCAACAAATGTAGTCCCACCTAGTATGCAAATAATTCATATTTCACTATTTTCATGCTTCACCAATTTTCATGGTTTTCCAAGTCAATTAATTCGGCTCCATTGCCGTAAACAAATAACATGGCTGCACTTTTCTTAACAGCCTACAACAAAAGGGTTACAGCTGCCTACATCCATCTGGTAGAGTATTTGTCTCCAGGAATGTGTTGTTCAGTAAGTTTGTTTATCCTTATCAAACCGTGTTTTTGTCTACACTGAATACATCCGCTGCCGAAGTTCCAGGTTTACCTGTATCTACACTTCAGACAGCAGAAGTCTTCGTTGAACAGAATCACTCGTGTTCAAGTTTACACCAATCTAATGAACCAGTAGCCTCTAGGAGTTCTTTCTATAGTCTCCCTGTTGAAGTTTCAAACAGTATGTCTTCAGTGTCATTATCTCATCATTCTCCCCAACAAACAAGTCGAATTATACATTAAATTATGCATTAAAACATGGTTTGCAACTTGCATGTTTATACTTGCTTTTATCTAACATCAGTTGGTTTTAAAATAATTCATGTTGCTGGATGACAGTGTGGTACATGTGATTAGATATAATCAATTCTATGTGAGATTCGTTAATTTTTAATTGTACTACGACGACTAGTTTGAAACAATGATTTGTGTTATGAAGACATTCTTTCTTTTTTTCTTTCTTTCTTTTTAAATTGTCAAGACCAACTTCAACTACCATTATCTTATTACGTATATACATTCAATAAGGAACTTATTTGGATAATGGAAAGAATCACGTGACTTTGATTTGTTGAAATATATTTGAGAATTGGAAAAACAATAAAACAAATCAACCATCAAAATAAAATTTGATAGACAACTTTTTATTTCGTTGCATTTTTTAAACTGCATTAATAGAGTTTTTTTTAAAAAAAAAAAAAAAAAATCTTTCAGAATTTATCAAATCCAATATATTTTATGCAATCAAAACACATTATTCTTATAATTAAACATAACTACTTCCTAAAATTACAATGAAAGAGAACTTTTAAGAAAATGAAAGTGTAAGATTGAATCGGTGACAAGATGCTCTAGTGATAAAATATGGTCCTTGCCTCCATGGTGTGGTGTTTTTCGAATATTAATGAATACATTCCTCAAAAATCAGAGTTGCTTTGTAAGAAATTAGAGGTCTGTCTTTAGTATTAGTGCACAAAAATGGAAGGCTTGGGCTTGGACTTGGACTTTGACTCATTCTTTCCATGTTAAAATGAATTACAAGGTTCGACGTGTTAATGGGCTCTACCGAACACGCGCGTGTGTAATTAATATACATATGTACATATAAATATATAAAACTTTTATAATAAAGACATCTGAACTTTAAAACATAAAAATCAATTAATTAAATTCTTCAATTTCATTTTAATTAAATAAGAGAGAAAATTTATTTTAAAAGAAAAAATACATTAGATGAATTTGATTATATTGATTTGTTCTAATTTTTTAAAGTTAGGATGTTTTATTATAAAAGTCCTATATATATAAATTTAAAAATATTTATAATTAATATATAATTTATATTCTATTGTACAAAGAAGATTGAATTAACTTTGTTGAGAAACATCATGACTCTGGCGTAATAGAACATCCAAATAAAATTGTTAAATATGTTTCAATTAGTCATACATCTTCTAAAAAAAATGGAAGTTATAAATTTAGATTACATATTTATTTAAGTGAGGTGAAAATTATATATTTATTTAGAATTATATATTTATTTAAAATGATCTAATGCATACCTCTAGGAGAAGTGGCTAAACATTTTCATTGATCCTAAAAAGTTAAAAGTTTAAATTTAATTTTGTTATAAAATATAATATATTTTTATTTTTATCTGAATTTAATTTTTTTATCATTAAGTTAAAAAAAAAAAAAAAGTGAACATTATAAATAAGGTCTAAAAATTCTCAAGTAGCTTTTTAACTGATTTTGTATCGTTACAAACTAGGCTTCCAATTGGGCCAAGTCATAAATACCAGGTATTCAGGTGTCTTTATCAAAGGAAGCCCAATAGGAACACCAAGGCCTATAGCAGTGCCAAAACACACAAATGGGCCAAACCATTATTAAGCGAAGTTGCTGGACACCTCACACTCCCACGCAGTTGTGAATCTCAATCACAACTCTGAGGGGAAGAGAAGATACAAGTCACGTCACGTTTCGTCACTCAGCCATGGAAACTCTCAGCTCCTCTGCAGCAGCCATCGTCTCTCCTCTTTCCATTTTCTCCACCAACAAATCCAACAACTCCCCAACCAGACTCCTCCGATTCCACGCTCCCTCCAAAAGTATATGAAAATCCATTTCCATTTCATCTTCTTGGTAGTTTTCTTCTCTAACTAAGTTATTTCTCTCGTCTTTGTTCCTTTTTTTGAACACAGAGAACGGCAACGACTCCGATCTCCAATCGGACTCTAACGAGACCAGCATCGTCCCTACGTTTGGCAACCAAACGCTCTCCAAGGTAAAAAAAAAAAAAAAAAAAAGATTAAATTTTTTTAAAATCTAACATGCAAGTTTTTATTTAATTGGTTTGATTGTTGCAAAATTGTAAATTTTTGGTTTTTTGGGGGTGATTGATGAAATTAGGATGCGGCGATGGGATTGGTTCTGAGTGCGGCGTCGGTTAGAGGGTGGACGACAGGTTCGGGTATGGAAGGTCCATCGGTGCCAGCTGGAGCAGAGGAAGGATCGGCTACGGAGAAGGTCTCTACCTTTCCGTGGTCTCTCTTCACCAAATCGCCACGTAGGCGGATGCGCGTTGCCTTCACTTGCAACGTTTGTGGCCAGAGAACCACTCGCGCCATCAACCCCCATGCCTACACTGACGGCACCGTTTTCGTTCAGGTAATCAATTAATTGATTGCTTAGCAGCAAAAAAATCAATGCTTTTTTTAGGTTTGTTAGTTGTGAATTTGATTCAAGCTTTGGTTTTTTTTCGGTTTTTGTTTAGTGTTGCGGATGCAATGTGTTTCACAAGCTGGTGGACAATTTGAACCTGTTTCATGAGATGAAGTGCTATGTAAACCCGAGTTTCAATTATAGAGACGCGAAATGGGATGTTGGCTTCAAGTTATTTGACATTGACGATGATGATAGTGGTAAAGATAATGATGATGGTTTTCTGATGTAAAGAGGTGAATGTGATCTCGCCAGTATAGTGTACATTCTATTTGGATCATGTTTGTACATATCTTCTTTATTATTGTTGTCTTAGATAATTTAGTGTAATTAATAAGTTCGTGGATTCATTTGAGGCGAATAGTTTAATTTACACTTGGTGGGAGTTTATAATAAATGGGAAATTTGGAGAAACTTGTTTAATTAACTTTTGATGTTTTGTTTTCGTTAGTGAATAAGATAATTGCTATTGCGATGTTCAATGTTTGAGCTTTCTAGTTGTAGTATATTGTGTGTGAGTTTGGTCTTTGTCTTTAGGTACTTCTTACTAAATTTTAGGACAATTTTAGTTAGAATTTTAACTCGGATCAGAATGAGTTTGAGAACGGCATAGTTTTTTAGAAATGTTTAATGTCTTGGGCTTTACATAGTGCAATTCCGGTTCTCACGGTTGTATAACAGTACCCTTCCACATGATGAATTTGGCGAGAAACCTGGTGTATTGGCTGGTGTGTGGAATGTGTGTGGTCCTTGGTATATGCATTGTTTTTTTGTTTTGGTAACATGGTTTTCTCCTTGTATATGCATAATTGCAAAGCTTTGTTATTCCAGGCTTGAGTTTTATTTTTTATTATTTTTTTATTTATTCTTGGTAGGGAATAGGGATTTTTGGAAGCCCTCCCCTTTGTCCACCAGGTCATTTTCCCTTTTGTGCCTACCTGTTCACCTATATGTATGGTTTGTTTCTGTTTATAAAATTTCGTTTCCTGGAAAAAAATAAATAAATAACATGTTTGGTTATATATAAGTTAAAAACTTTTAGGGAGCACAAAATGTGCTTGTAGCTAAAACGAGAGAGCCTTGTTTGTTGTTGACAAAGCTAAATCAGTTTAGTAGTAGCAGTGTATGTCATTACTGGTTCCGGATTGTTTAAAATAATATTACCCAAATCTCTAATGTGTTGGTAGATTAGTAATATAGGAAAATCCTGTAAAAGTTAATCAATCCCAAAGAACCCAAAATTTTTTTATCCTTACTAGAAAAACTATAAGATTAAAGTTAATATCTAAAGAACCCATTTGTATAAATACCATTGAAGTGAAATTGTTTGTCACATTTTCTTTTTTGAGTTTTCTGCTATTAGGGCGAAATAGATTGATATTTAATAGTTAGTACTTCTTTTAAATTTTAGTGGATAGAAAACAAGTAGATTCATGTGGTCATAGAATGAATAGTCCACTGTTTCTATTTGACATGCTTTGTGTGCTACTGGAGGCATGTGTCTCTGTTTATTTCTGAAGTTACATTGATGAATACTTGAGTAACCAGTAAACGGAAAACAAGTGTAACAGCTGCACTGTTTTCCTATGCTTTTAATAGATTTATATTGGTTGTAGAGTTATAGTGCGGATTTAGATTGTTATTAGTTTATTGCCTCTGATCTGCATATTAGGTACTGTTTTACTAGAAAGCCTGTTGGTTGTTGGATTAGATGATGTTGTTTTGGATTCCAAATCTAATTCAACATGATAGGTTTCCTGATAGCTTTATATGTTGGCGACCTATTGAAATTTAATTCGAGTTACCCACATGGAGGTTGGAATAAAGGAGCATGTTATGGACATAACTTGCCTCTATTAAATAGAGGGCATTGTTAACGATAAAGATCTGTTGATTTCCTGCATCAGTATGGCAACTTTGCCTGCAAAAGGCCTGTCTAGCTTAGGGATGGGAGGGGTCTGGTGAGTGGTGATCTTATTCAGGCTATTTTGTAGACAAGCATACATACTTATGCAATTCAGTGGCACTATGTTAGTGATTTGTCATCTCCTCAATGGAGATATACATATTCAGGAAAAATGTTAGTTGTCAAAGTAGAACTTTGATGCTGATGGGAGATGCCATTAATGCCGTTCCCCAGGAAATTTGTAGTATATTTTTCACAAAAGAACATTAGTTAATACCATCTTGGTTTACATACAATCACATCAAATAATATTTCTGTCATTGGCCACGAGTTCACTAAGATAGAGGTCATTAAGATGGAACTCTCAGCCGCAAAAATCTCTAGAGAGTGTACATGACTAGATTATAATCACATTGGATTACCACATTATTAGTATTCTATTACTTAAAAGCGTTCATTTGTTTTCTTCTTATCGCGAATTAGATTAAAATGACGTGCGTCCTCTCAACCAGATAAAAATGTTTGTGATGAAATATCTGCATAGTGCAACGAAGGTTTCTAAATAACCCATCATGAATACGTGAAAACCCAAGCATTTGCTTGGCAGAGGAAACAAAAATGCCTTGGAACATCGGTGCATGTATTTGCGCGACTAGTGAGCTCCAAGCCCTTTGATGTAGTGCGTCACGGCATCAGTTCGCCAGCTTTAAAGAGATCAAAGCACAATTCAAAAATGGCAAGCCTTTCGTGTTTAACTAATTTTAGGGTCCAAAACACCCGTTTACTCTTAACTTGTTGGGTGCACGAAACTGGTTGGGAAACTAAGTCCTTGTTTGCTGTAAACATCCGCATATTTAAACATGTACACGATTGTGTCATAATGTGCAATTAGTTCATCATTCAATCATGGTGATGGTCTACACCAATGGTTTCCATTAAAAACTAAGTTGATTAAATTCCCCTCATTATGTTATAATCAAACAGATGTGACACAAATATCACTCCAATTCCATCCTTAACAAATTCCACTACGTAGTTGTGTCTCGAGACCACAATTTCGAGGGTAGATTAATTGCTGAACAGCCACATACATTGCATGCGGGCGCCCCACGCAAATTATCTTCCTTATAACCTCCATTTTCGACCACATTTGCCACGATAAACAAAGAAAGTGAAAATTGGTATCTGGATGTGGTTTCAATTTTCGATTAATTACTTTCAATTTTATTCATTAATGGATAATCTTATCCAACTATTAAGATAATAAGACTTTTATTATTATTATTATTATTATTATTATTCATGCAATGCAGGATTGAGGTAAAATAAAATCCCATACAACCTTGGAAGTCATCTTTAACATTCTAGACCTCACATCAACACAACCCTGCCCCGTCATCAGACAGCATCCAATCCAGCCAATCAGAGTCATTTCCAATAGATAACACAAAATTTCTCTACCCATCAACCTTCTCATCCGTTTTATCTCATCACAACAAGATCGTTCTTCGAATATAAACCACACAAAAATATAGCTCGACAACTTTAAAAGCCAACCTCGTTATCTTCTTTCTTTTGATTGCCAACACAAACACAACACAAAACTCACTTCAAAAGCCACAAACACAGAAAAGCTATGGCCACCGTCACCTCCACAGCTGTCGCCATCCCATCTTTCACCGGCCTCAAAGCCACCACCACCGGGAAAGTGTCAAGCTCCACCGTCAAAGTCTCCACCACCACCACCCCAGTTCCAAAGCTGAGCATCAAGGCCTCACTCAAGGACGTCGGGGTGGCAGTGGCGGCCACCGCAGCCACGGCGCTGCTGGCGGGAAACGCTATGGCGATCGAGGTGCTGTTGGGAAGCGACGATGGGGGGCTGGCCTTCGTGCCCGACACGTTCTCGGTCAGCTCAGGAGAGAAGATAGTTTTCAAGAACAATGCAGGGTTCCCGCACAACGTGGTGTTCGAAGAGGACGAGGTCCCGAGCGGCGTGGACGTGTCGAAGATATCGATGGCCGAGGAGGACCTCCTCAATGGACCAGGAGAGACCTATGCTGTCACTTTGACTGAGAAAGGCGAATATTCTTTCTACTGTTCACCACACCAGGGAGCTGGCATGAAGGGAAAAGTTACCGTTAATTGAACAAGTTTCAACTGAAGACTTCGTTTTTCCTTTTTTTTTTTTTTTTGGTGGATCAATCACATGAAGATTCTCTTTTGTTTTGTTGGGTTTTTGGTGGTAATTTGAGTCTTATATGATGAGTATCCAATATTTGGAGATGAGAGACTGTAATGTGGTGAACCAAATTAATTAGTATTAATATATGCTTCTGTAATATATATATTTTTGTTTACTTTTTATTGAAATGTAGATTTGTGGGTGCAGGCATAATTTTAGCTAAAAAAAAAATCAAAGTGAAGGATATATATATATATATATATATATATATATAATTTTGAGTAGGATTATCACTAAAATCTCTATCTTCTATCCTTCTAGTTTGAATGTAAAATTATTAAATTACAGTATGAGAAATACGCTATACTCGGCAACATATAGGGAAAATTTAACATTCTTTAACATTCTTTTTTTTAAATAGCTTCTGATTTTGGAATTTAGACAAAACCTTCTCCTACGATGGAATCTTTAATATAAAATGAGGGAATTTTTATCTAAAGGCTGCAAGGTACATATTACATACAAAATCACACACACACACAACTTATTATTGTAATTTTGAATTGGACTTCATTACATCTCTATCTTCCATCCTCCACGTTGAAGAAGGTGGAATTGAAGAATGTACATTTTATAATATATGACACATCCATGCTTGGCTACAGATAGGAGATTTCACAGAATTCAACAAAACATCTTTTAGTTTCAAATTTTTTTTTATTTTTATTTTAAAAAAAAAAAAAAAGCCATCAATGAAAGAGTTTGCTATAGAACAAGAACTCATTTTAACCAAATTTTGAAACAAGTTGATATTTGATATATAGTGAAAACCGTGAATTTTCATCTAAATTTGAAACTAAGAGATTGTTTTCCAAAAAATGGTCACTCGCTAAGATTTGGCCTTTCTTCTGCTACAAAGTTAATAGAATGTCCCCTCAAGTGTATGGTTAAGCTTATGTTACAAAAAGAATTATATCATGGCCCAACTTTTTTCGGTTGAAAAATTATCAATGTCATGTATACATTAAAGCTGGAAGGAAACCTGAAGGGGGACGGACTACGTAGTCAATGCATCAGGAAGTGTTGTACGGGCACCGCACACTTTACCGCCAACATCAGGGAAAGTTTCAAATCCTGAGAGGGGACTTTCTTTGCCATCAATGTTTACCTCCACAGGATACTTGAGAAGGTGTCCTTGCAATGGTGTAAAAGCATCTGCCGTGAACTTCTTCAGGTTTTCTTCAGCAATCTTGTTCACAAACTTCATACAATCCAAACTTTCGGGTTGATTAAAGCAATCATCAATCACCCCCAAGTGTTCTGCCCACAATGACATTCTGTATCCGTAAACCTGAAAATTCACCAATTAGTGAAAGGACGTATAGGAAGAACAAGAAGCGACATAAATGTGCACACAAACAAAACAAAAACAGAACATTCTGTTTCAAAGTAGCAAGATTCTAAAAGCATGCGATTAAAAATATACTTTTACTGACCTGTCCGCGTGGATGTTTTTTGTTCTTGCCCCAGGTGTAATGGGGCTGATATGCGCCCATGGCAATCTCAGTGTCTCTGGAACCAGCCATAGATCGTTGATTGATATTGGCAGACCCCAAGATTACATACTCATCATCCACTATCATTCCCTTAGCATGAACATATATCATAAAACGTTGGAATTTCTGTGAAGCTGAAACCTGAAAACAAATTCCATACATTGATAAGTCACATTCCACACATGGTTTTAACTAAAACATAGGAAAATAGACTCCATCTTAGTATGATTACCGTGTCTCCATTGCTCAAAGATTGTTTACCGACATCTTTGGGAAGTTCTTCTCGATTGCCAAGACAGTAGAAGTTTAGGTAGTCTTGTGGATGCACATTTTCAATATTCATGGATTTTAACTCTTTTGCTATGACTTCATACATCATTTGTCTAGTCTGTCTCTGTAAAATCACAAATACAAACATCAGACATTATGGTTGCACACCTAATTCATCAGATAATATAAGTCATATTTCTGTTAACTACAGGAAACAGCCAGCAAATGCCATGAGCAAATCTAATTCCTGTTTTGGGTGAACTATGCCATTCTTGAAAAAATGGGGTCTTATACCAATTTTGATACAAAAGTTTATTATGAACATACAATGGCAATCAATTCTATCATGACACTATAGAAAATAAAGAAAGTTGAACGCTTCCAAAATGGAATTCTGACTGATTAAATTCACTTGAATTATTATTATCTCAAAGTACTCATATGAATTCCAAAAGCCAAAATTCCATTTTGGAAGCTTTCCACGTGTAGTGCCTCAACTACCATACTAATTCGCATCTTATCATGCTGTCTCATTAGTCATTCTTTTACAAGATAGTTATGGAAATTGTAAGCCATTTTCACCTGCCAAAAGAGGATTTCTTGCACAGAGGCAGATGTAGGGACACCCTCGGGCCACATTGGTATAACAACATAAACAGCAAATCTCTCCTTTGCTCTTATTTTATTGACTATTTTCAATGCCAATTCCATTGGAATTAGGTTATCAGCACCTGATTATGATGATAAAGTTAATGACTTCGGAGGAGAAAGATATATGCTAGGAGATTTATTATGCAGATTTAGTACAGATGGGGGTGAAAACCTGCTTCTTTGTAAGCTGGCCAGGCATATGATGATCCGAGGAAATATTGATTCTCGATATATATGAAATGTTGTGCAGATCTAATTGCCTGGATGTATGCTGTTTGTATGCTTTTGTCTATCACCAAGTTTTTGGCACAAACGAGATTCTGCAACAAAAGAGAATGTCACAACTTGAGCAGTTACTATAAGGTCAGATATATAAATAAATTGAAAACATATCATTTGTGTTCAACTAGAGGACCAAACCTGAGCTTCGGCATTTAAAGTATCTTTAGGAAATCCTTTCAAGGATCCAGAATCTATTGATCGAAAAACCTATCGATTATGAACAGAAGTAATGATTAGATGAAATATTATAGACTAAAAAAAGTTAACAACCTTGCTTCTAGAAATGCTAAGTGATATTAACCTGAACGTGCCAATTTTCAGGATCATTCTCATTGGAAACCCACAATCTTGGATCATTATTTGGCATTGATGAGGAAGGACTAAGTATCCATGATATGCGTTCTAGCTTGATTAAAGCATCATCGCGCCATCGAGTTACCTTTTTGAAACGTTGTCCAAATTCTGACCACTTTGCAGCCTTTTTCCAACGCTGTTCAAAGTTTGTGAGCACATCATATGCAGCAGGCCCTTCGATTTTGCAATGTAAGTCATGCCATGGTTGCCTTGGACCCTTTGTTACTGCCTAGCAATTATAAAGCAAAGAAGGAGAGTTCTTAAATTAGTCAAAAAACTGTTAGTGTTAAATAAGAATATCTCAGAATATTAAATTTGAAAACACAAATCATGTACTCACAGAGAACGTCGGGTTATGATAATCATTCTGAAATACGGTGTCAAGATCCTTGAATAATCGATGTTCAGGTGTATCATAACGACCATCACAAAGGTCAAGACCGCCTATAAAGGCACTTATTTTTCGATTATTTCCAGATGCTTGTGTGTCCACAATCACACATTTCTGATGATGCGTAAAGAGGGTTCCAACAACCTGAAGTAAAAATGCCACAAATTACTGTGAGCAAATCACTCAATTTATGATCTTTTCAATCAGGACTCTTATTATTCAATAAATATAGAGATCACTTGAGAATTTCCATAGGTACTCAAACAAGGTAAAGCATGCATAGGTCCCAATGAATTTCTTCAATCCCAACCACAGAAACAAATAAAATAAATGAAAAAGGCAATCATTGGAAATCATAACATGCTTAATTTTATTTTAGCCCCAAAGGAGCCATTCAGTCCCGACCCCTCTCAAATTTGGTACAATCATGCCTATTACGTCTTTTTAATGAAACAGATACAGAGAATTAAGACGACTACATATTCAAAACAATTTGATCATTTCAACAAACTGATAAGAGCACTTGATGTTTCTTGCTTGCATTTAATTTTTCCTTTGTTCTGTTCTTAAACATAGAAATGGAAACTAATTAATTATTAATAAGCTATATATCAACAGCCAACTACTTCTAAAATCAATACCAAAACAGAGATCAATTAATGACTATGATAATCATTATCCAATGCAACTAAAGAATCATGAGACAAAGCATGCCTGTTGCTTGAAAATGCTAAGCTTACTGCTGGCATAACGAGGCGACAACACACAATGCACCGAAGAATGCTTGAAAAATTTCCTAGTCTCCTCATCATGTGTTTGCATCACTCCAGCCTGCACACACAATACACCCACTCCCATCAACATCGAACCCATCGGAATTCAAACTTCCTATTAGAACCAAGAATCAATTATCCAGGATCCAAATAATGAATTCAAATTAACAATAATATAATTTACCGTGTTAATGAAAAATTTACTATGCGAGGTCTTGTCATCCCAGACGAGCAACAAAACCCTGACGCCTTCTTGGGACTTGTACTTCAACAGATCACCCAGACTCAAGTTGCCCCCACTAGGCAGCGGCTTGGAGGGCTCTCTCACAAGCTTGACTTTGTGGAAAACCGACCACCCCACCACGTAAACCAGATGGTGCGCCTCCAATATCGCGTGGCAGATATCTTCCCAGCAGCTCTCATGCTTGAACACCTCACCATTCTCCAAACCAATCTTCTGCCCCATCGAGTCAGGCACGTGCGCGTCCTGATACAGCGTCACGGACCCCCCGTGCCGGACCGGAAAATAACAGTTCTTGACTCCGGACTCTTCCGGACTCCCATGGATCCCGTGCCGGTACTGGGGGCTCTCCTCGCACGGAGTGAACCTCATGTTTATCAGGATGGCGCAGTCCGGCTTCGGTGGCTTCCCGTACAAGCCCAGCACCGGGAACCAGTCGCTTACCGTCTCTCCCGACCTGATCATCGAGGCAGGGACCGTCGCTATCCCGATCATCTCGGCGCCGAACATGTCGTTGTCCTTGACGTGGAACTCGATCTGCTCGACCGGGTGGGCCAGCGGGATCTTGAACTTCTCGTCCCAGACGGGGTTCTGCGAGTTGGATATCACACGGGTTCGCGCCACCGTGGCGCCGCCGAGGCAGACGGTGACGTAGGGGTCGCTGGTGATGATCTTGTTGTTCTTCGACTGCCCCTTCGAGTTCCTCGTAAACGGCTTGCCACACGTGTCAAACACCGTGAAACACCTACGAAACCGCTCCGACACCAGGTCCATGTTGGGCAACCGACGAGCTTCGATGATGTTCAACTCCAAATCACCGTGAAGATAGATCAACGCATCCGACTCATTATTGTTATTGTTATTATCATTATCATCCGCCATTTGCAGGGACGCTTTACAAAATATATTCTAATTCGAAATGACAGAACCGAAGAGCATTCAATGCAATGCGAACTACTACAAAAATGTATACGTCGGCTGTGATCGGAGGAACCGTACAGATAACGGAGATGGGGTGGTAGTGGGGTGCTAGAGTTGATGGCAATCTGGTTGGTTTCTCCGATGAAACCAACGGCCAAAATAGAAATTCAAACGAAGGCAAAATGTGGTTTGAAGTCAGCCGTCAAATGATATGCAATTAGTCTGTGCTGTGTCGGGCGACACGTGGCTCCTTACGAGGATGGAGTTTGGTGGATGGATGTAGATATGAGCTTTTTAAGTAATTGTAAACCGTGTACTTTTTGGGCATTAAAGCCGTTTCTTTTGTCCAATGATTTTGTCTGGGTCGGTTTCGGCTCCGTCGGTTGGTGACTTTGTTATGACATATGAAGCTTTTTATAGACGAAGTGCAAAAATGGAAGTTTTGTGGAAGGGAATCCAAAATGGACACGGACTCTTGTTTGAGTTGATTTTATATCTTTTTATTTCGATGAGACAGGTCCAGACTCATAATGTAACTTCCATAATATAAAATTGTAAATGAAGGTGTAAACAACTATTATCTCTAATATCAAGACTATAATAACTATTTGCCCTCATTTGATTCAACATATTTGTAAAAAATATAATTGATTGAACCCTTAGAAATATAATAAAAATGTTAATATATGTCATTTTAAGTATATAATAAGAATTGAAAAAATAAATTTGAATTATTAATTTATGTTTTAATTCTTAAGATATAACTCAACATGTTAAAAATGACTAAAAAACAAAAACACTCAAAATAGAACGATGGATGTGGAAAAACTCCAGGGCCTTGTTTGCTACCTAAGATGGGATTGGATTTGGACTATTTTTTTTATCCAAATTCATGTTTGATGCTTCCACTCATCCATCATTAAATTATCTTAT
Source organism: Dimocarpus longan (assembly GCA_022984855.1). Lineage (NCBI taxonomy): Eukaryota > Viridiplantae > Streptophyta > Magnoliopsida > Sapindales > Sapindaceae > Dimocarpus > Dimocarpus longan. Next base: position 1,183,658 of record CM041018.1, read on the forward strand.
CACAAATTTATCCCAAACTTTTTAGATAAAACTAATTCATTGAATCATATGGGTTAAAATTATCTCACTGCTTGCTCATTCTTCAACGCCTCGCCGTCGCCATCATCGTTGTCACCTTTGGTCACTTCTCTTCCTCTCTCGTCTCCGATCCCTCTCTGTTTTCGCGTCAGTACTACTCCTTTCGCTCACCTCTCTCTCTTCTTTCATTTTGTCTCCATCACGATTTCATCTCCAATCACTGATCTTCTTCTTCATCTTTGTCTTTGTTAGTGGTTTCTGCACTCGTCGATCTCCTTTTTTGTCTTTGTTTTCATCTCTAACAATCATGGTTTCTAGAGGTTTGGCATTGTAATCGCTTCTTCTTCTTCTTCGTCTTCGTCTTCATTTTCAGTGTTGTAATCGCTAATGAAGAATGATGGTAATTGAGGAGGTCTTGATGGTTGTGGAGGTTTGACCGATCTCAAATGTAAAATTTGTAAAAATTCTTTAAAAAATTACTTTAAAATCCAAATTTATACTTACTTTGATTAAATATGGGATACTATCTAATCTAATCCTATTTAATCCTATTCAATTCAATACGTGTCAAAGAAGGAAGAAAATCTTAACCGTAAGAAAGATTAAAGAAATGATAATATTAAACTTGGAAGATAAGATTTCCAGAGAAAATCTTAACCGCAAGCAAAATCTAGAAGAGAACAGAATAATCAGTGAAGATGCGATGGATTGGCCAGGTTTTGGGAGTGTTGCCAAGAATGGGGGAGGTTTGAATTTCTAATGCAGAACAGTTGGCAATCACGTGATGGGGACCCGGCCAATAATGGGTTTCCTGAGTAGAGATTGGGTATTCTATGGAGAAAAGATAACTGATCCGGTCCATTCAAGTCCAGACTTGCAAGTTATAATCATGCACGCGTGCAGGATCTTAATGGGGTTATGTAGGGTCTGACTGAAAATATAAGTAGGGTCATTTGGGTGTCAGATTTTTTTTTTTTCCATTATCCAAATTTATATTTTTTTAGTCTGTTTTGACTGTTAACGGGGAGGTCAAGAAAAAGTAAACAAAAGGCAAAGACACGTAATATGTCTCAAAATCCATGTTGTGTTGAGTTGTGTTTGTTGACGTGTGCAAGACCCTTTTTAGTTGAACTACTTGGTCCTAAATTTTGAAGAATCAAAAACCTGCAACTCAGTCAGAAGTAGTTGTTATATTCACATGTTTTCTGTTTTAATTATTCAATATTTTACGCGTAAGAGCGAACGCAGAACGTGTGAAATTTAATTTAGTCCCTATTCTTCATCAAAATCACTCACTTGTTCTCACTATTTTTTGCCCAAAAATGAAAATAGGTCTGGGGTTTCACCGAAGAATATAAATTTGCCTTCTAAGTGGATTACCTTAGCATATGATATATTTATCATTTCAAATCAAATAAAAATAAAATTTTAAATAGTATATATCTTTTCGTTACTAATAAAAAAGGAATATATCTTAATTACAATGAGACTAATTGAAACAATAAGCAAAGCTTTTCTTCCATATATATTAGAGAGATTCCCCACCAAAGGCATCATCACATGCGTACCAAGCCTTACAATCTATCCACAAGAAGATTTTTTTAAATGAGATGGTTTTATGAAACACCTTTTCATATGATCGATCCATTAATCTCTATTAAAGCCATAATTTAAGTGAACTAATTGAAGTTTGACTTTGATTGTATACATCTTCTCGCATCTGGGAACTGAGGCCCAGTGACTGTCAGTCGATCAGCCACAAGATAGCTAGTTTTATTTACTATAGTACAAAAATTGTGATCAGTCTCTTTCTTGATCAAAATCACTCATTTGTTCTCACCATTTTTTGCCCAAAAATGAAAATAGGTCTGGGGACAGAAGAGTATAACTTGCCTTCTTCCAAAGTACTAGATCTTCTATTTGGATTGCCTTAGCGTGTTATATATTTATCCTTTCAAATCACATAAAAATAAATTTGTAAATACATTTTGTTAATAATATAGATATATCATAACATATACTATAATGTATTGCAATATCAGGTATATATTTATTTTATTTTATTTTATTTTTCACTTAAGAGAGATGGTATTGAATTTGAGAATCCAATCTTAGTTACGAGACGTGATTGCCGTCATGATCTGTTTGAAATCATGATACCCCATAGACCTCATTCATAATTATATTTTGATACGGTAAATAATGAGCCAGAACTAGCTCTGCAATAGATTTTGTAATAACAAGGATATAGACAGACTGCATACAACAACATTATAAGGCATCTCAGCATACTTGTCTCTAACTGTTATAGACTATAATAACTGTAATACAAAATCAAACCCCAATTTTTCTATAAGATATTACATAAGAACTGTCACAACCGATGTTCTTCCACCACCAGGCTCCAGGATCCTGTGACATGTCTTTAAAACAGCATTTCGACAGACTCTAAATAGTAACTGCATCAAAAAGGTTGATAACTTAAAAGGTAATCACATGCATCTAGTCATTGATTACCTTTGCAATTCGCAGAAATTTACTTCCAGATCTTTAGTTCTTCTCTTTGATATGTAATGTAGGTATCATTGAGAAGTTGCCATCCATAATGAGGCCTGGCTTCAGGCAAACAGAGTAATGATACAATTTGTAGAATTCACGTCATTAAAACTAGGCCAACACAGAATTGCAATTGTTGACTCTTTGACATGAAATTGGAGGCGCCACCCTTATCATGATACTCTGAATGAAGGCTATCATCTACACAAGAATTTTTGTGACTTAGTCCACAAGCAATCAAAAAAGTACAACATACATACATGTTCAGTGACACAAAGAATCAAGAAAATTTGTATCATGCACATGAAACAATGCTATATATATTGTAATGAAATAATTTCAGGTATACACTATTTGATGTGGACAGTGCAAATATGATAATGGTTACTAGCAGAACAACTATGACGTTTTATGTTCAAATGTAAGAACTTTACCGCTGCAAATCCAATGCACATGATACTGAAACCCGGGAAATTAAAGGGTGCTCTTTCAGACAGGAACAAGGCTGAAAGAACAAGTTCGAATGTGTGAGTTTTATACAATGACTTTTGTTTTAAGATACAAAAATGAATCAGCAAACACCTGTTAAAGGCGAGAAAACTAAGGGGGACACAACACTAGCAAAGGAACATATGCCCGAAATGCAACCTTGAGCCTTCCCCTGAAAAAGAAAAATTAGAATGAATAAAGATTAGATTTCGTCACAAGTCAGCTTGGAAAAACATATGTTGTATACTTGTGAACACCATTTGAAGTCCGACCATGAAAAACATAAATGTACACACACACATTCTTTATAGAGATCTAAATAACTATTAGCATTCCAATCCTGACACACTGATGACAATTTTCAACCAAAATTATACCTGTTCACAGGATCCAACTTGTTTAGATACAATAGTCCGCATCTGCACAAATTAAAAAAATCACTCAAAAGTGATTCTCAGACCAAAGTTTGCCACAAGAAAATGCAGCTAGAAACTTACGCAGGGATGTGCGAAAACAAACAAAATGGAGAACACAGCAGCTGCATAAGGAACCTGTCATCTTTGAAATGTTAGTCATAATTATCTAGAATGTAGATGAAAATAATAAACATAATTCGTACAATACAATAGGTAACGAAAGAAAGAATAGTCATTAGCCCAGAAAGAAATACCCATGAGGACCACGCAATGCTGTATAGAAACATCTGCAGTCAAAATAACATAACATCAAATGAATGATCGATATATATATATATATTGATGTAATAATTAAAAATAATGTAACTAATTAGAGAAGCTGTGTGATTGATAAACATCAGGCTCATATTTTTTAACATGTAAAAAAGAAAGGCAGCAAGCACATACATGAATACAGCTGAAAAAGAGCCCTATTGAAAGAAGCCTAGCCTCTCCTAGAAGAGGAACCAGTATAGGCATCATAATCAGCTGCACATATGTTTCAATTCTCAGTTCTCAGATCCACAAAAAGGCAATTGAAGCCATGTGTTAAAGTATGACACAAATGTAGCAATAAAAGTAATTAAAAAATTGAAGCGTTAGAGTACGATACAAATGTAACAACAAAAGTAGTTAAAGAATTGACTCACAAAACAAATCAGAGCAAGACATACCTGAGAAACAGTCCCAGCAATCCCAGAAATCACCATTAAATCAGCAAATTGGTCCTTGTTGAAGTGAAACTTGGCCTTCAAGTAGTACTGCATGAAAAAAATTGAAATTAATTGCAATATTTGAAAGCTAAACCTGTCCTATTAGGGAAAAATCATGGCAAGTGCACAGTCTGTCCATTGACGCACATACTACACACACATATATAGATAGATTTTATGGTACATTTAAGGATGAATATACTTGTAATCCAAACCATTTAATTTTTAATAAGCAAGGTCTTTAGTTGAAGATTAAGTTTCAACTCTTAGATCCGACTCACTGAAAATTAGATGGTTAAGATTTTAAATGCATTCATATCCAAGTGCATTGTAGACCATGCCATATATATATGGAGAGAAATGTATGCTTAATTTACAAGATATTAATAAAACAAATGTACCATGGTCGAAGCATGGAGCCCAAGATCCGCGAGACTGCTGAAAAATGCAACAACTGCAGCTTGCGAAAACGTTGTGCTGAAAATTGAATTTGTTTAAACGGTGCAATAAAGAAAACGTCAAAGAATTTTCGAAATTGAAATAATTTTTTAAAATAGACACATATACATGACTAAGATTAGAGAATCCATACACGTGATTGATGTTAATGGTTGGATGATATTTACCTACTCTTCAACAAGGAGATGGTATCCTCAATCGAATTCAATCCTTCGAATAACTGAATTTTCTTAGTAGAATGTTCACCTGAACCACTAATTTCTCCCTTTTCCTTTGAGAGAATTGGAGTATACAAGCTGCTTTCATCTCTCATAGATTCTGGAAGGAAAATTCTCATGTACACTGCTGCTACAATAGCCACCGATGTTGCAACCTAATAGAAAAAAAAAAAAAAAAACCAAATTGAATTCTTTGTATTGAGAATCAATTCATAGTTACGAAATTAAGAGAAGAAAGTGAGTAAGAAATACCTGGAAAGTTAAGGAAGTGGAGAGAAAACGAGTGGAAATGTTTCCGCAAACGAAAGCACATGATCCGATCCCTGATAATATTCCAAAAACTGTAGCTCGCCTCTCCTCCGGTACATTGTCCGCCTGAAAATAACACCAAATTGAAAAAATTCGGTGAGACGGAAGGGTCAGAGCTTCAGACTCTGGAGGGAAAGTCAATAAACCGTTGAACAGGCGGAAAGAGAACCAAAAGGCCCAGCCCAATGTTAAATTTTAATTGGGCCCGTACCCCTTGTTCCCTAAGCCGATTGTAATTTCTAAATACACCCCTGTAGTTATATGATGGGTTATAGGTCCCTTTGCAACTTGTCCATACTCCATACTACCAGTTAAAATAAGATGTATAAGCGAAGTTATAAAAATGTCTTGAAAAATTAATGGAAATCCGTTTTATGTAAAAAGGAAAAAAGAAAGACAGAAAAAACAGCTAATCATTTCGTTTTATAATTATATTCCATTGGTTTAAGCCCGTTTTCATTACACGTTGATTAACATTTCTTTCATATTCTCCCAATTTTGCACAGATTATAAAATTTTATTTTTGTCTCATTTATCAATGCCAATTAACATGCACAAGTTAACATTTTTCTTATATGCTGTTTACCACGTAAGCAAGGGCGAGACAATGGACACTTCCTTCACAAAGCATAGCAGTGAGAGTCTTGAGAATGTAGTATGCATAGAAGAAACCTTTGGTTCTGCTATAAGCCAATATTGCTGCAATGAAAAAATAATGTTATTGCTATTTCAACTTTTGCTTTTCTTTCTTTATAAAACAAAAAAAAACCCATATGTGTTATAATAACTCAAATCTAGATCATTATTAGATTTAATATTTTATTGTCACATTTAAATTTTAATGCTTTTTATTATCAAATTGTACAGTGGTTTATTATTTCAATATTTATTTCTAATTGATTTGTTTTTTTTTTTTCGAAATAATTGATTTGTTATTATTTGATATGTCATAAATGAATATTGTCTATCACATTTTGACACTGTGACTAAAATCAGTAACTCCAACTTTTTTTCTTTTTTTATGGAAATCAGTAACTTTAACTTGAATCATGCATTTTACTCTTAATTCATCATTAAAAAAGTAAAAAAGAAAAGAAAAGATTGGGTTTGAACACTTTATTCGATGATAGATGTGCAATCCAATGCTTCTCTTGCAGTTGGAAGAATTTAATTTGTGAAAAATCGGCATGTATCCTGTCACTCACTACTAGGAAGTTCGTTTATAATTTTGCTTTTTCTAGTCAAAACAGAGATACTTTTGCTTGTACTATTATCTTCTTATTTAATTAGAAAGGACCTACTTACCCATAAAAAAAATGACAATTAAATGTCCAAAATTTTTTATTAAGAATGATAGTATCACGATTCATTTATTAGCTTATTAATTGAGAAATTATATGTTTAATCACTAATGCTAGGCATTGTTTGGATTTATCCATTAGGTGTAGTATTTAAAAAATAAACAATGACTTGGATTATTAGCTTTTAAACCATAAAAACAACCTTTTTATTTTTTACTACTAACATCGAATAAGCGAGATATCTTAGAAAGTTAATCATTATTTATACGGATCGAATATGTATTTCCATAATTGTAAATGAATTATTATTATAATAGGATGAGAAAATTATCTACACAAAATTTGTAAAATGCATTTAGTTAGAGTTAAGCCTCGTGATCTATGGAGAGACGCATAGCTACCGGTATACATTATTTAAAAAAATAATAATTTTTCACTATATAAACAAAATTTAAATATTGTAATAGTGTAAGATAATATATTATTGCATGCGTACCCAGAGGAATTATGGTGAGAGTCACTGGAACAGTAAGCAAAGCTTTTCTTCCATACTTGTCGGAGAGATTCCCCACCAAAGGCATCATCACAAGCGTACCAAGCCCTATAATCTGTCCACGGGAACAATTTTAAATGAGATGATTTTATGAAACACCCTTTGATATAATGGGTCCATTAATTTCTATTAATTGAACAATTAAAGCAATAATTTAAGTAAATTAATTGAAGCTTGACTTAGATTGTGTACATCTTCTCCCATCTGGGGACTCAAGCACAGTGACTGTCAGTCAATCAGCTACAACATAACTAACTTGTTTAATTTAGTATTGTACAAAAAATGTAATCAGGAAAAATCAGTAGACACAACTAGATTACTATACTAAACAAGACATGGTTCAATCAGAAGAAAAGAGAAGAAACAAAACTGGACGATCAACCCAAAATGTGTGTGTGGGGTCCTATGATTTGGCTTCTTGTCGGCACACGATTATAACTAGGTTAGCAAAGGAGCTTTCCCGTGAAACAGGTAGGAAGTTTCTTCAAACCATTTCGCGGGATATGCACGTACTCGTACAAATTTTTGCTACAATGGTTTCAACTGTTTTAATAGTGTTACACAATTAAATTGATCATGAAAATTAATTAAGAAAAACCTGTTCGTGTATGTAATTTATGCCAAAACAATCCAATTAAAAGCGAAAAGGAAATGGAGGAAATATGTGTACCGCTATTTGCAGTCCTGATAGATAAATGGCAAGTGAGCACTCAGATTTTCCGGGACAAACCGCGGACATAGTGACATCTGTGATGATTGGAACTGACATGAACGTGGAGATGTTGTAGAGAAAAATTGTCAAGAAGAGATGAGTTATAGGTGACACTTTTCCCATCACAGAAGTTGATAATAAATTTGAAGAAAGACAGGAGAAGCAGAGAAGTTTTGGAACAACAAGAAAGCTATTTTAAAAGCAGATAAAAACTAGAATGGACACCACAGTGGGAGAGAGATATCGAAGCGGTGTTTGACAATATTTTAAAAGAATCTCACTTTTTAGGTACTTATACTGGTGCCATTTAGCCTCGCGTGTCAAGGTCATTAATGGAAGAAATATAAAGTAACAGCACACAATTCACTTGGAGAAAGACAGACTAAGAGAGACCTGGAGACATGAATGATTCTCCCAGAGGAAAATAAAATAAAATAAAAAACTAGTGTGAGTGGTCCAGTTTTTTATTTTTAATTTTTTTTCCAAACAAAAGGAAATTGCTTTTGTATTTGGATATTAATTGTACTTGTTATTTGAAACGTGACAGGATCATAATAGGATATTAAGTATGTAACGAACGATCACACAATAGAATTGATTTGATTTTATATTATTGTAGTGGACAGGTTATATATGCATATGACCGATCAGAGCTTTTCCTCTTTTTTCTTTCCTACCCAGGACCCACTACTCTAGTGTAGAATGACGATGGGGCTTTGAAAGTAAAAAAGCCAATGATGGTGATAACTGATAACAATTAATGCGTGTAAAGCAGACAGTTGATACAATGAAATAACACCTTTAATGTAGTAATTTCTGTAATTTAACTAGTGAAGAATTTCTTTAATGTATCCATTACTCTATTGTTTTCCTATGATAATTATTCATTCCATAAAAGAAATCATTTTTTTTTACCGATTGTTTATATTATATTGTATGATATTATTTAATCAAACATGTTTAAAAAATTATTTTTGATACGTTATTTATGTTATATTATTTAATACTATCTAATCAAACACATATTGAAACATTTGTCGATGCAAGGACAAGGACAGCGGCTTTCGCCATGGATGAAAAGGTCAGTTCTACTTGTTGGCAGTTTGTGTCCACTTACCATAAACCACCGCAAGGAAACTCAATGGAAATTCCATACAATATAATAAAGACAAGAAACAGCAGATTTTTTTTTTTTAGGAAGGTATGTTAGATGGTGGATGCAACTGTTGCTGCGTTAGTCTTTTCAATCGCTGTTAATCGAATTGATGTTTATCATGAACACGAAATGGAAATTCAAGTAATCAATCTAGCCACCAAATACTAACAATGTGTTTAATTAATAACAAATCATGTCACAAACTAAATGAAGATGATATATAGTAGAAGATTTTATACAATTACTTGCACGCAATGAAAAAAAAAAACTAAGTTACCGCTTGTTGAAATCCGGTGAGGTAAATGGCCAGTGAACACTCATCTTCTCCTGGACAAATCGCAGACATTGTAACGTCTGTGATGGCCGGAAGCACCATAAACGTCGAGAAGTGGTGGAGGAAAATGGTCATGCCAAGGTGGCTCAGCCCGGAAGAAGCGATTTTCTTTATTTCCATGTTTGCTTTTTCTCTATCTCTAGCTCTTTTTTTTTCTGTGAGTCTCAAGACACTCAACAATAACTAAAAAGAGAAGCAACCCACTTCAAAGCAACAAAAGAGCTTGAATTTAAAGGCAAAGTGGAAGTGGGTGTGCTTTGAAATTTAATTTCTCTCTCAACTATTTGAGAGACTGAAATGTATATATTTCACAAGCAACAATAAATTAATGTGGCAGCTTGTGTAACGCTTATAGAAACAGACAGACCAATTGCAAACATTAAACATATATATATTAATGTACAAGCTGATTAGTCTTTCATATACTGTAAACAGGTCTTCATTCACGGTTTGTTAAATTAGCTATATTTCTATTTTCACAGCCGAAAAGTAGAAGAGAAACTTATGAAAATAATTAACTAAAAAACAAAGTAGAAGAGTGAAGAGGAAGATGCGTGGCTTGTAAGTTCATGCAAGAATTACGCCCCGGAAAGCCGAAATTGTAAGGGCCCGTTTGGACGCGTGCATTGTTTGATTACGCATTGAGACGTGCAAGTTTGATTTTTTTTCCCAATCAAAACCGTACCATAGTTACTTTCAATTCCCTACTTAGCTAGACCACGAACTCGTGACATAGCTTGGGTTTGGCCAGAGCCTAGAAGGTATAGTAATTGATAGTTAGCTTTAATACGCTCAAATGTGCTTCCAATGTTTTCTAATTTGTTTGAGGTGGCAATGGAGTATAGCAGAAAAGATTACAGAGAGTAGAAATTTGTCTAAAACTGGAAACCCCTCCACACAACCAGTAAAATCTTCCAAGATATATATGAGTTTGGAGTCCTCTCCTTCTCTAGTTTTTTTGTTAACCTACCATTAAGTGTAATTGATTTTGAATAAAATACCAATTCAGGCAAGAGTAAAACAATGAAAAATCTAATTATCAATTATATAATGTTTTTTGCACATCCGGAGTGGTTAATATATTTTCACCTTACATTTGGGGTTTGAGTTCTACCAATATTTATTTATCAGTATATTAAAAAATTTTCTCTCCTTATTGTAGAAGAATATTTCTTTCATATTATGAATTTTGGCAAACCTCTAACCATTATCATTAGTAAAATTTTGTAATGTTTTCTATATTTAGATGTTACTAAATTAGGAAGAACCCAGAAAAAAACCAGATCAAAAGAGAATCATAATTACCAAGGAATACCCATACCCATTAGATAGCACCTTTTTCATGTTTCAACTTTTATAAGAGTAATGTAAACTTATCTATAAGTTAAAAATGCCTGAAATCTAGAACCATGCGATGAGATATGTGTGTAACCGAGTTGTCTAATAATTTCTGTAGTTACCACTTCATTTAAAATAAATGTTGGGTCCTACGGCATTATTTGTTTAAGCAAATAAAACCAGGTTCTATGTTCCAATTTCCAATTAAGCTGCTCTGTCAAAGAATTAATGTTGTGGACCTAATATTTTTAATGGGCTAAACCATTAAGTCTGATGTTGTCATTGTGAACTCATTTCCGTCTAAAACAAAAGAGTGGGCTTAAACTAAGTTACAGACTACATCATCTGCCCTTCTACTACCGAAAAGTTTCATTATAATGAGCATCAAGCATCGCATCTAGCCAACTAATCTACACAGCCCAAAAGCAGCCCAAAATTAGGTTATCTGAAAAATTTAAATAATGATTTAGCTTACAACCATAGCCAAAAAGAAGAGCTCAGGTAAAATGTCATGGATGTTTGTTAAAATTTTGGATGTCAAATATAGTCATTGGATCCATCGATTGTATTTACCGGATTGGCCAGCAGCTAATAATTCTCACAGCGTCCAATGGCAAAATGACATGGAAGAGCCAGCTTTGTTTTTACCTACTATCCTTTTTTTATTTAATATATTATTGTTCTTTGTAATGATATGAACATCTGGAGGTTACCAATCTCAATGCTTTTTAATTTGGTCCTGTCAGCCTCACATTTGGAGCTTAGCTTGGAGAAAGCTACTAGGAAGAAAAGGCCAAAAATCATGTGCCTTGTGTTTTCTCATTTTTCAAGATACTATATTTATATTGTCATCAAAATACCGCATTATGGACCGGTTGTTCAATCTTCGATGTGACTGTTCTTTGCTGATTTTATCATAAACCAAATATGTGATAAAGACGAAATTCTCCCGTATCCAGGCCCTGTTACAACAAATTTTGTAGTGATGTAATCTCTCTGTCAAAAGAATACAACTTCTTACTATGTCATGAGTACAATGTGACATATGCATCCGATGTTGTCACGAAATATGTGAGCAAATTGAGTGTAATGATATTTTGAGATGCTTGATTCATTCAAAATTTCTTCTCAATTAAGAAAAATATGATTCATATTCACATGGTTACAAATATCAAAAAGGTTTATCATCTTAACTTTTGTCGACCAATAACATTTAAGCGACCAAGAAATTCGTCCTTACATTCGCATCATAATGACTATGACTTTAATAAAAATATATATATATCTAGCAAAGCTCAAAGTGACCAGCAAAAAGGACACACTAAAAATAAAAATAAAAATAAAGTGGGAAAAACATGTAAACAAAGAAAAGAAAGAGAGAAAAAGAGAACAGAGAGATGTTTACAATACACAGATCCAAAGACAAAAGGAGTATCTTTTTTGGACCTCTTTTCTGGGAAAATGAAGAAGTACAAACACAACAGGCAAAACTAGTGAAAGCTGTTGTGTTGTTTCACTAACGAAGCTTCCACGTGAATGCTGAGCCACCACCAACACAACACAACACAGTGTCACAACAACAACACAGCAACATCTTGCAAGTGCTCCTCCAGTGTCGAGTCACTCCAAATGCTAATGTGCGCCTCTTCCATACTGTATAACTGGTCTGACGATTTGTACAGATCTCAAGATTCTCAAATAATTACTGTATTAATTAATGCAAAAATTAGGCATATAATGATGTTAGAATGATTTTTACAAAAATTGAACCGTCCATTGCAAATCGATAAGAGGGAAGCAATAAATAAGAATTTACATGTATACAAAAAAGTATGGATTTGCATAACTTGATTTGGTGGCAACAAGCCTTCATCCCTCATTAATAATATATATATTTATGTAGGTTCATTCGATTGGTGATTGACTTCAATAATGGACTATATACTGCTCCCAAATGACTATCTGTTTTCTTGGGAGGATTGATAGACGACACCTGACATCAAAGGTTACAGAATTTATGTAATTAAAAACTATGTAGATGAAGTACATATTCCTATCAACGATGATAAGTTATCTTTTTTTATAAATGAGGAGATGCCTTTCAGAGATAAAACTCTTCTAAAAATTAAAGGATAACTCGAACACTTGTTACTTCCTCAAAATGAGGAGATAGCTACTCCAACAAATCGAGAAAAAGGAAATTCTAATGTTTATGTTTTATAAGTAAGATGAGACTTGATAGGTCACACTACAATTGCAACAATAATTTACCCCAGATTTGATTTGCCCAAGTATTTTTTAAAACAACGTAGATGAGTCCAATTTTTAATTTCAAGATGATATCTCTGTCTACATCCAACTATAAGAGGAAGAGGCCGAGGCCGGCTCCAAAAGTCTGCAACTTTTGGACTAATATGGAAACAATAGGTAGCTTCTTCTCTCTTTCTTTTTCTCTTCCTTTCTTGTTGTTTTTTGTAATTTTACTCCTCGCTCCAAACTTTAATTTCTACAAATCCATCGTTTCAATTCCATGTCATTATCTCTAACAAGCTTTTGAAAATATCCACATCGCATCACTTAACAACCAATGATTTTTATGTGATCACATGATTAATTAAACGAAACTTTACACATGTATGGCTTGAACTCTCATAATTAAAAGTGTGCATATGATTAGAATCCCCTTCTAATCTTATTTTTTCCTAAACTTTATCTAATATAGTATGTTGAATACTTAGAAAATTGGAAAAAAGATACAAGCAACCAATGAATGAATTCACTAATTCTGTTTGTCATTTTTAATTTATTTCTCTCTCATTCGTTTATTGGTTGTTTGTGATTCTACCTGAAAGCACGACTTAAAATTACTCATTGTAATTAAGTGACAAATCGAGGAACATATATATTAGTTTAAAATTTTTAAATACCTTAGTTAACTCTTAATATAAATTAATAATAAATGGCTCCAAAAATTTATGTAAATTTATGCTAAAGTAACGTGGTATATATGTTGTAATTGATATCTCACAATTTTAATTTTTTTTAAAAAAAAAGTTTTAAACCCACACATAATAGAATTACAAAATTAGAGAACAAAATTAGATCCAACACCAACTCATAATAAAATTGAAGTTGCTAATTAATAGAAAAAGCAAGAAAAATTAAATAATAGACATCTTAAATATACAATCAATCAGTATCTTTTTATTGACTTTAATGGTGAAACCATGTACCATTTTAGGACAAAATAAATTATCTTATAATTTATATAATGAGCTTTATTAGAAGTGAAAATCATATATATATATGTGTGTGTCATAACTGATGAACTTTTTAGATACTAACTGTTATGGAATGACTCAAAATATAATACGTTGTTAAATTCTACTCCCTAATTTCTCTCCTTAAACTGAGTGTGGATAATTGATATTCTAATTAGAGTGTTATTGTGTAATTTGCCCTCTCATAGAAGGGTTATATGCAAATTATTCATTTTTTATGGACCACACTTAAACCTATAATGTTTTGTGAGAACAAACTATAGGGGTGGCTGCTGACATCACCACAACATCTTTTAGTAAGTGAAAATTATATTTGTTACCATATAATTGAGTTATTTTCATCAATACATATGTACGTTAAAGTGTCAAAACAAAATCATACATATTAATTTTGTTAGATATAGATGTGTAAATTAAATTTCTTTTTAAGAGCACCATTAAATTAAATATCACCAACTTCCATCCATCGCTGGCTGGTTAACTTTAAATATGTTGTAGAATGGAAACAATAAAATTTAAAATAAAGAAAACATTTTATTGCCATGTGATTTGTCCACCAGATTTCAACTGTTGGTTTTTTAAAAACAGCTCGGCAACAGTCAGGACAAGACATTCAACCGTAAAGCTGCACGAGACCCACATTCTTTTAAATAAAAAAAAATAAAAAAATAAAACACACACAAATCAGAAGTTTTTTAATCAAGTTTTTTTTTTTTAAATATAATCAAGTTTTTTTAATAAATAAAAAACTCACAGCAATAACACAACGGTCAAATCAACATGGCAGATACGATTTGGTATTGCCGTATTGGCCTGCCCATTGTAGCAATTAAACAATGTCAAACATGCCATCAGAGCACGTGAGTAAAGTTTAAATTAATTACAAGATTCGATGTATTTGATGAGTCCAAGTGAGCGGACATCTGAGACTTTCAGAGATTAACTAAAATCTCAGAATTATTTAATACACAAGCGGATTCGATAATCAATAATTAATCTGAAAATTAATTAATTTTAATATTAATCATTTCAATGTTATTTCTGTGTGGATTTTTATCACACCGTACTAGCTATGAATCACGGACCGATGGATCACGGATAAAGCGGAGATCACTGTAGTATTGGTTAATGCCAACTGCATCGAATATTTATACATATGATGCTTAAATTTATATCATATATGAGTATACGATATGTAACTTTTTTTTTTTTTTTCAAGATATATAAGTTATTAACATTATATGAATCATAGTCTAAAATGTAAATGATATAGTGTTGATAATTCAATTGTTACCACCATCTAATATTGTTTAACAGTAAAGTGTGCTTATAATAACATAAATTCGCACGTATGTTATGTAAAACTCCAAATCTAGTAGCAAGGAAATATGTTGCTGAGGACAAACTAAATGTTAAAAAGACACCTCCACGTAGAAACAAAAAGTGTTCAAATATTATCTCCAAAATTAATTACTGAAAAGAAAATATAGTCTCGTTAGATTTTTTATTTTTATATTATCCGAAACCAAATAAATTGAATCTTTTTAAACTATGATTAAATAACGAACAAATTATAATTTAGCTACCCATTTGAAACGTAATTATTGACGGATCAATATTTTTAGTTTTATTACAATCAACCCCCTTCCGTTAGAGAATTTTCATCAAACTTAACTGTCAACCATACAAATATTATTAAAAGACCAAAATGCCCCCGTGATAAAAAGTAAAAGACCAAAATACCCCCATAAATCACCAGCAAAAATCACCTCCCTCTCTCTTCTTTTTCTTCTCCTTCTTCTCTCATTTTCCTTCGTCTTCTTCACCGGAACCCGATCGACGTCTTGAACCCAGTGCCCGGTCTCTCAGCTCTCTCTCTCTCTTCTCCTTCTTCTCCTCTCTCTCTCTTTTCCTTCTTCTCCTTCTTCTTCTTCACTAGTCGATCTGGGTTTGGAAACCCAAATCGACGTCTGGGTTTCCATCCCAGATCGGCGTCTGGCAAACCCAGACGTCTGGATCTGGGTTTCCAATCCAGCACCGAGAGCCAACCCAGCACCGATCTGGGTCTCCTTCTTCTCCTCTCTCTCTTCTCCTTCTTCTGTTCATCTTCTTCAGTCTTCACCAATCGATCTGGGTTTGGAAACCCAGATCGACGTCTGGGTTTCCATCTCAGATCGGCGTCTGGCAAACCCAGACGTCTGGATCTGGGTTTCCAACCCAGACACCGATCTGGGTTTGGAAACCCAGATCGACTCTGGGTTTACCCAGATCAACGTCTGGGTTTGGAAACCCAGATCGGTGTCTGGGTTTCCATCCAAACCCAGACGCCGATCTGGGGAACCAGATCGTGACCCGACGTGGATCTGGGTTGGTTCCAGACCGTGACCCGATGTGGATCTTGGTTTCCAACCCAGACCCGCATCAGTGTCTAGGTTTCCAGATCGAAGCCCA